>OZ007586.1:21056171-21656171 GCA_963931845.1 Maratus michaelseni
TTTTCCCCATAGACCATAATGTAACAGAATTCTTTTGCATGTCCCTGTAAGCGAGATATAAATGCTACACACTTCATTTTCAATACTGAATATTCTGTGGTAAACTTCAATAACATATAAAATATTCATGGTAATCCGAGTATATTTACGAGAGTTAGAGCACGGACAGACAGACAAAGCGAATTTATAGACACTTTTTAATTATGTTGGAAAGTGTTAAAAAGAGGAAATTTGAAAACAAAAATTCTAATAATCTTACAAATTTATGAGAGTGATATAGCGGTTCAGGTGGTTCTCAAATTCCTTGCTCAACAATGCGAAACTACCTGACTCATTTTTAAAAATAAAGGCATAAAATTTTGGCAGGCCTGACTATTATGGAAGCGATTTGGAATCAAAGTGAGTTTTCCTTTTTTTTTTATAAAATAAATTACTTATCGGGTTATAAGCGATCCGCATCATGTTTTATCCCTTTCTCCTGCTGCGGCTTCGGAAATTCAGTTGAAAACGCCGACTTTAACAGTGTTTTCTGAAAAATCTCCTGTCTTTACCAAAAAAATAAAATAAAATAAAATAAAGAATAGTGGAAAACGTCTTTCGGTTACAAAGTTTCTAAATAAGAACACCTGCATTTTCATGAGTTTCCAAACAAAAATGAATTAAAGAATGTGTCATAAAGTAGCCAATTTGGATTTGAGAACAACCTTAAGAGTGGATAGCCTTTGGTAAATTTGAATATACATTATTTCTTTTATTTAAAAAATATATAAAATATAATTTTATTTTAAAAAAAATAGAGCTAAATAGTCATTTCTTTACAATTTAAATACAGTTCCTGAAAGCAATTTAAAAACTGAACAAGATCATATAAACTTGCATAAGTTAAATTCTAGCATTTCTTTTGCTTTCTATATCTCTCTCTCTCTCTTTTTTTTTTTTTTTTTTTTTGTTTCTTTTTGAAAATCTGAATTTCAACATACAGGGCTTTAGATTCTTTCTGGAGACAAAGATAAAGATATTTCATTAAAACACCAAGCTAACCAATATCAAATCATATATAAAACATTACAAATCAATTATTTTAGCAATAAAACACCTGTGCAGCTGAAGTAAAAATAAATAGTCATAAAAATAAAATTAAGCAATCTTAGGTATTTTTTTAAAATAATATATTTTTATTTCTAACCACCTTTGTTTTATCTATTGGAATCTTCAACAGGAAATAATGCAGTAAATTAATTTGTATGCATACATTGGACAAATATTTCACAACGATCAAAAGACGTATTAATAAAATATTTTTTTTGCAATAATAAACAATTCGATAATAATATTTTCTGAACCTGGGATCTTAATTCGAAAATACTCTTTTTAATGATTTATGAATTTTAATGAATAATGATTTAGATATTCAGTGCGAGATGCAATCCAGTAATAATAAGGAAAATGCTAATAATGTTAATAAGGAAAATGCTAACTCACCTCCATATACAACTTCAGGTTGTAAGCAGATGATTTTGATACTGATAACTTCTTATTAATTGGACAAAGTTTACATGCTACAGAATAAGTATCACTTTCTTGTTGTTCTATAACTTCAGAATATCAGAATATTCATTATATGCCGACCCGGGCAGATCTATATTATTTTTGTCTCTCATTCTATTACATCAATCTCAAAAGAAGAATCCCCACATTAAAACACAAGATCTAATAATGAGTAAGAAGACAAATGGTTGCCAGTAAGAAAATAAATTTTTTTGGTGAGTGAGTACTTTGCGGTTTTTATCAGCAAATCCAGCAAATAATACATCCCAGGCATGGTGATGCTTTACGTTTCAGCTGCTAGTTTGTTTGAAGGGCAGAAATCATTCCTTCCTAGTTCACTTTTCTCTAATAATAAAATGATGTGCTTGTTCTTTTTCTGTGCTTTTTCGAATACTATATATATATATATATTTAATTAGAGTCTAATGATTTTAAATCAGCAGGAAGCGAGCAGAAATTTTGTTCAAAGGGGAATATTAATATTTTAGATGATTGTATTTATTTAATGTTACTAGACAGCAACGAATACGGAACTTAAAAAAAAAGAAGAGTTTTGAATTTTGTATAGGGAGAGGGGAGGAAGATTTTAGGGGAAGGGGGATAATTTATATTACTGATTATTTATCATCACAACAGAGCACTATTTAGGGCAGAAGATTTTCTTTAATATATAAAAATAACTCAAAGATCTTAGATTTATTTATATGCTGAGGGGGGGGGCAGTAAATTATGGAGGTTAGGGGACAATTTAGATGAGATTACTTATATATTATTATTAGGTAGAAACAAAAGCAGCCATTTTTTTTTAAATAAAGAGTTTTAAATATTTGAACCTGTATGCTGGTGGAGGTGCAAAAAGGGCAGCGTAAATTTTGGAGACAAGGAAATAATTTTTATTTATTGTCATTAGAGAGCAATAAATGGAGTGAAAGATTTTATTTTTGTATAAAAATAAAGATTTAAAAATACTTTAAACTCCTTTGTATGCTACTAGGGGGAAGCGTGAATTTGACAGGTTAGGGATAATTTTGATGATTTATGTTTAGATGAATCCGTTCTTTTTCTCTTTCAATTTATTTATATATATATATATATATATATATATATATATATATATTACATTTCTTTGCTTGATGGGGGTGGGAGGCAAAAGGAAAAAGAAATTGGAGTCAGAAAAAGACTTAATATAGCCAGACGACTATATTTTGAAAAAACAATCGTAGTCGTATAAAAATGCATTATATTGAAAAGATTTCTATGGATTTAAATGACAATACACTAAATTTTTGACACCCAAACTGTGAAAATGACAGTTAATTTGTGACCGTGCCCGTCGTCTATGGAAAAATCTATGACACTGCAACTGAGATTTGTCGCTGACATTCACAAATTGTTGCAGAGAACATATTTCGCACAAAATAAACGAATTGTTCACACGTGATTTGAAGATTGGCACTTTTTTCCTCCCTCCTAAAGTAGCGTGGATGCTCGCTACAAACTACTGATATTTTGTATCACGCTACTCGCTACACTACAATTTTAGGTAGATTTCGTAAGAAATACTACCCATTACATTCTCACCTAAGTTGGAAATTTTGAAAAATTTTTACAGATCTATGCCGATTATGACTACCAGAACCCAAAACCACCCCCAGTTCAAAAGTTTATATATATATCTATCTATCTATGTCACTTTTTTCTGACCACGATAACTGGAAAAATTCTGCATAAATCTCTTCCAAACTGATACATAAAATCAAGGGTCATAAAATCTCGGTCAAGTTCGTTAATGATCAAAATCGAACCAAGGGGGGGGGGGGAATGGGGGGCTTTTTGTGAAAACAGAAAAACCCTCATAATTTCTTTATTATTATACGTATCGAATCCGTTTAAAGTTATTATTACTTCTAGGAAAAGGGCCGAAAAATTATGTATGACAGATTTTTGATATAATTAAAAATGGCTCCAAGGGGGGGAAAAAGGGGGGTTTTAGAAGAAAAAAAATCATAGCTTCGCCAATTCACAAGATATCAAATCCGCAGAAATTTATTATTAATTCCCTTAGTATTATCTAAAACTTTTATATTGACAAGTTTTTTATAGGACCAACCGTTATAGCAAAAAAAAATTAAAAACAAAAACAATCCCTGCCGGCTCCGCCTGCAAACAAGTTATTTTTCGAAGTAGGTAGTTCCAACTCCCGCATCTTTTCGAAACTGATACATAAAATCAAGGGGCATAAAATCTCGGTCAAGTTCGTTAATGGGCAAAATCGAACCAGGGGGGATGGGGGGGGGGCTTTTTGTGAAAACAGAAAAAAAAACAATTTCTTAATTATGATACGTATTGAATCCGTTTAAAGTTATTATTACTTCTAGGAACAGGGCCAAAAACTTATGTATGACAGATTTTTGATATAATTAAAAATTGCCTTAAGGGGGGGAAGGGAAGGGGGTTTTAGAAGAAAAAAATTCATAACTTCGTCAATTCCCAAGATTTCAAATCCGCTTAAATTTATTATAAATCCTCTTAGTATTATCTAAAACTTTTATATTGACAAGTTTTATAGGACCAACCGTTATAGCAAAAAAAAAAAAAAAAAAAAAAATCCCTGCCGGCTCCGCTTGCAAACAAGTTATTTTTCGAAGTAGACGATTCCAACTCCCGCATCTTTTCGAAACTGATACATAAAATCAAGGGGCATAAAATAAAATCTCGGTCAAGTTCGTTAATGGGCAAAATCGAACCAAGGGGGGGGGGAATGGGGGGGACTTTTTTAAAAACAGAAAAAAACCCATAATTTCTTAATTATGATAAGTATCGAATCCGTTTGAAGTTATTATTACTTCTAGGAGAAGGGCCGAAAATTTATGTATGACAGATTTTTGACATAATTAAAAATTGCCTTAAGGGGGGGGGGGGGTTAGAAGAAAAAAATTCGTAACTTCGTCAATTCCCAAGATTTCAAATACGCTTAAATTTATTATAAATCCTCTTAATATTATCTACAACTTTTATATTGACATGTTTTTTATAGGACCAACTCTTATAGCAAAAAAAAAAAAAAAAATCCTTGCCTGCAAACAAGTTTGGTTTCGAAGTAGGCGGTTCCAACTGCAGCATCATCGCAGAAAGGTCATTTCTTCCGCAATTCCCGACAAACAGGCGCCCCACGGCCTACGTCTTCGAAATCTACCTGTGCCTGTAGGCCGAGCCGTCAGGGATTTTTTTTTTATTGTAGCGCGGCTACACTACAAACTACTAGAAAAAGTAGTAGCTACTGTAGTTTTGCTACTTGTAGCGCGCTACTTCCGAGCCCTGCCTAGCACCATGTATAAAACTTTTATAAATTTCTAGCATTTTCTGACATTAAAAGAATGTTTTTACATTTTTTGTACCAGAAAATATCAAAATTTAATAAAATTCAAAGTAATGGTAAATTTTGGTCATAGAAGAATGGAATTTTTACCATTTTACTTGTTAGAACATGGACAAAGTTTTTTTTTTTTTTTAATATGACTAACAGGACCCAGGGATTGTATAAAAAATGTAAATAACTACAGTCAACTCTCCCTACTCCCTCTAATCCACAAAGCTTGGGAAAAAAATTTGTATGGATTACAGGGGGTCCTTCCATGCCAAATCAACACAGCTAAAAACCTGACCACCTCAGAATTTTATGACATTAAGCTCAGTTGTTAAGATCATAGAGAAATGAATAAATACTCTGTGATAAGTCTCTATCTCTCTCTTGGTTTTGGAGATAATTAACGTCAAAGATGGACAAAAATCGTAAATTTGTGCATTTCCTGCATTACCAATTTAGTCATATTTCGTTCTCTAATTGTCACAAGGACTTACTTTTGGTGTTGTTAGAAAGTGTATGAATTGGGCTTTCATATAATATATCACATGCACATATTTTTTTAATTTTTAATTTCAAGGTCTCTGACCTTTCATATCTCAAAATCGGACATTTTAATTTTTTTCAAAAAAAATATATGTTACTATTATATTTATTTTCCATAATATCTGAAAGTACCATTTTGGGACAATCATAGTATGCTGAGTTATAAATTAAAATACAAACTGCTTGTCCTAATTTCAACACCAAAATTGCTTATTTAGGTGACTTACATACATACCATATCTTTACACACACCCCTCTCTCTCTCTAATATATATATATATTACGGACAATCTTTTTTATTGTAAAGTTGTAAAATCATAAAATAATCAGAGGGGACCCAGCCATGATGCTCCTGCAGAAGACAAGCACTGAATGAATGCAACCGTCAGACGAATGTTCTTTTTGGATCATTTTTATAATTTTGTATCGAAGAAATTGTTAGAAATATGGAAGAACTAAATCCTATATTCCTAATATAGGAGCCAATGTATTCCTAAATTTTGTACTTTTCTGTTTCAAACATTGAAATCCATTTTAAAAAATTCAAATTTTAAACTATTTGAAAAAAAAAATATTTTTGAAACGTCGCCATGTTTTTAAAATTTTTCCCTTCTTTCTTAGCACTTAGAATTTGGTTTAGAAGATTGAAAATCTGATTTTCATAATGGCAAACCTCTGACATCATTTAAAGGCACACCCACAATTTGACCAATCAGTGAGATTAAATCAGGAGAATGAACAAAGGAGAAATATTTGTTTCATAATGATTCAGCTGGGCTCGTGGATAAGAAAGAATTATAAAAATAGTTATCTTCCAAACTCTCTGAAATTTTAATCAGTTATAAATATAACTGTATGCAAGCTCTCTTTAAAATTCAAAAAGTACTGTCAAAGTTGGCATTTTGAACCAAATTTCCAGATGTGACAATGGGAGGAAAAGAAAATAGCTGCTGTCATGAGACACCAATCCATAATTCCAGAAGTAATTCATTTATCAAAAAATTATAAACTGATAACAAATCATTTCAATAATCATGCTTTTATGCTTAAAAATGAGTCTGTAAATGTGTAAGAAAGTTTTACATTGTTGAGCAGGGAAAAACTAAGTTTGTTGATAAACCCAAAATGCATGAATCACCAGTTGCCCACCATAAAGATCATTTGCACTGCATTTGACTATCTCCCTCATACCTAGCACCATGTATAATACGTTTATCAATTTCTAGCATTTTCTGAGATTAAAAGCATGTTTTTACATTTTTTGTGCCAGAAAATATCAAAATTTCATAAAATTCAAAATATTGGTAAATTTTGGCCGTAGAAGAATGGAATTTTTACCATTTTACTTGTTAGAGCAGGGACAAAGTTTTTTTTATTTAATATGACTAACAGGACCCAGAGACTGTATAAAAAATGTAAATAGCTTTTTAAAAAATAACTACACTCAACTCTCCCTACTCCCTCCACAAAACTTGGCACCAAAAGTTGTGTGGATTATAATTTTCTTAATTAGTTTTTTTTTCTTTTCTTTTCTTTGGCAGATACAAAATGAGTTATTATTAATGCATGAATAAATGTCAAAATGGGAATATAATGATTTCAAATAAGTTTTGCAATAAAAAATCATCAACATGAAAAAAACCGTATCAGTTTTATAAATGTAAATAATGTAAGCATAATTAAATATTACATAGCAGTAAAATAAGCATATATATTCAAATATACAATTCCAAACGCACATTTATCTTTGATTAATTTTCTGAAACATTGATGTCGTTGTATGTCTCAATACCTATGATTTTCTTTTGGAACTTTTATCTTGCAAGTTAAGCAAAAGTGTAACTTCCTGTTCAGAAATAAATGACTGTTTCGATAAAAAGTTAATATGCATATTTTTAGTTATTAATTTGGCTCTTGTTTAATATATAGTTCAGAGAGAAACAAAGATTAAACTGAAAATTCATTTAAAATAAGGAAAAGAAAAAAAGCAATCAATTTTTCAAAATCTCAATAATCTACTATATATTTTATCTGAATATGCATTACAGATAAAGGGTTTTGCAGATTAAAGGAAGTTGGGTGTATTATTTTGATGAAAATAGATTTTCATATGATGAAGAACAACATTTAAAGCAATTTTATAATTGAAATTCTATCTCTTTAGGAATTAGCTATATAAAACATTATACATATAAAATACGTTATATTTGAAGCTGTGTGACAGATAATAAAATTTGCTCTAAGACAATCAGCATATATAAAATTAAAGATGGAATAAAAATCACCTTATAAATATAAATATACTATCTGCAGCATACACATCAGTAGAATTTTCATAGAAATAAATAAAAGGCAGTAAAACATCTAATACACCAGGCACCATTTTATCCATTTCCTCAAATATGAACACAGGTCTGTCACATAGGCTTGACAGAAATGGTATTTCATGCAGAAGTCTTTTCTAAAAATTAATAAATAAAATGAAGAAAGGTGAAAGAGTGGTGGGAAAGCTATGTCAGAGACATTTGCAAAATAAATAATATTCAAATTTATATACACAAAAAACTGCAGCAATTTGCATGAACTCATTCAATGTAAAAAACAAAATGATCAAAGTTATGATTAAGGCATGAACAAAAGATATCTACCTAAAATAGCACAGCAACAGAATTTCTCCCAGACAGTTTCAGAAAGGTATTGCTACCTGCCGGCTCTTTCCTTTGGTTAAATATAAAGTGTCCCTCTTCTAAAAAATAACACCCTTCTTTGCCCGCAATAAAAAAAAATTAGTTTTTCTATTAAAAAATTGCTTACATAGCAAAAAACCGAATTGTCATGTCTTGAAAGGAGTGCTTTGACATTTAAATATTAAAAATGCACTTAAAAATCAAGAGTGCCTTAAAAAAAAAACACCTTTAAGAGTAAAAAGTTCCCTTTTTCCACCAGCAACACTCTGCTTTTTTGAAAACCTGATGGAAATTCTGATCATAACAAGATAGTTTTCTCTGTTTTAGATAAAAAATGTCTTAACAATGCACTTAAAATACTTCATACAAAAATATTAAACATTGCAGCTACTCTAAATGAAAATTAATAAGAATAAAATATGAGAACATACTAAGGGGTATGACAAATTGTTCAACAGTATAATTTATTTCAAATATTTTATTTCAATCCAACTTGGTTTGACAGGAAGTCTGATGATTCAAACAAAATAATTTTCAGAGGATAAATATTCCAATAACAAAAACTTTGTATATTTAATTCATGTATTCAATTAATTAAGACTGTTTTTCAACAGTTTTCTTTTTAACCCTTTATGACTGATGGAACTTTAAAGTATCATTTAAAGAAACTTGAAAAATTCATTTAACACATCTATTGTGAATAATACAAGTTAGCACGAGTTCTAGACATTTTATTTTATCATCTTTCAAAAGTATTATTTGCTGTACAAAGCAAAAATATTTTTAAAGGGATATTTTATTTATAAAGGCATTCCGTTGAAAGTTTCAGTTTTGAAAAATTTCTGTGTTTATATGTACAGCCTTAATTTTGTACATTTCTTAATTCTATAAAATGCTAAAAATAATGTCCTGAAGAAATGATTTTGGCAGAGCTGTAAATAGTCTACAAAATCCCTGTAAATACTGATTTAGTTAAGCACACTTTAATAAATGAAAAATTTCTAAAATTTATTTAAATATCTCAGAAATCTACTAACATATTTCAAATATTCAGAAAAAATGCTTTGAAAGGCGATGTTTGCATTAATTCAGAATTTGGTACATAAAGGATTAAGAAAAATAAAAATTCCAAACATACACACAAGAAAACAAAAAAAATTACAAATTTAATAATTTTTTTTTAATTAGACCACATAATTAAATAAAACTTACACATAAACATTTGCTGTTAATTATAATAATACAAACAGATAAGATATTAAAATTCACTGATAAATCCTAAAGCTGAATTCGCCCTAGAGTGTATGATTACACAATTTGCACAATATTTCCTCCAATATATCTTCTGAATAGCAGATGAATTTTGGAGTCTCGAGCATTGGTATAGTCTTTAAAAAAGTAGAGGGAAAAGCTATGAGCAAAAGGTATACACAGAGAGTATAGGTTATAGTTTTATTCAAGAAACACAGGATATCAGGAACTTCTTTTAAACAATCCAGAAGGTATATGATGTATATCACTCTTTGTATACCATCCACTACATCCCTGGTTCCAAGGTGTCTGTTCAGAGGTTTTACTGTATATATATTTAAATATCTTAAAGTGTGTTGTGTAAATTTTATAGCAGCTTAAAATTAATTTAGGCTTTAGTTACAGATACTAAAAACAAAAGTATCAAAAAAGGCTATTCTTTTATCTATATTCTATTTCTCTATTTTTTCCCATTTTTTAAAAATCCAAAAAAATTAAGAACAATTTTTGGAAGGGTTAACTCTTTTCATGAAGAGGGATTGGTTGGTGGAAAATATGAACTTATGCTATTAAAAGGCAAGAATAAATCTTGTATAAATGTTTCTATATAACTATGTGATTCTCTTTTCATGAACCAGATAAAATACAGACAAATATAAATTTTAATATAACTATTTTAACAGATACAGTAAAACCTCTGAATAGTAGGCATCTTGGGACCCTGGAACTTATCTGCTATTCAGTGTTGAAAACATACAAAGTTGTTGGGGGACGGAAAAATTGTTTGCTAAATAGAAGTGTCAGCTATTCACAAGTATCTGTTATAGAAGTTTTACTGTACAAACATATACATATATAAATAAAATATATTAAACATAATGAGTATCCTGAATTCAGATACTTAAAAAGGCAGTTGTAAATCTAAGTAAAAATGTTCGTGTGACTGAATTGTGCATTTTCAGGTGTGTCTATAGGGGAGGTTTCTGTTGAGTATTATTAACAAAAGTGCTTACCATTATTGATTAGAGATTCTGAGGTAAATGGGACAGTGCACCCCCCCCCCTCCCCCTAGAAAAGTGTTCTAGTTATGTCAGTGGTTATCTCAAAGAATTCTGTCTGCTGGTGTTGTCTAAGATAGCTTAGTTGGTAAAGCATTAGCAGCTTAAGCCAAAGGTTCTGTGTTTGACTTTAGACACATGCTTCTAATTCAATTCTGGAAAATTTTCAACATGTTTTATTTCTTTACCAATCAGTTTGATTGAATAAAAAATTCTAGCATCATATCTCTACTTTCAAATAAAGTAAAAACATTAATGTTTAAATAAAAAATGTGTTTTAATAAATAAAATGCCAGCTTATTTTGGACCACCTCTTACCTAAAATATTTCAGAATGGCTAAAAGAGAAAATTATTCTGGCTTCGGAATAACATTTGATAAGTTTTAACATATGTGAGTTTTGATTATTGGTGAACATAAAAATGTGAAAAATTATTCATTGAATCATTAAAAATATAACACTGACTACTTACACGATAGTTTTCTTTCTGTTTTTCATGAAAAAAATCTCGACTTCCATAATATGTATGCACGAAGTTGCTTTTAAATCCTTCTTGAAATAAACTCTCAACTATTAATTTACTAACAAAGCTTTTCCCGCTGCCAGTTGGCCCTTGGAAGGAAATTAATAAAGGTTTCATAGGTTTATTTTTTATTATATGATCATTCAACAACTTAGGTAGGTAGTAACTTATGATGTGCTGGCCAAAGAGTTCATTTTCAATATGGAAACTAAAGCCTAAAATAAAAAATAAATAAAAAACGTTTAATTACATTAGCTAGGGAAAATAGTTTAATATATATATCTATATTTATATAATTAATACAAATTCCTGTATTTTTTATTGTGTATATAAATAATATTTAGCAAGTTTCCCTGATGTAGCTTTCACTACTCTCAATTTTATTAATTCCTAAAAAAGACTTTTTTTGCAAAACACCACTTTTATTAAGCCTGGGGGATAGACCTGTGTTCATATTTGAAAAATTGGATAAAATGGTGCCTGGTGTGTTAGATGTACTGCAATAATAATAAAAAAAACATACACTTTATACATTGATATGAGTACAGTGCCAGCTTTTATTTCCAAAAATTTCACTGCCATTTCTAAATGTATTTATCAGGTGGGTTCACCCATTTCCAAATTTGACACTTTATCTAAATACCATAAAATCCCGATTGTAAGCCCTCCCTTTTTCAAAACCAAATAGGGTTGAATGTGGGAGGGAGGCTTATAATCGGGATTTTTTAAAAAAGATCATTTAAAAACCCGTTTTCTCATTAATTTAGAAGTAAAAAGGGGTGAGAATATTCTGTATTTCAACAGATTTTCACTCAAAAATAAATAAATATATAAAATCTAAATCCCCCCCCCCCCCACCACAAAAAAAAAAATCTTAAAAAAAAAATTAATTATGCCAAGGTTGCAGTTATGATTTCGCCAAGATCGCAAAGCTTATATATACATCCTATATATGCATATATATATTCCAAACACTAATATATATATGTGCCATACACATCATTATACACATATTATTTACGTCTTATTTGTTTTATATACATCATATACTCATGTCATATATATACATCATATATGACTATAACTTGGCCACATACGTTAAGAAATGTTATATATATATTTAAAGTTTTATATATATATATATATATATATATATATATTATTATAATGTCATACATGCTTTATAATTTGGCAATAAATCTTGGTCGCTTGGCGATTCATCCTTGAAGGCCGCTATAACATGAAAGTACCATATTTACAATATATTAATAAAAACAGAAACAAAAAAATTTTTAAGCTTTCAATTAAATTAAATTTTTCCATTCTCTGTCCTTGCAAAAATATTCGTTTGAACCGTTGCTGCAGTTATTGAATCTTATGTTACACAATGAAACACTTTCCAACACTAACTTAAGTTATGAATTCGGCTTTTTTTCATATCTGATATTTTGCATCTATCTTTTTTTAACTTTGACATTTTTGTAACGATTTTATGCATTTCTATTGCCTATTCAAAGAAAAATTCTTCTAAAGTTACAAAATTTCGTTATAAATGCTTAAAAAATTCTTCTAAAGTTACAGAATTTCGTTAAAAACAGTTAAAATAGTAAAATGTGAACATCATTGAGTCCATTCTTGACAAAAAACAACTCATTTTCCCATTAATAAACCTATCTACCACCTAAATCAACCCTTCCTCCTAAAATCTCTGTTTTTCTCCCCCTGCCCCCCCCTTACTTAGCCTCATCTCATGAAGACCCTCCCCTGCAAATGCATCTCATTAACTTTTAAATCTTTAAAATTCTTCAATTTTTTTGCTCTATTTGTTATTTTTTATAACAATATTTAAATAATCTAAATTATTCCCCTCCTCACCCCCCAAAAGTCCTCTTTATTTTCTTTGCGCCCCCCCCCCCCCCAGTACATACTTTAAAATCTTTAATTTTTTTTTTCTTACAGTAATTAAATAAAAAATTCCGAAAGCTTAAAAAATATTATGTCATACATGCTTTATAATTTGGCGATAAATCTTGGTCGCTTGGCGATTCATCCATGGGATATAACACGAAAGTACCAAATTTACAATATATTAATGAAAACAGAAACAAAAATATTTTATTGCATCCTTCCTACAATAACTTTAACTCTTGTTTAGATTGATGTCTGAGCTAAAGGTATTTTGAGGAAATTAAAGTTGAAGATCACATTTTTTGCTTTATAAGACGATTTCTCATCCGACGTCAATTTTTGAATTCGGCTTTTTTTCATATCTGATAATTTGCATCTATCCTTTTTGTAACTTTAACATTTTTGTAATAATTTTATACATTTCTATTACCTATTCAAAGAAAAATTCTTCTAAAGTTACAGAATTTCATTAAAAACACTTAAAAAATTCTTCTAAAGTTACAGAATTTCGTAAAAGGTTAAAATAATAAATTGTGAGCATCAAGAGGTCCATTCTCGACCGAAAACAACAACCATTTTCCCAATGGTTAATAATTTTCAACAATTATTAAATAATTATCTAATTTGCTCCTCCCCCCCACTCGAAAAAAATTCTTCTCCCTCCCCCTAACACACGAACTTTTAAATTATTTTTTAAAGATTTTTATGCTTTATTGTTAATTTATAGCAACAATAAATAAATGATCATGTAACTCTCCCCTAAAATTTCGATTCCCCATCCCCAGAAAAAAGGGTGAATTGAAGGGTGAAAGTGATGGAGTGGGGTGGGGAAAAGCAGAAAATTTTAGTATTTTTTATAGTTTGACTGTTCTCACAGCTGATATTTTGTTAATGGGAAGAGAGTTATTTTAGAGAACATATTTATTTCAAAACATAAAATATACACATGATTCAGTTACAAAGAACAGCCAAACTTAAAAACAGATGAAAATTTTTGCTTTCCTCTCACATATTTAGAAATTTTTAGACCCTTGAGAGAAAAGGACAGAGCAAAAATTTCAAAGGGGATGATTATTTTAGATGAGTGATACTTATATGAGATGATGTAGATGAGCTGTGTTACCTTACTATAAAATAAGAAATAGAACAGTGTTTAAACAAATATATATTAAAGATTTTAAAGTATTTGCTGAGGGGGGGGGAATAGTGGGGGAAATAGAACTTTTGGAAGAAAGAAGGGTATTTTAGATGATTGATTATTCATTAACTGTAACTAAAGATAAACAAATACAGCAGATTTAAAAAAAAATAGTTTTAAAGATTTTAAATATTGTATGCGTGGGAGGAGGGGGACATTTTTTGAGTAGAGAGAAAACTTAGGTAACAAATTATCTATTTATTTTTACTAGAGAGCAACAAATAGGACAAAAGATTTCTTCAAATAAGAGTTTTAGAAATTTTAAACTTTGTATTCTCGGGGATGAGAGGAAATAGGAATTTCAAAGGAAGGGGTTTGTAATTTAGATGATTGTTATTTGTTTATTGTTAATATAGAGTAACAAATAGAACAGAAGATTTTTTTTTAATAAATGGTTTTTAAAAAATATAGGGGTTGACAAAGAGGGGGGGGGGCAGAAATTTTGGGGTAGAAAGGTAATTATAATGGATGATTATCTATTTGTCACTAGACAGTAACAAATAGAGCATATATTTTTTAATAAAGAGTTTTAAACTTTGTATGCTGAGAGGGGAGGGGGAAACATAAATTTAGGATGGAGGAGGAAATTGTAGTTTGGAGGACTGATTTTTTACTTGTTGTTATATTACTAGCGAGCAGTAAGAAGGCCAGAAGAATTTAAGGTTCTCAAGATTTTGAACTTTTTGTGTTGAGGGATATTTCATTAACAAAATATAAAAAAAAAAGTAGAAATCTGCCAAAATTTTCAAAAGATTGAAAATTGATTGGGGGGGGGGGGCTTATATTTGGGATGGGAATGGAAAAGAAAATCATAATTGCTTAAAAGTGGGAGGCGGCTTATTTTCGAGGAGGTGCTTAATTTCAGGATTTTACGGTACTTATTTAAACTTTAAAGAACAAAAGCATGTAAACAAAAAAATATATTCGAATAAAAGCTTTTTTTTTTTTTTTTTTTCAGATTGTTACTAAACAAGGTTTATTACACAGCTGAATATTACTTTTTCCCAATTAAGGCTGCATGTAGACCAGCCAGATCTTCATTTTCTCTATGTTAATCCTTTGGGACATAAATACCTCCATTTTCTAAAGATATCTCACAAAAAAAATTCAGCTTTTAAAATTTTGTTTTCTGTATGCAATTGCTCAAATATGCCATCTTTTCATTGCCATTTACAATTTTTAATAAAAATAAATTTAAATATTTCATTTCATGTAAAATATTTAGAGCATGATAAAAATGATAAGACTGTCCCTCAATAAACAAGAATTTTCATAACGTTTTTTGACATTTTTGAAAATTTTAAAAACAAGGGCAAAATTAGTTTTTATCATTTGTGCACTGAGATAAAAATATTTTATTTTGATGCATTAGGAAAGAAGATGTTCTTGATATAAAACAGAAGTCACTTCTTTCCCCTTCTAAAGTGATCATTTAGCAAGAAGCCTCATCATGATGAATCAATAAGTTAAGCTGGGAAAGTCCTTGAATAGAGATGTTTTCAAAGGGTCTCAAATTGTTTTTTCATACCTTTGACATTTTTGGGGAAGGCATCTTTTTCTCAGGATGACTGAATGTGAATTTTTTTTTAGACTTATCTACATCCTTAACTAACAAGCATTTTGAGGCTCTTCTAATTGTAATTTGTAATTATACAATATTTTATAATTTTACTAAAAGCATTCAGATGCATACACTGAAATGTCAAAAAAGTCATTAAAAGTTCAATACCGTAATTTATTTATTATAATCAAAAACCAAATCATGCTTATTTTTATTATCAGAGCAACTTGCATTACCCAGGTTGAAGGAAAAAATGAAATCAGCATCAAGATATGTCAACATTGTGTTATGCCTTCAGTAACAAAACATGAATCAAATAAAATGTAGATATTAAATAATCTTTTTGGCCTTTCATCAATGATGGGTAATAACATTTATTAAGTTTTAACATATGTGAGTTTTGATTATTGGTGAACATAAAAATGTGGAAAACAATGTTTACAAATCTGTAACTTAGTCACAATTATTTTAATTAGCTCTTTCTTTTTCAAAACTCATAATGGACAAACATTTCATTTTTTGTACTGGTACAATATATCCTTTTGTGATGAGCATCTTTAAACTTCTTTTAATTCTTCGACACTAATTTTTTAATATTGTAATTCTGACTTATTTAATTGCTCAAAATTTGAGATTAGATAAAGGAAAAATTTCCACGCTAAAATACTGATTTTCAAATTTAAAGGTTTGATACGCTTTAAGTGGCACGTAAATTTGCCAATTGTCATGAATGAGTTAACTTACAAGAAAACAAGGGCTATAAAATGGCTTTGGCAATCTAGCCATCAATAGTTTATTCTTAAAATTGGAAATATTAGAAGTAAGAATAAGATTACACATTTAAAATGTGTGTACCATTAAGTGTGAAATGATGTTATTTCTTATACGAGATATTTTCTTGAGAGTATTTCAAAAGCTGCATTGCAAATGAAAATTTAACACATCTATACAGGGAGATTGGAATAATTGAAGCCCTTTTTTATAAAACTGACTATTTTCTTTTGTAATCAATATAGAAAAATGGAATCAATATGTAAAAAAAGTATAACTTCACTACAAAATATAAAATACATGCTTTTCTAGATTAAAAAACAAAAGTGCTGTTTGCAATTTGAAAAAATTTTAAATGGCTAAAGTGTTCATCGTGTGTAGGAGATTTGAACCAGGTGACCGGGAGATAGGACACTATCAAAGAAAGTCAGCAAAAAATTAAGTACTAAAAATGAAATATAAAATATTTTGGATTATAAAATACAAGTAAAAAAAAAAAAAGAATAAAACTACCAATAAGGCAGGAAACAACAAAAGGTTAGAAGATAATTTAAAAATACAGTATATACATATATCACTATTTAAATAAAATGATGAAAAAACAATTTACTTTGAGCGTATCAAAATACGTTTTAGACAATACAATCAAATATCAATGTGGAATGCAGTTTTGTCTCCTAGGTGAGTTTGTGACTCTATAATGGATATTATGAAGTAATCATCGACCCAATACCATGAATTTGAAAAAGATATTTTTTGGTTATTTATGTCTCCTCTCTGGTCAAGTATCCCAGACCCCCTATGTGTTTACTTTTTTACTGAAATAAATTTATGTCAAAGTATTTTAAATCCTTCCCTAATAAATAATTTTATACAGTACATACTGTATCTACAAATGTATAATACACATCCTCTTTTTAATTGTGAAAAACTAAAAGAAAAATGTATATAAAATATATATAATACTAATTTAATGGAAAAAAAATCAGAAAGTGAAAATAATTACCATATTTAGTCATATATATATTATTACCCTCATATTAAAATTAAAGTTAAAATAAGATTAGGGTAAATAAAAAGTAAAATAAAAAAATTTTAAATAATTTTAAAAAAGGACATAAAATAAAGGTTAAATTAAGGTTTCTTCAATGTATACTTCTCTCCCACAGGAAACTTAACTTTAAAAAAATTATTGATACTAGTAATAGCAATACCACTCATATACAAGGTGATTATAGAAAAAATTATCCCAATATATGAGCCCCTAACTATCATACTGTTCACAGAAACTGAATGAAAATTTGGTTTAAAGTATTTTGAGGTATGCACGCTCAAGAATCATATGAAAAACAACAGTTAAGCTCTAACAGTTACAGTGACAAAATTCCGAAATTTTCAAATGGCAACACCTATTTTTTTTTTTTTTTTTATTGGAATGTGATCTTCATAGGAAAAAACCATAAAATGCTTTGGAATGGTACCTGTAGCACAGAAATTGCCAGTGCTAGACAGACTAAGAAGAAAAGTGAAAACAACCAATAAGGACAGAGAAGCAACAGAAAACAAAACATTTTATTGAGTTTCACAAATTTTCCACTTCACACACGATGACACTTTGCATGTGGCAGATGGTGGATAGCACTGAACAATAAAATGTTTTACTTTCTGTTCCTTCTCTGTCCTTTATTGGTTTTTGATAGTTAGGGGCTCATATATCAAGATAATTTTTTTTATAATCACCCTGTACATGATACATGTTATTCTATGTTAAACCAATAAGACATAACTGCTAGACAAAACGCTTTGAAATAATAATTTTTTTTTAAAGAAAAATCAAAATTCATATAAATTGAAACAGAATTGTCACATACTATACTATGTAGAAAATTGTTTAAATCTAATTTCATAACATTGGGAAAAGGATTTACCATGTTCATAATACGCAAACTATGGCATATAAAATTACAATCCAGAAGCTAAAATTCAAATTTTTAAACAGAGTTAAGACTCTTTTTCAACATTTGTTACTGGAGGGGATCGCATAGTGTAAGAAAATAGCAATACTGTATGTTTTTCTCAGCCTTTTGTGCTTGTTGCATGAAATTTCATTTTTTTTTTTTTTTTTTTTTTTATGCCACATGTCACAAATTTCTGCAATTTTGCATCAGATTATTTAAATTCTGATTACTTAATAAATTACTAAATTTTAAACTACAGTTTAAATTATTTTGGGTGCTAAACTCATGTTCACAGTTCAAAACACTCAATAGGCTGGATTATTTATCAATATATCGGTCATATATTGATACTTTTTAAATATTGCAATCATGATATCTAAGCTCTGACTATGCTGACATATCGCAATAACAATAATATTGTTTTGCCTACACTATGATTTCAAACCCTGAAAAACTGCACCGGATATCTCATGCCAATATCTTCAATTGTTCTTTTGTCCGATCCATGCATTTTGTTCACTGTCCTGCTTCAATCAAACCAGAATATCTACATCTGCTGATTATCTCTCTTTATCGCTTATCTACAAATAAAGAATATCCCAATAACTTCACTTTCATTCCTATCCCATCAAGCCACAGATTCCACTCTTCATTAGATATGAATAACACTTATCGCCTGTTCCTTGTTCAGCTGCTTCTATTGGTCCATGAATACTCAGATATATCCAAGCATTGATATATCAAGGCCAATAAGCATGAGCTTGAATATCTGCTGGTTACTGCAATAGCATTGATCTCGATGGCTAGAATGTGGTTTCTGGTTTCTCTGAATGAATTTATACCTGCCCTTAAAATAAGTATATGGAATTGGGTACATTCAGTATTTTTTCATTGCCCCGGTAATAAAAAAGACATTTTTAATGTATTGAAATTTTTTATGGCGAATTTTAATGAATTATGGAAATTAACGTATTTCTTATCCTAGTGAATTTTATCATGAAATTAATTTTCTGCACAGGGTGTGTTACATCCATCAGAACAAGATTTTTTTTTTAATTTCTTAAAGTGAACAATATTTTAAGCATTTAAACATCATCTTGATATTTTAAATGTATACTCAGAATAAAGGTCTGTACTATAGTCTTGCACATGCAAACCGAACCCGAAAATTTTATTACACAAACCGATAAAATGATTTTCGTAAATTCGACCCGAGGCTTAAATGAAAGAAAATTAATAGTTTAATGCAATTATGGAAAAGTAGTCTGAAACTATATTTTTCATATTAATTTTATCTTTTGTGTAGAAAAATAGACTTATGTATACTCATTTAGTATTCAAATATATATTTTTACTTTCTTCTATCTTTACAAGAAGAAAGTGTTGGGTTCGTGAAAAATTTCGACTTCCGGTTTTTGACAGATTGATACATTTTAGAAGGTCCTGAACACGATTTTACTGTCTGTTTCTGAGTCAGTCTGTCTGTCTGTGCGTCTGTATGTGACAAAAATTTTGCAGGCGCTCTATCTCAAGAACTAGTGTTCGCAATTTAATAAAACTTAGTTTCTGTTAGACCTTAATATAAATTACCGCTGCTTTGTTTTTGGTGTAAATCGCTCAACAGGTGGCTCTGCAATGCTGCATTCTTCACGATTTCACAATAGCTCTATTTCAATAACTAATACACGGAATTTCATCAAACTTAAGATTCTGTTAGACCTTGACATAAAAAGACTAATTAGATTTGGATGTAAATCACCCAACAGGTCTGCTTCTATGCTGTGTTTGTCTTGATTTCTGCAATAGCCACATTAGTTGTTGATGATTAGGTTTTGGTGTAAATCTCCCAACAAATGGCCTTGCTATGCTGCATTTTTGAGGATTTACACAATTTTAGCCATAGTCATATCTCAAGAACTAATGCACGGAATTTCATCGAACTTCCTATTCTGTTAGGCCTTGACATAAGTTGGTGCTTAGGTTTTCGTGTAAATCATATAACAGGTGGAATGCTGCATTTTTTAAATCTAAAATGCATAATTTTAAAAATAAGCTTTTTAAAGTATTAACATGTATGAGATAGAAGAGTTTTGGGATTGGCACATCTGAATGGTTTTCTGCTGAAAAATATACTGGATTGCTTTTTGAAACATCAGGTTAACCAGCCCCCGATCTGCAAATGTCAAAACCCTACCCGCAATAAAAAAATAAAATCGACCCGTCCACAGTGAAAAGAATCAGTGCCAAACCGACAGAGTTTGGGTAAAATCAGGTTATCCCACCCTATATGCAAGTCTCTAGTCTGCACGGGCCCATCCCATAAGAATACTACATTTAAAAACAGCTTTGTGAAAGTAATGGGATAAATGCTTGGCGCAATCTGATTTTTAAAAAAATAGCCCGTGCCAAGCATTGCCAACCCATGCACAAAATAGATTAAATCAAGTACAATCCCGCTAAATTCAATTGAACCAAACAACAAAATTTATATATTAAACCAACATTAACCTACAATTAAAATTTTATGAAAAGAATATCTTATAAATATTTATGCTGACAATTTTGAATTTTATTTTACATAATGATTTCATTTTCTTAAATCATGTATTTAATCATACACCTGGAAATTAAATGGTGGGAAAAAGAAAAGCTTTGAAAAAAGATTAATACAACAGAATGAGAATAGGAGGGAAAATACTACATTTAAAAACAGCTTTGTGAAAGTAATGGGGTAAATGCAAATAAGTATTGGTCAATTGTTTTTTTTTATACTTAATTATTTTTTTTAATTAAAAAAAATTGTATGAGCAAATAGACATAAAAGCGATGATTCACTGCTTTCTTTGTGTTTAAAATTTTTGCCATTATATTATTTATTTTTCAAAAATATTAAACGTCCCTCGCATCCTCACTTTAAATTAGTGTCGCGATATATCATCAATATAAATATTAACTTGTTGATATATTGCAATATTAAATTTCAGATATCGCCCAGCCCTATTCAATATTCTAAAATTGTTTTTGAATACACTTTTAAAGTTGTTATGCATCATGGAGGAAAACATATGCTATTTAATTAAAAATTCTCTTTAGTGATGCAGCAGTTTAAATTGATTTCTGTAAAACAGTACACAGATTCAGTGATGAATTCAGTATTCATTTACACACAGATTTTTTTTTGTATGGGGTAAAGTCTATAAAAATAAATAAGTTTTGCAAAATATACAGTGGATTTTTATATGCTCTAGGATTTTACAAGTTTACCATATATACTGCCAATTACATTGTGGATAAAGAAGGATTGAGCATTGTAAGTTTGTCCTTGTGTACGCTTGACCCAGTTGCCAAAACTCATGATTTTTCCATGACATATTGACTATTCAGACATTTTCTCTTTTATTATCATGAAAAAACTTCATTTTATTTATTTTTTACTTTGATAATTTACGAGATCGGTAGGATTGCTTCCCCCCATGGACATGAGTCTCCCATTGTGACATTTTTCAAGTGGGAGATTTCCCAATTTTTGCAGGAATCCCACTGAATTTTAGCTCTTGCGATTATTTCACTTTATTACTTCAATATTCATAAATTTTTATTTTGTATGCAGTGACTTAATGAAAGCATTTGTGGTTTTGTATAGTTGTCAAAATATTCTGCATATTTTTGACATTCTGCATATCACCTCACTTTTTCTGCGAAAAGTCCCATGGTGGAAGATTTGGCAGTTTTTTTGTGATAAATGTTTCGATGTAGTTGTTGCAATCTTCAGCCTTTGAGGTTGCTTTTTTTTTACTACTTGAATTCTACTGGTGGATAAGTAATAAAGTAATCGCATGTTTTTTTAAACATTATTTAACATACATTTGTAATTCCTTAAGTCCAGATTATTCTAACATTGTAATCTTTTGTGCAGATTATTGTCGATAAGTCTTGTTTGCTTCTGCCATTTATTTATTTATTTATTTTTTTTTGGGGGGGGGGGGGGAGGGGGGCAACTACCAATTTCATGTTTTTATATGTAATACTTTATTTAATATAAGTCAAGAAAGAGCACCGGTTACTTTTTTTAGAATAGAGAGAAATGTCATTATAATCCTTTTTAATATCAAAACTGCATCATCAGTTAAATGTGCCTGTCAAACAAAAGTAATATTTTATTTCAAATGAAATGAGAAACATTACCAATATGGCTTAATTTTTTTTTAATTTAGTAATGTACAGATTTTTATATTTATTTTTTTTTTTTTTTACTCAGAAAGTTTGTTTTAAGAAAAATTTATTACTCAAAAAACATTTCCTTGAGATCTATTTCACGTTGAAGTTTTTTCATGCATTTCTATGCTGCCTACCCACTATCTGCCCCCCCCCCTCCCCCTCCAAAAAAATAGCCATGTATTTCAGGAGCATTTTTCTTTAAAACAATATAATTTATTAAAAAATATCTTATAATTTACTATCTAAAAAAAAAAAAAAAAATCTGTAACACAAATTAGTCATTTTTCGTCTCTCTATGCAACTTTACAAATTTCAATACAGCGTTCTAAGAAAAATAAATGTTCTTTCGTGGCAGATATGCAAATTTCTCTATTTTTTGCCACAATCGATTGACAAATTTAGCAATTTTTCTCAAGAGATCAATGGACGAATTTCGCTATTTTTTTTCCACGACTGACTGAATAGTTTCGTGATTTTTCCCGCAATTGACTGAAGAATTTCAGGCTATTTTCCTGCTACCAATTGCCGAATTTTGCAGTTTTTTTTGTGACCGATAAGTGAATATTGCGAGGGGGTTTCTTGCGACCAATAGGCCGATTTTTTTTGCATCTTAATGGTGAGACTTAACGGGGGATTTTAAATGCAATTGTGGATGAATTTCTAGATTTTTTTCCTACAACCAACTGCTGAATTTCGTGATTTTTGACATGCGACCGACTGATGAATTTCGCAATTTTTTCTTGCAACTGAGTGACAAATTTTGCAATATTTTCTCACAACTGATAGACGAATTTTGCTATATTTTTTCGCAACCTACAGATGAATTTTGTGATATTTTCCTGCAACTTTCTGGTCAAATTCACAACACCAAATTTTTGCGAACTCAAAATAATCAGGGCACATTTTCAGCTATATAAAAATGGGAAGGGCACATTTACAATTATAAAAAAACAGGCAGGGCTCTACGTCCTCTCAAAAATGGCTAGGGGAAACACTAACTGAAACAGATAAATCAAGATTTAAATTAATAATCGTAAATAAAAACAAGCAGCAGTAGCAGATGACTTTATGAATTATATGCAACAAGCACAATCAAGAAAACTATTGAATATGCAGCCAAGGGTGGGGAATTTTCTGAAAATTTTACCAGCCAGCAAGATGCAATGTACATTGAAAATTGTTAGGGCAAAACGTATGTGACTTCAGAAAAGTTCATTACTATTACTACAATATATTTTCTTTTTTTTTTTATTATAAAATTAAAAAATATATGCAAAACAGAGGAACGTTTAGTATAGGATAGAACTTAGTACCATGTTTACATTTATATTGTGGTAATTTGAAAAGTATTCTGCAACATATAGCTAACTAGTAAAAGAAATAGTTTTTAGCATATCTTCTATAGCCAGCAGTTTTTTCGACTGCCTAAAGATTCACTCACCCCAACAGAAAAACCACTTACCAGTAGTGAGTAAAATTTAAAATAATGTATTTCCCTATCCCTGCATATAGTCGATTCAACTATTTTAGAAGATGAGAAATCAAACTGTTTTCTTATAAGTTTCGCAATATTTCATAAGCTCATAAAATGGCTACCATAATACATGGATCAAAACAGCAAGAATTCAAAAAAGAGAAAAATAGATTAAGTCTATAAAAAATGAGTAAAACAAAAAAAATAAAATACACATACTGTATATTCCAGCATATAACACACACTTTTGATACCAGAAAATTGATTAAAATTCACAGGTGCATGATATACATTGTTTATAAAAATAAAAGATTAAAAATTATGGAAAATAATTAATCATAAGAACTGACACTTCTACATTATTGAACACATTGTTTATTTTCAGAGGAAATTACATTACAGGAAAAATATTACTTATTATATTTTTCAATTTTTTGCTACATATCTCATGAAGATTTTTTTACAAAAAAGGGGATGTGCATAACATGGTGAATATACCTAAAAACTTAAGTCTGAACTTTTAAGTATGCCGGAATATAAGGTGTGCATTTTTACTTATTAATATTTTATTAAGATGACAGAATAAATGATCTAAGAATGCAAATTTGTTTTCAATGCTTTCAGGAATCTTCTGTGTTTCTGAATGATAAAACGCAAAATGAAGAGTAAAGTAATGAATTTTAACACTCATTTCAAATTGCAATAAAAATTAAAAATCTCTATAAAAAGTATAAAATAAAACAAACATTGCAGATAATGTATTGTTTTATTTATTTGTAAGATTTTACTGAAAAGTAAATCTAACATGAAAGCTGAAATTTATGCAGTTGGGGGAGAAATGTTGAACATAGCAAATGATATGAATTTTTGTAATAGATCATAGGAAAATATTAAATTTCATTATAAATAATAAAAAATTAAGGAGAAATATGTTGTAAAATGTGTAGTACAGCAGTTAGATGAAAACTCGGGAGTCTGCTGTCAAAAATGACATGTTTGGCATTTGGTTCTGCCTAGGACTTAATTTCTAACAAAAAAAAGTACCAGAGCTCTAATATTCTGCGATAACAACCCCCATATCCTCCACCCGCATATTTATATTTCATACATTATGTGCAAAATTTAAAACAATTTAGTCTTCAGAAAAAGAAAATGTTAAATATATTTTGACTATAGTTATATGCATTTATATATAATGAAATCGAATAAATCAACAAAGAAAAAATATTAAAATTCGGAGTGGAAAATTTTCAGAAAATCCTACTCATCAAGGATTCCTTTGTAAGAACTAGCAAAACACAACACACAGCACTGTTCTGGTGGACTCCAGAGTGCAGCATTTATGAGCTCTGGTAAATTCAAACAAATATATAAATGCTATAATTACTTTTAACACAATCAAATGATTGATAAATATTTCATATGAGTAGTAATTTTCTCATCTAAGCGGAAATGTGTCCAGGCTGGGACTCGAACCCAGAGCCTTTAAATTAAATTGTCAATGCTCTTCCAATTGAGCTATCTGGACGACATCCCAGCCAATATTTGCTCAGTACAACCATTTGGTCATGACATCTGGACTGTTTTTTGAAACAGCACAACAAAATAAACCACAGGTAAAGAGACTCCAACAAACTATGGATGAGTAATTACACTATAATACGAATATTATGTTGGCTGGGATGTCGTCCAGATAGCTCAATTGAAGAGTATTGGCAATTTAAGCCAAAGGTTTTGGGTTTGAGTCCCAGCCTGGACATATTTTCGCTCAGATGGGAAAATTACTACGCAAAGTATGAAATATATAAATATTCAGTAAAATCAAAGGCTATGATGTTTTACACTCACGCACCATGTTTTTAAATTTGTTATAAAAAGGAAAACAGTCGCCAAATTTTGGGTATTATTTTCTTTAATGGTAACCTGGCTATTGTATTAAGTTATTGGTTTGACACAGGCTTGGAAGCCGCACCATTCAAAAAGTCACCAAATATTGCTGCGTGAGTGTAACACATCTGTTCCAAATCAAAGTAGTACTGGTGCTGAGCTCAGACCCAAATTAATCACCGATTCTGACATTTCAGTAGTGAAAGTTGATACGAAAATTCTTGAGGGAAGAAGATTTTATGAAAAATAATAAAAAGCGGAGAATCGCGAATCCACCGGAGATTTCCATCTCTGAAACAATCTTTAGTTTTCAAAATAATATCTTACCGGAAG
Organism: Maratus michaelseni; assembly: GCA_963931845.1. Classification (NCBI taxonomy): domain Eukaryota; kingdom Metazoa; phylum Arthropoda; class Arachnida; order Araneae; family Salticidae; genus Maratus; species Maratus michaelseni. The sequence goes on from OZ007586.1 coordinate 21,082,457, forward strand.
CGTTAAACTCAGAACACGAAAAATCAGGATGCCACTTTGTCCAATTCCATGAAAATTTATGTAGTTTAAAATGGGAAAGTAAATCATCAGGATTTTGAATAAAAGCATTAATTTTTTTATATAACTTTGATGCTAATCCATCGATAGCTACAATAATATGCTTTAAATCATCTAGATAGTCCGATTTAGATTTAATATAAGGTATGTTCATATGAAACATCGAAAAAAATTCTTTCAAATTAAATTTTATGGAAGGAAAGGGAAATTTTATTTCTGGAAACACATAGCCTGACACACTATTTATTTTAAAAATTTGAATGCTCAAAGCAACTAAACAAAAATTACAAAAACTTAGCATGAAACTCATCCCTCCAATCTTATCTCAGGTAAATAAGAAATAAAAGATAAATGACAGCAGACGCACATTTTTATAACATGAAACCATAAACTACGACTTTCTTATGTTCGCGGTTCATGTTCCATGTACAAAACATAAACACTTCTAAAATTGGAAAAAAGTTGCCATTTCCAAGAACAAAAGTATGAATTTATGAGAACATGACATGGGGGAAGCTGGCGATTCGAGTAGAAAACCCGCTCGAAAACTCCATCTGGTGGAGAAAAGATAACTTCTCACTTCAAGAAGGAAATCCTGTGCAAGCACATAGACAGGGAGATAGAAAGAAGGAGAAGTGAACAGTGAACAGAAGAGTGCATTGATGGATTTCCTAGTTTGCGAGAAACTTACATCCAGTATATGAGTAGTCGTATAACTAATCCTGAGAGAGCCATAATAATGAGTAAAAAATTTAAATAACATGAGTTAAATTAGAGTTTAATGAATAGCTAAGCAATAAATGAGAATAGAAAATGATAAGTAGAGAGAATTAAAAACTTGCAAAAATAACAGTCTAGTGCGAGATCGCGAATAATAAAAAAGAATAAAATTTTAAGAATTACGAAAGAAGTGTAAATAAGTTGACTAAGAAAATAAAAATGTTAACTGTTCGAACACAACGATAGCGAATGCATTTTGGGAAGGCAAAGTGAAAGATCTCTAAAAAAAAAAGGCAACTTTTCAAGGCCATACAATAAATATATGGATAATATAAAGTATAAGTGTATTAACAATACATACAGTAAATATAATTTTTTTTTTTTTTTTTTTTTTTTTTTTTTTTTTTTTTTTTTTTTTACGTTTAATGTAATACATTAAGTATATAATTTTTTTTTTTTTTTTTTAATTTAGTTAAATTAAAAATTCAAAAGGGAAGTGTTAGCCCAAAGTCGAATCGTCAACAAGGACGGAATAACGGGGTTATAAACTGAAAAAAGGATCGCGAATGTCATAGTCTGGTAACACGAATATGAACACGTAAAAGTAGGTATAAATGGTAATGGCAGTGTATCCCCAGATAGTTGCAGTCAAATGTGATGACAGTAGAACACAGAGTTAAAAAGAAGCAATTTATAACAAAGTGAAATTACAGTGCAAGAAAGAGTCTATGAGAATTGCAAATGTATGTGAGGAGAAAGTGTATTGGGATTATGTGTGATTGGTTAGGTTGAGCTCATTGGCAAAATTATCAAGCTCGTTAATTATTATAATCATTTTCTCGAATGGGTTTTTACACTTTTGTGTTTCTGTGGATATTTGTTTTATGCATTTTAATAGTTTGGTAATTTGAAGGAGTTCCTTCATGTCTTTGAATATGTCGAACATGTTATTAAAGGATTCTACATAATCGGTAGAGGAGGAAGTTGGTGTAGGGTGGGGGGAGGTGTTGTTGTCAGTGGAGGTGGAAGGATTAACAGAAGTAGTTTCCTGTGTATCTTCCGTTTGTGAAGTAGCAGTTGAGTCGAGGTGTGTAGTAATGTTAGTGGTGACAGGGGAGTTTTTTGCTTTTTCAACGTAATTAAATTCTTTCATTATTTCATAAAGATCTTGGGCGTTTTTGGAGGTGATGTGCCTGGGGATATTTTTAGTAGTGGGTGTGTAATTGTCATTTTTAGAGTTAGGTGGAATATGTTTTTTAGAGTTTTTGGGGTTTTTCGGACAACCGCCGTATGAGGCCGGGTGCGCAGCACCGCAGTTTGCACAGGTAGGGGTAATCCTACCGGGTGTTGGGCAATTACCAGTGAGGTGGAGGCCTGCACATTTGCAGCACTTGGGGTCGAAGTTACAAATTTCACTGGCGTGCCCGAATTTTTGGCAACGATAGCACTGTTTAGGGTTATTAGAATTACGAAAATGCTCTATATCAACTTTGATGTAACATAGTTCATGTATGTCGTATATTTTGTCGAAGTCTTTACAGGGGAGGACATTAACCATGTATAAAGGCATCCCCATACCAGTTTTTTTGTTTCTTAACATGGCCGCACGAGTGGCGGTGAACCCATGTAAGGCTAGCTCATCAATGATGTGAGTAGGATCAGTGTTTGGGGGAATACCCCTGACGCAAATTTTCTTGGGTCTTTGATCTTTAGGTTGAATTGTCGTGAATTTTAGTGATTTATCGCACAAGAATTTTTGAATTGCCCGAAATTGGTCTTCAGTTTTGCATTGGATTTTGAGTAACTCTCCTTTTAGGCAGATAGAAGGTGGATTGTCAGTATTTATTTCCTTAATTTGTTGGGCGATTAATCGCCAATCAATTTCGTGGAATTCGACAAAGAAAGGGTGGATTTCTGGTTTTTTTGTACCAGATATGACATTCGCAGGATCAGAATTTGGAGTGGAGGTCTGGTCCATAGCTTCCAGGTGAACCTCGGGAGACAGATTCTTAAATTTGTTACTAAGTTCTATGCCAGCGTCAGTTTGGCTATGGCGACGCTTGTCACCGCGTGGGGCATGGAGAATTGGGCTAATACTTCTAAGAGCGCCTAGGTTATTCATTATGTCAGTTTTAAAGAATTTATATAAACCAGAATTGAGAACAAGACTATGATTATATGGCTCCCCCAAAAGAGAAATACCAGATTGGAATAAGTTTCTCACCTGCTGCTTGCAGTCATCATTAGTAGTGAAGTCTGGCCGGAGTTGTAAGGCTCGAATTTCATCATCTATGCCTTGAAAAAGTTCACGGAGAGCAATATTCGCCGGCTCGTGGTGGGTCGGGAATGTTTCAAACTCTTGGAGAAACGTGGATGGTTCCGCACCGTCGATAATCCTTTGCAGCTTTTCTATCAGCATACTCGCATCTTTCTCGGCTTGCGAAGCCGTCGACATCGTGGATGAATCAATAACACCCGGAACTATACTAACGTCAATCTATCACCAGATCATAAACTAATGTGTCTTGTCTTGTGCAGTGTCTTGTCTTGTCTTGGAGAACAAAGATAATGTTTCTACTTATGGAACTAAAAGCGGTACCTAGTATGGCGGCGTTTCTGGTCTTTTGGGCCTTTAGGAAGTGTAGCGCCCTCTATCTCTTTACCATGCTGGAAACCAAAATGCAGGAAGAGCAGACGACAATTTGTCATGTTTGACAGGTCACATGACCGGCCTTTGGGAGCACCAGCGCCACAAACTGGGTACTAATTCCCGGTCCATGTTGTGATCTTGAAAGCCTATCTTCACTGTTCTCCTTCTTATTTCTATCTCCATGCACATAGAGAATGTGCATGTGACGTCACGAAGCCGTAAAGAACGACCGGTAGGCAAAACATACGCATGCCTACTGTATAGTTAGCTGTGTTATATGCTTATTATTCATTTTTTTAAAATTAATTATTCATTAATTTTGCCTTTCTTAATTGCAGCGGATAGCCCAAGGTAGGTCCTGATGCACCTGAGGCTCGGATTTTTTATTTTTTGAGACCCCGGCCCCCTGGGGCCCCTTTAAGATTTTTGCCCTAAATTGTTAATAATTTACCCAATTTTTATCCGATTATCATCGTTTTTGGGGCCTTTTTTCCGTTTAGCTTTCACCCCCATTTCTACGTTCTAGTTATGACCCTGGCCCCCTAGAGCCTGGTACGGGGCCCGTTGAAGTTTTTGTTTCCTAAACTGATAATTACTTGTCCGCTTTTAATCCGATTTTCTTAGTTTTTGGGGCCTTTTCTTCATTTAGTTATTTCCCCATTGCTACTTTCTAATTAGGACCCTTCATCTTAGGGCCCTGCTCAAAACTATCGGCTGGCCCCTTTTTGGGCCCCCTACTATAGTTCCCCTAAAAATCGTCCGATTCACTAACTTTTTTTTCTAACAACTTAGAACTTCCAGCTACTACATGAACAATAAAAACAAAAACAAAAAAATTCGATGAAGATCCGGGCCCCCTGGGCTCCTTGAAGTTTTTGCTCCCTAAATTGTTAATACCTTGTACCCTTTTAATCCGATTTTCGTTTTTGGGGCCATTTCTCCATTTAACTTTCCCCCCATTTCTTTCCCCCATTCCAGTTAGGAGCGTTCATCTTAGGGCACTGATCAAAACTATCAGCTGGCCCCTCTTTGGGCCCCCTACTATATTTCTCCTAAAAATCGTCCGATTCACTAACTTTTTTTTTCTAACAACTTAGAACTTCTAGCTACTACATAAACAACAAAAAAAAAAAAAAAAAAAAAGAGAAGATCCGGGCCCCTCGAAGTTATTGTTCCCTAAATTGTTAATACCTTGTCTCCTTTTAATTCGATCTTCGTTTTTGGGGGCGTTATCTCCATTTAGTTATTTCCCCATTTCTACATTCCAGGTAGGACCGTTCATCTTAGGGCCCTGCTCAAAACTATCAGCGACCCCTTTTGGGCCCCCTACTATAGCTCCCTTAAAAATCGTCCAATTCGCTAGCTTTTTTTTCTAATAACTTCTTAGGATTTCCAGCTACTACATGAATGACCAAAAATTTCTCGGACAAGATCCGGGCCCCTGGACCCCTTACGTTACCCATAACTTCTTAATTATGAAACGTATCGAATCCGTTTAAAGTTATTATTATTTCTAGGGCCGAAAATTTATATATGACAGATTTTTGATATCATTGAAAATGGCCTCAAGTGGTTGGGGGGTGGGGGGGGAGAGAATAGGAGTTTAAGAAGAAAAAAAATCATAACTTTGTCAATTCACAAGTTATCAAATCCGCTAATTTATTACAAATCCTCTTAATATTATCTACAACTTTTATATTGACAAGTTTTTTTTTATAAAACCAACCCTTACAGAAAAAAAAAAATTTGTGTGCTGCGCCTACAGACACAGGTAGATTTCGAAGTGAACTGTCCCAACTGCCGCATCATGGCAAAAAGGTCATTTCTTCTGCAATTGCATCTTCGAAATTTACCTGTGCCTGTAGGCCAAGCTGTCAAGGATATTTTTTTAAATAATAATCCTCTTTTTCGGCATCAACTTACGTTTACTCACCACAGTCGTAAATTAGAAATCGCGTTACTGTTAAAGATAAGGGGTTAAGTTTAGAAAGGGGGGGGGGGGAAATGCATCTGTAAATTAAATATCACGTTAATGTTAAAGGAAATTCGTTAAATTTACAGGGGTGCATATTCCACCGCCTGGGGACTCATTTTTTTATTGGGTTCTAAGGGCTCGATTTCAACAGGGTTTGGTTCATTCGACTCGATATTGAAAACTTGAGTTTTTTTTTTTTAATTTATTATCACGGGCGCTAGTCAGTTCGTTATTAATAAATGTTTGGTTCGATTTTGAGTAACTGGATATCATATTTTGTTACAAAATGTTATTTTTTACAAAAATATAACAAATTTCAGAAAAATAAATTTTATTTTTCACAAAATGCCCCCCCCCCCCCTCCCCCTCCAAGAAAAAAAAACTGCATCGACACCTAATTAAATGCTTTTTAAATGGTAAGGTTTTTTCAAAAACATGGCATCTATATATATATTTTTTTTAGATTAAATTATATAATTCGCTTTTACAAAAAAAAAAAAAGAAAGAGTAAAATGTTTCTTAAAAAAATATCACCCTTAGTACTTCATTAAATGTTTCATATAAGTCAATTTTTTGTTTTGTCCTGTTTTTATACATATTACTAGAATAGTAAAAATATTTTTTTTTAACCTAAGGAATGTTTATTTAGTATAAAAATTATTTCAGCTAATAAAACCGAATTCTGACAAAACTTATGCTTCAGTTTCATAGATTTCCTTGTCATAATACAACATGTTAAAATTATATAAAAGTGTTTCAGAAAATAAGCAGTTTTGATTTGAGAACACTCATAGGTATAATTTTAATCGATCATTTAATCTGAATATAATGAGATTTGTAAACATTTTCCGATTAGCTCAAGCAATAAAAAGTTACCATACGAACAAGAACAACTTGAACTACAAATAGAAAAAAAGTAAATAAAACGTTAACTTTACGACATAATTAAAAAAAAAAAAAAAAAAAAAAAAAAAAAACTAAAAATCTTTCTCCTACCAGCTACAACAAGTTGAAACGCTTCTTGAGCACTTGAATTCTTCCCTGGAAACTTTTTTAAATAAGTTTCAATATCTGATGAAGCAACCGATGGCCAAAAAGCCATATCTGCTTTCCAATCTGCATCCACAATAATATACGGATCATCTAAAATAATAACACTATTATTCGGTTTGACAAATCTAAGCTTTGTTAAATAATCTTGATTAGCAACAGAATCTAAGTTCTGTGCATAATCTGATAAAAGACAATTTGTTTTTGAATAAATATGATCCATAAATTAAATGCAAAAATTTCGCTTTCTCATAGGAAACCGTAGGAAATAGCGCATTGAGCGGAAATGTTTTGCCTACCGAAGAGGCGTGGTCTAGTGAGGAACCAGTTTGTTGACAAACATGCACATTCTCTATTGCATTACATTATACCTGGACCTGACAGACCTGACAGACCTGATAAGCCATAGTGTAAACGCAGCATTAATGTGCACATAATGTGTCCAGAAAAACTCAAACTTGCTGCAAATGTGCATTCTATCTGGGAAACCAATCCAAAAATATAAATGAAGTAAAACAAAACAACTAAAAATATGTTTTAAAATAGCAAAAGAAGCTTTGCACTTTAACTTAACGATACTGTAATTTGTTTATTTTCCTTTCGCAAACATATATTATCCCCTCGCAATAAAATAAGATGCCAAATTCCGTAATTTCGATTCCTCAATGAAAGAAAAGAAAAGAACATATAACGTGACTGTTATAGTCACGTGACTTTTATTTTGAGACATTTAATGGTTAACAAAGCTCTCTGTGCATGTGACGTCACGAAGCCGGAAAGAACGAACGGTAGGCAAAACATACGCATGCCTACTGTATAGTTAGCTGTGTTATGTGCTTATTATTCATATTTTTTTAATTAATAATTCATATAATTTTGCCTTTCTTAATTGCAGCGGATAGCAAAAGGTACGTCCTGATGCACCTGAGGCTCGGATTTTTAATTTTTTGAGACCCCGGCCTCCTGGGGCCCCTTTAAGATTTTTGCCCTAAATTGTTAATAATTTACCCAATTTTTATCCGATCCTCATCGTTTTTGGGGCCTTTTTTCCGTTCAGCTTTCACCCCCATTTCTACGTTCTAGTTATGACCCTGACCCCCTAGGGCCTGGTACGGGGCCGGTTGAAGTTTTTGTTTTCTAAACTGATAATTACTTGCCCGCTTTTAATCCAATTTTCTTAGTTTTTGGGGCCTTTTCTTCATTTAGTTATTTCCCCATTGCTACTTTCTAATTTAGACCCTTCATCTTAGGGCCCTGCTCAAAACTATCGGCTGGCCCCTTTTTGGGCCCCCTACTATAGTTCCCCTAAAAATCGTCCGATTCACTAACTTTTTTTTTCTAACAGCTTAGAACTTCCAGCTACTACATGAACAACAAAAACAAAAACAAAAATTCGGTGAAGATCCGGGCCCCCTGGCCCCTAGAAGTTTTTGTTCCCTAAATTGTTAATACCTTGTCCCCTTTTAATCCGATTTTCGTTTTTGGGGCCATTTCTCCATTTAACTTTTCCCCCATTCCAGTTAAGAGCTTTTATCTTAGGGCCCTGCTCAAAACTATCAGCTGGCCCCTCTTTGGGCCCCCTACTACTTTTCTCCTAAAAATCGTCCGATTCACTAACTTTTTTTCTAACAACTTAAAACTTCTAGCTACTACATAAACGACAAAAAAAAAAAAAAAAAAAAAAAAAAAAAAAAAAAAAAAAAAGGAGTAGATCCGGGTCCCTTGAAGTTATTGTTCCCTAAATTGTTAATACCTTGTCCCCTTTTAATTCGATCTTCGTTTTTGGGAGCGTTTTCTCCATTTAGTTATTTCCCCATTTCTACATTCCAGGTAGGACCGTTCATCTTAGGGCCCTGCTCAAAACTATCAGCGGCCCGTTTTGGGCCCCCTACTATAGCTCCCTTAAAAATCGTCCAATTCGATAGCTTTTTTTTCTAATAACTTCTTAGGATTTCCAGCTACTACATGAATGACCAAAAATTTCTCGGATAAGATCCGGTCCCCTGGACCCCTTACGTTACCCATAACTTCTTAATTATGAAACGTATCGAATCCGTTTAAAGTTATTATTATTTCTAGGGCCAAAAATTTATATATGACAGATTTTTGATATCATTGAAAATGGCCTCAAGTGGTTGGTGGGGGGGGGGGAGAAAATAGGAGTTTAAGAAGAATAAAATTCATAACTTTGTCAATTCACAAGTTATCAAATCCGCTAATTTATTACAAATCCTCTTAATATTATCTACAACTTTTATATTGACAAGTTTTTTTTATAAAACCAACCCTTACAGAAAAAAAAATCTTGCCCACGGTCTGCATTTTCGAAATTTACCTGTGCCTGTAGGCCGAGCTGTCAAGGATATTTTTTTAAATATTAATCTTCTTTTACGGCATCAACTTACGTTTACTCACTACAGCCGTAAATTAGAAATCGCGTTACTGTTAAAAATAAGGGGTTAAGCGAGGCTAACGAAAAAGACAGGCTACCGTGGTGCATTCAACTTATCTTTTTTTACAGACCGCTAGAGTGACGTGATGCTCTTTTCGTACACCTGCATTGGTGCATTCGAGCATCACGTGACTCCCGCGGTCTGTAAAAAAAGATACGCGTAAAGCACCGCGGTAGCCTTTCTTTTTCGTTAGCCAAAGGGTTAAGTTCAGAAAGAGGGGGGGGGGGCTTTCATCCGTAAATTAAATATCGCGTTAATGTTAAAGGAAATTCGTTAAATTTACAGGGGTGCATATTCCACAGCCTGGGGACTCATTTTTTTATTGGGTTCTAAGGGCTCGATTTCAACAGGGTTTGGTTCATTCGACTCGATATTGAAAACTTGAATTTTTTTTTTTTTTTTTTTTTTTTTTTTTATTATCACGGGTGCTAGTCAGTTCGTTATTAATAAATATTTGGTTCGATTTTGAGTAACTGGATATCATCTTTTGTTACAAAATGTTATTTTTCGCAAAAATATAACAAATTTCAGAAAAATAAATTTTATTTGTCACAAAATGCCCACCTTCCCCCCCCCCCTCCCACACACACACACAAAAAAAACTGCATCGACACCTGATTAAATGCTTTTTAAATGGTAAGGTTTTTTAAAAACATGGCATCTATTTTTTTTAGATTAAATTATATAATTCTCTTTTACAAAAAAAAAAAAAAAAAAAAAAAAAGAGTAAAATGTTTCTTAAAAAAATATCGCTCTTAGTACTTCATTAAATGTTTCATATAAATCAATTTTTTGTTTTGTCCTGTTTTTATACATATTATTAGAATAGTAAAAATATTTTTTTTAAACCTAAGGAGTGTTTATTTAGTATAAAAATTATTTCAGCTAATAAATCCGAATTCTGACAAAACTTATGCTTCAGTTTCATAGATTTCGTTGGCATAATACAACATGTTAAAATTATATAAATGTGTTTCAGAAATTAAGCAGTTTTGATTTGAGAACACTCATAGGTATCATTTTAATCGATCATTTAATCTGAATATAACGAAATTTGTAAACATTTTCCGATTAGCTCAAGCAATAAAAAGTTACCATACGAACAAGAACAACTTGAACTACAAGTAGAAAAAAAGTAAATAAAACATTAACTTTACGACATAAAAAAAAAAGAACAAATTTTTCTCCTAGCAGCTACAACAAGTTGAAACGCTTCTTGAGCTCTTGAATTCTTCTCTGGAAACTTTTTTAAATAAGTTTCAATATCTGATGAAGCAACCGATGGCCAAAAAGCCATATCTGCTTTCCAATCTGCATCCACAATAATATACGGATCATCTAAAACAATAACACTATTATTCGGTTTGACAAATCTAAGCTTTGTTAAATAATCTTGATTAGCAACAGAATCTAAGTTCTGTGCATAGTCTGATAAAAGAAAATTTGTTTTTGAATAAATATGATCCATAATTGAATGCAAAAATTTCGCTTTCTCATAGGAAACCGTAGGAAATAGCGCATTGAGCGGAAATGTTTTGCCTACCGAAGAGGCGTGGTCTAGTGAGGAACCAGTTTGTTGACAAACATGCACATTCTCTATAATTAAGAATGGCCCTCAAATAGGGGTGTTGTCATAAAAGAACGAGAGGGTATAAGCTGCAGGAAGTGGTGATTCCAGAATATTCCCATGGAGCAGGGAGGGGGAGATTGCCCACCCACTACCCGGAAATATCGCAGTTAGTGATGCATTCAACAAACTTCTGATTAAGTGCGTCATTTTTTTAAAAATTCATCAAAAAAAGATAAGCCTTCATGGAGAGCATCAATGGCGAATGTTTTGAATATTTGAATGTAATTTTAAAATATTTTTAAGGGTTTAATTTCTTTTAGTTGATATTTCTATTATTCAGGCGTACTCTATGTTAAGTTTCATCTGAGTTAAATTGCGTTTCAGCTGTTTTTTTTGTAATTTTTCTTTGTTTGGTGTATTATTTACATAAATTTCTCTGCTGAATCGTAGAGCAAGGGTGATCTTTTAATATATTTTGCTTGATATTCCTGCAGTTTAAATGTATTCTTCAGTCATTTTCATGTTATTTGTGTTGTGAAAATGTCTATATTCAGTTGTTAACTTTCCTAGTATTTAACAAAATTTTATAAAGATAGTCAGTGTTTTCCTGCATGTAATTATACGATGACCACGCAAAAAAATATAATTCAGTAACTATGAATAATCATTAGGTAAAATTATCATTAGTGCTCTAGCTGTTATTTTCTGTTTATTCTCCAGTTAACTATTTTTTCTTTACGGAAACAAAAATAAACGATCATATCTGGTGTTTTAAACCTTTTATAATATGTGAAACCATGCCTAATGGAATAGTAACATTTCTAAAATTTCGTTTAATAGTGTTTTGTTTTATTTAAAATCCTCCCCCCCCCTCCTTAACAACTTCTGAAATACAAATTGCAGGAATTAGAAGGCATATCATAATTTTGATATTTTATAAACTTACTAATGTATTTATAAGAATGCACATTAAATTGATAGACATCTCCTTGTGAGAGAAACTAGATTTTTATCTCCAACATTGTGGATGTGTTTTATATTTGTTAACAATGTCAAAGCACTCCATTTAATATAATTTGATTTGTTTACTAACAATTACTAATTGGTTCTAACTAATTACTAACTAAGTTTCTGGTCTGGTATTCAGATACCCCTTTTTCCATTGGTTCTACATGTTTTTAATTTTGTTGTTTAAAGCTACTAAGTAAATTTTGTGTATTTAAAAATAATAGGAATAAATAAGGTATAGAAGGATTGTCACATATGTAAAATGCCAGTTCGATGTTCGACCACAGGCACTATTTGAGCTTTCAAGGGAATTGATTATTTCTAAATTTATCAGAAATCACATGTCACACATGAAAAAAGCATAATCGACAATTGCACAAAAGCATATTAAAAAGTATTATGTGAAGTTTTCAGATTTTTTTGTTTTATTATGTTTCATTTATTTTTGTAACAGATTGCAGAATAGATTTTGGAACTGTTTTTGAAATAAAAAAGGTGTAATGTGACGTATATTGACTGAACAGACTTTTACAGCCTGATGAATGCTAATTCCTGCAATTTGTATTTCAGAAGTTGGCTGGGGGGGGGGGGATTTTAAATAAACCAAAACACGATTAAATGAAATTTTAGAAAGGTTACTATTCCATTAGGCGTGGTTTCACATATTATAAAAGGTTGAAAACACCAGATATGATCGTTTATTTTTGTTTCCGTAAAGAAAAAAATAGTTAACTGGTGAATAAACAGAAAATAACAGCTAGAGCACTAATGAAAATTTAATCTAATGATTCTTCATAGTTACTGGATTATATTCTTTTGCGCGGTCATCGCATAATTACATGCAGGAAAAGACTGACTATTTTTATAAAATTTTATTAAATACTAGGAAAGTAAACAACTGAATATAGACATTTTCGGTAATCAAGTAAAATAATACTAAAAAACAAAAACAAAACAAATAACATGAAAACGATTGAAGAATACATTTAAGCTGCAGGAATATCAAGCAAAATATATTAAAATATCACCCTTGCTCTACTATTCAGCTGAGAAATTTATTTAAATAATACACGAAACGAAAAAAAATTACAAAAAAAAAACAGCTGAAACACAATTTAACTCAGATGAAACTTAACATACAGTACGCCTGAATAATAGAAATGTCAACTAAAAGAAATGAAAACCTTAAAAACATTTTAAAATTACATTCAAATATTCAAAACATCCGCCATTGATGCTCTGCATGAAGGCTTATATTTTTTGATTAAAAAAAAAATGACGCACTTAATCAGAAGTTTGTTGAATTCATATGAATGTCTTACCTCAGATTTAGCAAAACTGCAAAAGAAATTTCTTTAAAAAATTTCTTTTACAGTTTTGCTAAATCTGAGGTAATGCATTCATATGAATTCAACAAACTTCTGATTAAGTGCGTCATTTTTTTTAATTCATCAAAAAAGATAAGCCTTCATGCAGAGCATCAATGGCCGATGTTTTAAATATTTGAATGTAATTAAAAAATGTTTTTAAGGTTTTAATTTCTTTTAGTTGATATTTATATTACTCAGGCGTACTCTATGTTAAGTTTCATCTGAGATAAATTGTGTTTCTGCTGAGTTTTTTTCTTTTCTTTTTTTAAAAAAATTTTCTTCATTTGGTGTATTATTTACATAAATTTCTTTACTGAATCGTAAAGCGAGGGTGATATTTTAATATATTTTGCTTGATATTCCTGCAGTTTAAATGTATAATGTTATTTGTGTTGTTTTTTTTCTTGATTATTTTACTTGATTACCGAAAATGTCTATATTCAGTTGTTTGCTTTCCTAGTATTTAATAAAATTTTATAAAGATAGTCAGTCTTCCTGCATTTAATTATGCGATGACCACGCAAAAAAAATATAATCCAGTAACTATGAAGAATCATTTGATAAAATTATCATTAATGCTCTAGCTGTTAGGAAAAAACAAAAAAAAAAAACAGCAGAAACACATTTCAACTCAGATGAAACTTAACATAGAGTACGCCTGAGTAATAGAAATATCAACTAAAAGAAATTAAAACCTTAAAAACATTTTAAAATTACATTCAAATATTCAAAACATCCGCCATTGATGTTCTCCATGAAGGTTTATCTTTTTTTTGATGAATTAAAAAAAAATGACGCACTAATCAGAAGTTTGTTGAATGCATATGAATGCATTACCTAAGATTTAGCACAACTGTAACAGAAATTTCTTAATACTGTTAACACGACTTTATTTTTTGCTTACATTAACGTTTAATGGGAAACCGAAACTTCTTGTCTCCAGCAGCCATTACAGTGACGTCACACTTCGCTGGCGTATTGCCCTTTAGTAATTGAGACTTAAAACAGCCTATAGAGGCGCTGATCCAACGCCCCCTAGAGATAGAGGGCGTTGGCTGATCGCAGCCGTCGGTAGAGGATAACTGTCCCTTTAACTAATGCTAAAGTGCCATTGAAATCATTATTTATTGTAAACGCATTTCAAAGCGCTAGATATTAAAATTCGGATAATGTTTACCTTGTCATATAAACACAGAACACAAATATCACATGAAATTTGAAATTGTGCAAAAAAAAAAAAATCATTATGAACAAATTAAACATACATATAAAACAATGGGCTTGCATGGGATTTTCCTGAAGCGAGAAGTTATATCTTTTTTTCACCAGATGCTCTCTCCTCCCATGACCTACACCAAGGCAACACTAGATACCGGGCTTGCTCATTCACTCTCAAAACGTCACAAATGGTGGCTGACCGCGACCAGCGATTGGTCCAAAGCAACGCGCCCATCGTTTTGTGCCAATCGCTGTATATCTTTCCTCCTAGTCAGCCACCTTTTGTGACGTCATCATAATGAATGAGCAAGCCCGGTATGTAGTGTAGCCCTGCCTACACGGCCGTTGCATGACGTTTTAAACGTCACATGGAGTTGATCATTTTTACACGGTGATTAGTGCAAAACGGTGGGCTCGCCGCTTTGAACCAATCGCTGCCTAAAAATGATCCACTTCATGTGACGCTTTAATCGTCATGCACCGGCCGTGTATAACGTAGGTCGCGCTCCTCCCCGCCTTTAGAAATCTCTCCCCTCTGAAATGCTGTTTTAGGAAGTTTAATCTTAAACAGATCACTTTCATTTAGAAAAAACGTCAGATCACGTACAAAAGGCGCTCTCCGTCGAAAGAATTTCACGTACTTGGCTTGTTTAGGCGCAACCTACGTTATACTAGAGCTTCTATAATACAGGCTGAATCATACCGCCATTTAATAACCCAGCGGACCAAAAACCAAGCTAAAACCGGTTAGCTTACCGTACTAGTGGACGGCGAGTGACAGTAACGGGGACGACGAACACCTGCTCAGGCAGTTTCCTAATGCTGAGCTAGGTCACAATATGGCGGTTATTTTGGGCCACAGAATGGATATGCGTCAGCTCCCCTTATAGGAGCCTTACGTTATACACGTATGGTAAAGATACCATATATATTCCTTTCAAAAAATTAAAGCAATCTATATTTTATGTATTTTATCAAATATATTTTCCCTTTTCTGCATAATCGTAATTCATATACATTCTCGGCTGTTAAAAAGCGCACCCTTTTTATCTTTCTCTTTCAACGAAAGACTTTTAGTCAAAATCATGCATATTGTTTTTAAATTATCATTAACGTACTTATTCGGTCTCCCACATATCAAAAGAAATGAAATTATACAAGGCATAAAATGTTTTCCTTTTCATGGTCAGCTTTGTCTTGCATATTGTTCCAGATGTCTATAGCATTTAAACGGCGCCTTTGCTGCATTCCTCGAAAGCCCTACTCCCAAAACAATAATTAACGGTAAAATTCTTAATCTCTCTTTTTAGCCAAAGTGCAATCTTCGCCAAAAGATTTTTCCCTTCCAATGACGTCAATTATTAAGTTGATATGTGTATAAGTAACGGTTACATTTCCCACGCAAAAAAATGCGATTCTCTTGGCTTGAAATGTATCTCGCTTGGCGTGTTTTTCCTTGCGCCCACTTTCATATCGGATAGAAACACTTGCCTTCTGATCACCAGCAGACCAACTTCCCAAAAAATTGCTCTCACCCCTGTGCCACCTTAGGAGATATCAAAATTCGGCGTTCATCCTAAAAATGCAAACTAAGTGTCATCACGATTTTTGGATTTATCAAGAAGGATGTCACCCTGTGCTATGTTTCAATGTGCCGTATCAAATCTAGGTGTGATACGACTTTTATGGATAACTTGTCTTGTTGTGACATCTCTGCATTAAACGAACTTTGCTAACTCATGTGACTTTCCCTTTCTTCTAAAAAAACTACTTTCAGTTCAGTTCGATCCCAGGACTTCGTCGCCACGGATTATTGCGAACACAACGTGAGATGTGCTCTTATTCATCGGCCAATTTCCATGTCTTCTCTGTACTTATTAGTTACAATAGTACTTTTTCTCCGACATAATTTTCACGGAATTTGTGATCCCGAGTACTACACCAACTAATCCATATGAATCACCAAACCACACCATAAGAATAATGGTGCCTATTCAATTATCGAACTGGACCTTCTTATCTTCTATGTTCTCCTAGGGTGCGCCTGGGGGAGTCTCAAAATGAAAAATAATTTTTCAAAAACTTATACGGAATTCTACATGAGCTCCTAGTGCTGGACTCCCTGCTGTAAGGATATATGCACAACTTCTGATCGAAAAATACGTCTGCTACATAACTTTGTGAAATATGTGGACAGGAGACGCTACGCTAGTTTGTGCCTGGAGGAATTTCTACATGATGACTCTTCTGTGACTGTAAAAAAAAAAAAAAAAAAAAAAAAAAAAAAAAGAATTTTCACATATATATCTGCTAAGATCTACAAAAAGTTCACGGTGCCTGCCCGCGCACTGTTCCGAATTGTCTCCGTATGTGTGCTGCGTGCATCTTCAACTTTCAACGATTTGTCCGCGTACTGTGCCGAATTGTCTCCGTATGTGTGCTCCGTGCGTCTTCAAATTTCTACGAATTGTGAGATATGCATCAACCCTCTCCTCTAACCAGTCTGTGAATTTTTTTTTTTTTTTTTTAAAAAGAAAGAAAGAAAATGCGTCTGCTACTCAACTTTGTGAAATATGTTCATCTTACAAGACGTGCTCTTTTTATCGGCAGTGAAATTTTCCGTACACAACTAAATTATTCATTTTCAAGAATCTTCAATCATGCCCTTCAACCTTTGTGTGTTCAACCTTTGTTATAAATTTAACTAAGAATCTTTAAGCATTTCATCCTTTCAACAGATAAAGCGTTACTGCCTAATTAGAATAACTTCCTTGTGACCACAGGATTGTGTTTTGGGCGTGAACTTTCGATTTCAGTCAGCTGTGCCAAGGTTATGAATGAAATTTGTGTTCAAGAGAGTAGTGATATTAATACAACTTTTCTTTCTCTCCTTAATTCATCATAAATTCACGTTACAAAAGAAATATCTTTCTCAATGTATAACTACAAAGAAAATTATTATTTTCGTTTTTTTAATTCGTCGAGTGAATCAAGGTTTATCGATTAGGATCCGACATATTAATTTAAATATAGTATTCTGTGCTTTCTTTTTCTATTAATATGTTTTGCAAAAAAAAAGCGCTATGGATATTTTTATAGAGGTAAGTCTTTATTTTGTAAAAGGTTGATAAAAAAAAGGAAATTTTCAATTTTGCTAGAACTTTTACATTGATGAAATATTATTTCCGTATAGTTTCAAGTAATATTTTTATATTTTTAAGAGGATCTAGATATATAATATGAGCAATATATGTTTAAACGATTAAAAAGCACTCATTGAATTTTATTTATTTAATAAATTTTTTTTTTTGCTGTAGATGTTTAAAAAATAATAATAAGGTTTTAAAAGGTATATTTGTGTTCAGGTAAGACAGAATGGTTTTTTTAACATTCATAGACTTTCAAATTTTATTATTTATAAACATTGCATTTTATAGCTAAAATTTTTCATGACGGAAAAGTATATTTTTCTCCGTGTTATATTCTGGTATATTATATTTATTTTTGTAGTTGAAACCAATATTTATGATTTATAGTTAATTTTTCTTTAATACTTCTAAGATTAAATATTTAATGATTTTTAAATAAATTATTCGTATGGTGTGGTTTGGTGATTCATATGGATTAGTTGGTGTAGTACCAACACCGGCTCTATTACAAAGCCAGGTTTCAGAGGAAATACTGGTTTGCTGACGTCACCAACCTCGGTCATGAAGCAGGTCGCAATATTCTCCCATTCCGTACTTGCTCTTAGGAATAGTAGCGTGCGTTTCAGAGACAACGTGTTGGGAAATCAATGTGTTTTGAATTCTGATATTAATTTAAAGTAGTTCAGTTCAAGATCGGATTGCTTTTAATTAAGGTAAGTACTTATTTACAGTATATATGTGTAATTTTATGAATATTAACAATGTTGATCATTGTGTATTAAAATATGTTTAATTTGTCGTTTCTGCGCGAGTAGGCTTAACTCCACAGCTTTGTCCGAAGCTCATGTTGCGAAAAATATTTTATTACGTTTGCACTATTTATTTATTAGTAAATAATCTTACGCAACAATTTTTATGCATTATTCAATATTCAATATGAATTTGCTTCATTTGTAAATTTAATACTTTTTAGTTAACACCTACCTTTTTTTTCATACATATCAATGGAAAATTGTGCATAAATAATTTCACATACTTCGTATTTGTACGCTTATGATGAAGAAAGACTAAATTTATTTATTATTACTAATTTTATTTACATTAAGTCTAATCTGGATTGGAAGTGTAACTAATATCATAACACCTTTCTTATGCCACTAAAAAGTAACATAAAAAATTAATTATATGTAGTTTTAACTAACTTAAGTAATTTTGTAAATATTTATTCAAGAATTAGTATATAAATTGTGTATTTCAGAATAAATATAATTAGTCACACTTAATAAAAGATGTACAAAGTAACTAAATATTTCATTTGTCATTACTGACCATGATCTTTAAAGTGTATAGCAAATAATCTATTCTCTATCTTACGAATCTAGCAATTTTTTTAGAGCTATCATTTAAAATTTGTAATAATTTTAATGTTAAAAATAATCAAAAACTAATTAAAAGTTTTTTATGCAAACTTTAGTTATAAGAATACGTTTTGATAAATTCATGATTGTTTCATTCTCATGCTTTTCCTTTTCCCTTTTATTTATTTTTTTCATATTTAATATCTTCCATTGCTAAAATATTCATTTTTTTTTAACATACAGATATTACATTGAAAATTTCTGAACATGAAAATATTAACTTAATTAAATGTTTCTTATGATGTCACTAATTCACATGCAAAATGTTATCAATAATATCAGTTAGTAAAACTGTACTATAATGTACTGTCTATCATACGATAATTACATATTCGATTTATTTTGTACACATTACATAGTTTATACATATATATATAATCTACAATAAAACTCACCAGAGGTGGTTTAATAATTATTAGAAAATATTAAATATATCAAGGGTAATATACCAAGAAAAATTTGGTGAATATTTAGGGCTACTTCACAGCATCCTATTTAATAAAACAGGCTCCTTCACAAAAATCAATTTAATAAAATGAACCCTTCACAAAATTCTTTATAATAAAACAGGATCCTTCACAAAATTCCTTTTTATTCCATAAAAACTTACTATTTATTATTTATTAATTATTTTGTGACATTTTAAAATGTGTAATTTGCAAACAAATAAGTTCACCAGAGAGGAAAACTTCAGCAAAAGGATTTAAAAAGTATTTTTTAATCTTGGTTCGAATTTGAGTAACTGGATTTTAACTTTAATTACAAAATGTTATTTTTCACAAAAATAACCTTTACTTTTCACAAAATTTTATTTAAATCAAATATCATATTTAAAATGTGTAGTAATAATTAAATGTGTAGTATTTAATTGATAAAAAATATGTTATAATGATAAATATTATACATTAAAAATGTCTTTTAAAAGACCCTTTTTTAAATTTCAGAACAGAGCCTTCACAAATTTTTTTTATCTCAAAACAGGACAACTATATATTTAATATTTCCTAATAATAGTAAAATATCTCTGTTTATTGGTGATTATAAAAGAAATGCATATATGGAAAAATAAATCAAATATGTAATTATCAAATGACAGATAAAGCAGTATATTAAGTTCTTACCTTACACTTTTTACTAACTGATATAATTTTGCATATGAATTAGTGACAGGAGAAGTATTTAAGTAAGTTAACATTTTCACGTTAACACATTTACAATCTAATCTATGTATAAAAAATATATAAATATTTTAGTCTATTTATGTAGCAACGACAAAGTAAACATATTTTAATAGATAATGATTAACATTGCTAATATTCTTAAAAATGCATGTATATACTCTAAATAAGTACTTACTTTAATGGAAAGCAATCCAGTCAATCGAAATATTATTAATTTTCTTGAAAATGTGCTAGAACTCAAATATGAACTTTAATTTGCACATTAACCAAAAGAAGAAAAAAAGTGTCTTTCACGAAGTGAAAATATATTTATAACACATGAAGAATATAAAATATTACTTAATAGAAAATAAAAAATAATGAATTAGTTGAATATTCTTCTTAATATTAAATTTAAAAAATAAAATAAGACTCTTATACTTAGAAATTATACATTTTATATATAAAAAAATACACGATAAAAAAAAGAGTTTTTTTTATGTTTATATATTATATTTTATATAATATGAATATTTTTACTATATAATTTATGAATTATGAAATATATATTTTATGAATTATACGTATTTTATTTCTATTATAAGACATAAAAAGAAGCGGAGAGGGGTGGGGGAAATGAAATATTTTTAAAAAGACAATATAATGAAATCTTTTAAAAGGATTAAAATGAAAGTGTCTTTAATAAAATGAATATAACATATGAAATGGTTACATGAAGCAAATAAAATGTAACTTAAAAGAGAGAAAAAATAGAGAACTACATTTATATTTTACTTATTTAGTTGTTAATAATAATAAAAACTGATATTTATGAATTATTCATATTTTATTTTTATTAAAAGATATAAAAAGGAGGAGGGGACGGGGGGGGGGGGTTAAAAAGATTTTTTATCTTTAAAAAGACACTATAATGAAAACTTTTAAAAGGATTAAAATGAAAGAGTCTTTCCTCAAATGAATATAATATTTATAACAGGAAATGGTTACATGAACGTATATACATGGTTATATACCCTGTACACTCTAACTTATGGCTGAGATAAGTTTTGGAACGAACTCGGAAAGTTATGATGACGAACGGAAAATAAACGAGGTTTGTCATCAATGACCGAGGTTAGTGACGTCACTCTGAGTGTCCCCGGGCTTTCTTAATAGAGCCGGTGTTGGTAGTACTCGGGATCACAAATTCCGTGAAAATTATGTCGGAGAAAAAGTACTATTGTAACTAATAAGTACAGAGAAGACATGGAAATTGGCCGATGAATAAGAGCACATCTCACGTTGTGTTCGCAATAATCCGTGGCGACGAAGTCCTGGGATCGAACTGAACTGAAAGTAGTTTTTTTTAGAAGAAAGGGAAAGTCACATGAGTTAGCAAAGTTCGTTTAATGCAGAGATGTCACAACAAGACAAGTTATCCATAAAAGTCGTATCACACCTAGATTTGATACGGCACATTGAAACATAGCACAGGGTGACATCCTTCTTGATAAATCCAAAAATCGTGATGACACTTAGTTTACATTTTTAGGATGAACGCCGAATTTTGATATCTCCTAAGGTGGCACAGGGGTGAGAGCAATTTTTTGGGAAGTTGGTCTGCTAGTGATCAGAGGGCTAGTGTTTCTATCCGATATGAAAGTGGGCGCAAGGAAAAACACGCCAAGCGAGATACATTTCAAGCCAAGAGAATCGCATTTTTTTGCGTGGGAAATGTAACCGTTACTTATACACATATCAACTTCATAATTGACGTCATTGGAAGGGAAAAATCTTTTGGCGAAGATTGCACTTTGGCTAAAAAGAGAGATTAAGAATTTTACCGTTAATTATTGTTTTGGGAATAGGGCTTTCGAGGAATGCAGCAAAG
The DNA here is from genome assembly GCA_963931845.1 of Maratus michaelseni. Lineage (NCBI taxonomy): Eukaryota > Metazoa > Arthropoda > Arachnida > Araneae > Salticidae > Maratus > Maratus michaelseni. Next base: position 21,104,146 of record OZ007586.1, read on the forward strand.
GCGCCGTTTAAATGCTATAGACATCTGGAACAATATGCAAGACAAAGCTGACCATGAAAAGGAAAACATTTTATGCCTTGTATAATTTCATTTCTTTTGATATGTGGGAGACCGAATAAGTACGTTAATGATAATTTAAAAACAATATGCATGATTTTGACTAAAAGTCTTTCGTTGAAAGAGAAAGATAAAAAGGGTGCGCTTTTTAACAGCCGAGAATGTATATGAATTACGATTATGCAGAAAGGGGAAAATATATTTGATAAAATACATAAAATATAGATTGCTTTAATTTTTTGAAAGGAATATATATGGTATCTTTACCATAACACGGCCGGTGCATGACGTTTAAAACGTCACATGAAGTGGATCATTTTTAAAAGACGATTGGTGCAAATCGGCGCGCCCACCGTTCTGCACCAATAACGTATAAAAATGATCCAGTCCATGTGACGTTTTAAACGTCATGCACCGGCCGTGTATAACGTAGGTCGCGGTTTGGGCCAACTGAGGGCATTTAAATGTAAGCATGAACCTAGAAGAGATGGACCGGACTCCAACGTTACAGATATGGTCCTCTTTCAACATCGACAAACGTCGAAACTATCGCTGCGGGGCGCAGCGCCATCTACTGAGTTTTTTCTCATAAAATTAACATTATCAAATTAATCATTTTAAAAGTAAAATAAATGCATGAATTTGAGAAGAAAAAAATATTTTAGACTTTCGTGAAATTTATATTCGAAGAAACTATTTAGCTTATGCTTCCCTTTACTTCCAGAACAATGAATTATGACTTTTATTATTATTATTATTATTATTTTTTTCGCAAGAAAATATTTAGATAAAGTCATTGTTTACTTCAACATTTTTACTGAGTAAACAATTAAATAATTATATTTAAAATGCAAGAATTTGAAACACAAAAAACCAAATAATTTAAAATTAGTGAAGTAAAGTAGGTTATATTCAACACAAGCTTTTTAGCATGAAGTCTGTTTTGTAAGTTTTAAATGTAAATTATCATCTAACATTAATTTCTTTCTAAAAGATAAGATAAAATATATTTACTATCTTTAGCAATTATAGTTTCTTATGTAACATAAGATTTATTTGAATATTTTTTTTTTTTTTTTTTTTAGATGATGAAAGTTAAATTTTCTACTCAAAATATTTCCTAAAATACCTATATAAAACAAACTTGGATTATTTCGATACTTTTCTGGGGGGTTTTTCCTTCCCTCCCAATCTAAAAAATAGATATAATAATTCCAATCTTTTAAATACATAATATTAACTTGCAGCTTTTTATAACTAATATTAAGAGTTACTGCTGCATTATAGTGTAAATCATAAAATTTTTGTTCACTTGACAGATAACCATTATGAAGTGAAAAATTTCCCTGCCTCTCTTTTGCTACACAAAAGATTAATATATATGTATATATTTAAAACACAAGGCTGTTTGTTTTAGTCATCTGCACTGAACTTTCTACTGAACCAATTTTAATATATATATATATATATATATATATATATATATATATATTTTAAACAAAAGCTGTTCATTTGTAGATGTGCCCACAACTAGCTTTTTTTTTTTTTTTTTTTTTTTTAATAGTCTCATTTTTATATTTTAATTTTAAACGTTTTTTATGATATTTTTTCAAAATGGTGGAAACTAGGTTAAGATTTTCTCTCCAAAACATAAAATAAATAACAGTAAAGTTAAATAAGTACATAAAAAATAAGGAAATGGTTTTATAGTCTGAATTAAATGAATGTGCATTTCTTACAATAGTCAACGTGGAAATATTCATTAGGAAACATTTAGAGAGGGTTTGACAGGAACATTTAATATTTTTGGTCAATATGACACCTTGAATTGTAAAATAATGCATATAAACTTAATTATCAGGAACTTCAACCTCCCATAACACACACTGTTCTATGTGTAACATAAGTGACACACAACATAGGAAAAACTTTTTGATATAATAGTTAAATATTTAATTTTTCCCTTCACCAATTTATATACTTTTAATGGTACTATTTGTACTTTTTTTTTAAAGGGACATAAAAACAGAATTATAAGAAACATTCCTATTTATTTATAATAGAAAAAAAAAATCTGAATTTCGAGGGAAAAAAAAAACACTTTACAACAGTATTTGTAATAATGTAAATTGTTCAGCTGTAATTAATTTTGTTAGATTGGAATTATAGAAAAAAAGAAAATTTAAACTACATAACTTGTATAAATTTTTCCGTACACATTGCGCCGATGAATATTTAAAATACATATTTTGAAAAGTCAGAGGGTAAAAAGAAAGTAGTTATAGAATGCACACGACAGTCTGTTATAACATGGACTTTACCCATATCACGTCATCTGCGGGTAAAGAGAAGAAAACACCAATAGGCGTGAAGAGGATTTTAACACAGCTTCTTCTTCGTCCAATAAACAGTCTTATTCGGAGAGCATATACTCTCAGAGGCGTGGCTGTTGCCACTCGTGGGTAAGGTATACAGTCTGAAAATAAACTCGGATTCTTCTTTCCTAAGGCTTTATTTCTCTGGGATATCCAGTATCACAACCCGGAGCAAAACAATTTTTGGCCATAATGTGTTTAAGAGCTCTTTAAATTAATTAAAATTTGAAAAATTTGTAACTTCTCCTATGCTTTGCATGTAAATCTGCTATCGCTGCAAATCGTTGCGCCCTCTGATGGCTTATAGATTAACTAAATTTCAAGCACTATTTTTCAAGCGAAATCTCCATTATGGATTCCGGTCCAGGTATCTAGGTTCATGAATATGAATGTAAGCAATAACCGGCTTTATATTGCAAGTAATTTGCACGTATCTCTACCTTTCTCTTTAATGTGTGCGACAGCTGCGATCAGCGCCCTCTTTAAGCTGCTTAGCTCCTTTTTAAGTCCCAATTATTTGCACTTCGTAAGAGGCAATTGCATTTGTGCACATTTTGTAGCGTATAATCTAGAGGGCGCTGAGTTTAAGCCGCGAAATACGTCATATGACGTGTTCTTTGTTAGTGCATGGAAATGTTTTGGTTTTGAAAATATCCGGCAAGAGTGTCTGAGCGCCCTGTTACACTTGCAAGATCTATCTGTCAGTTTGAACGTGTGACTGTCGCAGAATTATCCAGCTTTGTAAGTGTCTTTTTCTTACTCAAGGAAATATTTTTGGTGTCATTCTTGTTTAAATTGTTTAATTGTTTAAAAGTTTTTCCTTGAATCAGCATTGAATGTAGAGCATGCATTTGTATGATCAATTTTGTTTTCTCCTATTTAATTTTGCCATCTCAAAAATCAATCTTATCCTAATCAGAAGGGTGAAAGTCTTTCCCAGATCCGCCGATTTTTCGCTTTTTACTGTACTTATAAACTTCTTTCCCCACCTTTTTTCAATCATTCTTTTCCAGTTTTTTCCCAGAAATTTTTCCGAGAACTTTCCCCGGAGCATCGTATGGCCGAAATAGCCGCCATTTTGACCGAAGATTTTAGATTTTCAGAATAACTCGTGTCTTCATGTTTTAAAGCATATTTCTCCATTCTTTTGTTATTTTTAAAGAAATTTGACTTTCTCTTACAATCATCTAAAAGCCATTTTATAATTTTTTTGTTCAATTCTGCTTCTACTGGATAATTGTCAGCGTTCCTGCTGTACTTACTTCAAGGTAACGTTCATGTAAAAGTGGACAAAGGTGAAATAGATAGAAGGTTAGATATTCAAATTTGTTGTACGATAACTTTCAATGTCAAAATTAAGCTACTTTTATGTGGAATACGAATTCAGAAAAATATTATTTGTTTCAATAACATGTTTTCTAGACATTTGACCTCCAACACTGAAGAAATTTAGTAATCATTAACTACTAGCTTCTCAATATAGAAAGGGCTCCTTCTGAGAAGCTGCAGCGCATGAATAAGGTTACTGTATTAGGCAGTTTATCGCTTGTTTAGCTAACTGAATTTAATATTTGTATAGAAAATAAGCATATGGTAGAATTGGCTCCCACTGAACACGAAAAGAGAAAGAAAAAGGAAGCATTGACTCCCACTCTGCCAATGAGAGGAAAATAAGTGTTTCGTGTAGAAAAAAAGTGTTTATGTTTAAAGTTGTATTTATATTTTATCTTTAATAACATAAAAATATACTGAGCAAGAATAACTTTATTTATGAGAATGTTAATGATTAGATCAAGTAATCTGACTTGGGGGAGGGGGTCTGTTAAATTCTCTTCTGTTAAATAGTTTAGGAAACGTAATTTTTCAGCAGTTTTATTTTTAAGAAATAATTTCAATGCCTGATTTTTATAACATATAGACATTTTTGTAGGTGATTGATAAGAGAATAATGATGCATAAAAAATTAGTGTTAAATAATTTATAATTTTTTTAGCAATTTTAATTTTGAAAATTTAATGTAACTCATTACAATTTTTATAATATGTTATATGGATCCTTTTTTCTTTCATTTAATACGAGAATAAGTAAAAACTAAATACGTTAGATAATTTAGAAATTTTAATAATTCTTTAATATTTTCAGTGTTTAATTCAGGCATTCTTCTCCATAGGGGGTGAGGTTAAAGTTCTAACTGTGGTGGTGGTGCGTGTGGGGAATTTGCACTTCAACACCATTAATAAGCATAAAATTAAAAATCTTCCGGGGAAGTTGCCCCCCCCCCCCCCCCCCCCCCACACGCACGCATCAGGGCCACCTCCTGAATTTATCATTGAGCATTTTTGTTTTGAAATATTTTTTAATGCTATCTTATTTAAAGATTTAAGGGAGCAAAAAAAGAGAAAAAATCTAATGCACTAGAATAAAACATATTTAAAAGAGAGCTGTTGAAAAGTTAAATTACAATAATGCAAGTTTATTGTAAGAATGGAGCTTGTGGAGAAGAATTTTATATTTGTAATTTGTGTTTGACATATTAGGGATGGTTGTTCAGTACAAATTATGATTTAGAGCAAATGCACTTTTTAAAAAACCTGGCATGTTTTATTTCATTACAAAAATGTTGATTAACAAGCAAAAAAATAAATAAAAAGTTGCAGTAAGTTTTATATCTATTCTATTGTATGTCTGTTTGTGTCGTGTTATTAATTGGGTACTTTTATGTTAGCCGGGTGCCAGTGATATATATATACATACATATATACACACATAGATATAGACACAAATTTATATATATGTATATGTGTATATATATATATACATATATTTATATATATATCACTGGCGCCCGGCTAACTTAAAAGTACCATTGATTGTATAGTATTTCAGTTTATATATGTATATTTTTTATCAGATATACAGGGATATTTTTTATGAGTGCCCTGTTTTTTTAGATTTCAGAAATGCAGACAAAGTATAATTTTTAGGTACTTTTCGGTTAGCCGGGCGCCAGTGATATATGTGCATATATAAATATATATGTATATGCATATATATGTATATTCATACATATATGTGTGTACATATATGTATGTATATATATGTGTATGTAGATATATGTGTATCTATATATATATGTGTATATATATATGTACCTATATCACTGGCGCCCGGCTAACCGAAAAGTACCAATTTTTATTTGTTTCTTTCATCAGGGTAAAAGTAACAACTATTCCTGAAATAAAATATTGTAGTTTTAAAAATCTTGCAAATTATTTATCCAGTGAACTTTATTGAGGTTGCAAGGAATCTTCAGAAAATTTTGACAAAATGGATGTTTAAAGCCAATTATACGTTTGGCATGAAAAGGTAGACTTACTTTATGTAATAGGTCCTACAGTATTTAATAAGATCTTACTCTATATGTATATGTAATACTTATTTTTCCAAAATGAAATGCTGAAAATGACTTTTGGTTGAATCATGAAAAATTTTGCTCATAAAAAAATATTCATGAATAAAAATAATATTTGTATGAACAAAATCATTTTGAATATTACTTTATCATATAAAATATTCACCTTCATTCATTCTTTTTTTTTTTTTATCGTAAAAAAAATGAGTATATTTTATTTGCTTTAAAACTAATTTAATTTTTGAGTATTAAGTTAAAAATAATAAACATAAATAAAATAAGCAAGCAAATAAACAGAAATGGAAGGAGATGGGGTCGAAAAAATTTCTAATGTCACCATATTACAGAATACAAGAGTAACTTTTATGTAATTTAAAATTAATTTAATTTCAAAATATTAAGTTAAAATCAATGAACACAACTAATTTACTGAAAGTAGTAATCTAATGAAATAAAATATTGCATTACTACTTTAAGTACTTATTAATATTTAAAGTTTGTTACATTATTCACATTTAAATAATAAAAGCTAATTGTCACTTATATATAGAATGTATGCTAAACAGTATTGTTGAAGAGAAATGTGGATATTTAAATTTTAGACTATATGTTACGATTTGGGAACATCTCCACTTCACACTGCAAAAATTACCATATATTGGGTTGTATACAATAGTGCCGTATTCTTCCTTATAATCTAAGGATAAAAATGTTGTATCAATCATGATTGTCCGATCACTGTATGTTGATCTGTGAATTATTGTTCATTAATCAAGCAAAAAAATTCATCTTTTCTGTGAAAAAAAATTAATTTTTGTCCTTATTGAGGTAAACACGGATATTAGTGTAATTTCGTTACACTAAATATACTACATTGTATAAAAAATGAACTCTACTTTGTTTTTTCATAACTCAAAATAATAATAATAATAATAATAAACTAAGCTCATAAATTTATAAATATATATTTATGAGCTTAGTTTATTATTATTATTATTATTATTTTGAGTTATGAAAAAACAAAGTAGAGTTCATTAAAACATTATATTATATAAAGGTAGTAAAAAAATTTCACTTTAGAAATATTCAGTTATAAATCATTATATACGGTATTTAATAATTACTGTCTTCTATAAAGTTTTAATGAAATAAAAACATTATATTAAAAGCTATATTCAGTTACAAATAATTATATACGGTATTTAATAATTACTGTAGTCTGTAAAGTTTTAATGAATAAAAACATTATATTAAAAGCTATATTAATTAATTTTGTATACAATTATTGTATTGCTTTGAATGAGTAACATGTTATAACTGTTAATGTACATTAACATTTACACTTGGTCTCGTTTCAAATTATGTAGATGAAAATAAAATATTATATTAAGTAATATAATTAATGTTGATTTAAATGTATTCATGAAGCAAACGTGATAATAAAAATTTATTCTCATTTTTTTTTTTCGCAACCTATTTTGACATTATCGCGCTTATCCTTACAGCTTATCCGCTTATCAGCAGAGAGAAAAGTTTGGTTAGAGCTTTTCGCCCTTCAGCTCCTTGGTGAAGACTTCCGCAAATCGCCAAGTAATAAGGCAGCAAGCAACACACGCAATCGCCGTACATGCTCCCGTCAAGAGCTCACTCTATATTGAGCTTCTACTTCATTAACTCTACAGTGCATAGTGTAGCCAATTGGCAACACTTTCTATTTAACTTTTAATAAATAAATCAAGTTCTTTGCAACCACTATATTTATATAGAAATATTAATCCTGTAAAAATAACATAAATATGCTACTAAATAAAGTTAAAAATCTATTTTAAAATTTCCGGTGTCAAATTCTTAATATAAGTATAAAAAAACCCCCCACAATTCTAATAGAAAAATTCATGCACTGTAGGGTTAAACTTGAAAAACATGGTATTTTCATTCATTCTGAAAAAAATATTTAAACAGTCTTTTTTTTTATTTTTTTTTAAAATTTTAGCTGTAAATAATTCATGTATTTAATACCAACTACCTTTTGTAGTCTCATTTTGCTAAAATGAAATAAGTTAAAGTTAGATTTTATTAATAAGAAAAAAATTGAATCATTCTGCCCCACCCATCAGAAAAAAGATGCTTATAAGAGTGTAACCAACAAACGCTTTGTTGAAAAAAATTTAAACTGTCTGTGAGCTAGCTTATTATAAAATGCAATAAATATAAAAGATTAAAATTTTACAAATTTTAATTAAGTAAATTTGATTTATGTGCAATAACTTTTTTTAAAAATTTTGTTTGTTCATGTTCAATGATAAGTTTTCTCTTTTTCAAATCTTTTATGGCGTTATTTAATATATTGTTTTAGCAACAGATGGTGTCAGGTAAATACAGTATACTCCCTCAAATCTGCACATGTTTGCAGGTGTAAACAATGAAATTTACAGTTAAGTTGTATGCTATTTTTATATCATTCCGTACACATTTTAATATGTATTTCTGGTTAATATGACTGAACTCATAAATAAAAATTTGGAAGAATAACTTTATTTCTGAAAACATTAAACACTAATATTAGTGGCGATCTTTTTACCAAGTACAGTTATTAATTAATCAAGCTTTTTTGGTTATTAAGTCGGCCTAAACATGAAATAAAACTGTAATTTTACGATTTTGATGTAAATAATTAATGTACCATTATGAGGCGAGTCTCATTGACTAATCCAAGAAAAATTTAGCTCATTATTTTTATGCCTATTTAGCTATGCATTATTTATTTACTTGACCTTTATTTTAAATATTTTAATCCTTTTATATATTTACTTAATTTTTATTATTTTACTTTATTTAATTATTTTAATACAGTATAGAACCAGAATGGTCAGGGTCATATATGTATTCTGGATAACTGTTTTTTTTTTGGATAACTGGTTGGACATTAAGGGTGATCATCACTTATATTTTCCGTATACTGCTAATGTTATATTTTTAAAATCAATACTGAGCATTTACTATTGAACTGATTTATTTAAAAAAAATTTTGGTGATAGATATGACTTATTTCTTTGAAATGACACAAATTTTACAAGTGAGATGTACCCTTTTTTAGCACTTTTCAACCTAGTTGAAAAGTGCTTATGACTTCGGTTTGTCTGGCCGTATGGCCGTCTGTCCATGCTCTAACTCCCGTAAATATGCTCGGATTGCTCTGCAATTTTTATATGTTATTGTCGTTATCTATGGCACGTTCCCTATTTCAACTGAAGTGTGTAGCACTTATAGTTTTCTTACAGGGACACTCAAAAGAATTCCGTTACATTGCGGTCTATGGGGAAAAATCATTTGCGGTTTATTTTAAAAATGTTTCACTATTGTAAACGCATTGAAATTTATATAGATCACTAAGATTCATTAGAAGAAGCTTAATATGGAATAGTAGGTGTATAGCACTTAGAGTTACTTTACAGGGACAGTCAAAATAATTCCGTTACATTACATCTATGGAGAAAAATCGTCTGTGGCTTATTTAAATAATGTTCCACTATTTTAAACGCATTGAAGTTTATATATATTACTAAGGTGCATTACAAGAGGCTTACTACAGAATAGTGTGTGTATAGCAGTCATCGTTCATTTACAGGGACACACAAAAGAATTCTCTACTGTCTGTTAACAATAATTCCTGGAAGTGCATTTTAAGTTACTAAACGCGATTTTAATCTTAACTAGCTTTTTGTCTATTACGTGGTGTGTATAAATTCTGTAGATCCTGTACAGGGCAGCACAAAAGTTCGCGAACACATTTCCGTTTATTGACGGAGAATTTAAACGGTGCTACGCGTTTCCTAACTAAACTAAAATTTAGCATCCTATGTATATATACAAATCTATAGATCATATACAGGGCTACATAAAAGTATTCGGATATTTTTCCGAATATTGTATATATTGAAAATTCCTGAAATTACGTTTTTAAATATGTTATGCGTTTTCCAAATTGTTTACTTAGATGTCATCTTTCAGCTTATTAAACGGTAATGATTTGTAAAATTATTTTAGAAGCGTTGGAAAGTGCTACATAATCTATGCTTGACGCATGATTTTTCGTTCTTGTTTAATTTAAATTAAAATTTTTTTAATTTGTTTCCAATAATTTCGCCAGATGGCTCTACCTGTGCTGTAGATTTTCCGCATAGCTAACAAAACTACTTTTTCTGCTAGTTTTTATATATTTTCTTGTTAATTGTCATCATTATCTTGTTATAAATTTAATAAGGGGTATTTTTTACATGATACTACATAAAATACGTCGTTCAACAAGCCTTTTTTGTCTTTGCAGTAGTAATTTTATTCTCATCTGCCATACTTGAAAGAAAAAAAGAAAATTCTTTCAAATTTGCAGTAACCCTGAAGAGTTCCGTTGAGTCAAATCAGGGGTGCGTTGGGAAGAGATCTCCGATATCACCTTTGACTTTTTTTTTTCTACCGTTGCCTTTTAAAGGGAAGGAGACGGGGAGGGAGGGAATAGGGTGGTCATTTGTTTTTCTTTCTGTGAAAGGAAATTTTTCTTTGCTTTGTAGAGAATGTTTATTTAATCTGTGAAAGGGAAACTTCTGATCATTTTTCGTAATGCGCAGAGCCGTCCTTAGCGAAAGCGAGGCCCTTCCATTCCGATCAATGTTGTCAATTGAGCTGTTTTTTATCAATCTACCGGAAATTTTTAATTGTAATTTTTGCTTTATTTAATGACAGATATTATGTGTGAAAAAAAAAAGTGAAGATGATTTGTAATTTCTGTAGAGATAATGTAGAGACTGTAATTTCTGTAAATTTGTAAAGATTTCCGACCATTTCGGAAAATCTGGTAGATTCTTTGAATTAAAAAAAATCTCTAAATTGGCAATACTACTTCCAGGGTTGTTTGATTTAAATCAGCTTGATTTAAATCGTGATTTAAATCATGATTTAAATCAAATGATTTTTTAAAAAAAATCTTTGATTTAAATCAGTTTTTTTAACATTCATATTTACTGGCTGAATAAAGATCAAATTCCTCATTCATGTTAAAATAAAAGTTAAAATCATTCATTTCAGAATAAAAATTACCTTTTAATAACATTAAATAAAACTTTTATAGATTAAAAATACTATTATATTATGAAAGTAAATGCAACACTGCATTAAAAATATTATCTATCCATAGTACATTCTCCAAAACTACTGATAAATACTTACTAATTTTTAAAGTTTTTTTTTTCTTAGTCACTTCCATTTTTTGAAAGCAAGATGCTGAAGCTAAAGTTAAATCTATTTAATATAATAGTATTTTCAGTGGAGAGTCACTTTCTGTAAAGCAAATTATACATAATTCACAAGTTTGTTTTACATTTACCTGCAAATTACAATATCCCATATGTTGATGTATTGATCATATAATGTGATCAATACATGAACTAATTATAACATAAATATTTGGACTGTTTGTCTAACATAGAATTAATTCCAGTTTCATGTTTCTTCTATAATTGAAAATACTTTAATCCCTGTAATTGATCCCTTTCCTCTTTCTTTTCCTAGAATTCATTGCTTATTGCAATGGAAAAAAATAAGAAATGTTATTGTACTAAGCTAAGCACTAAGCAGTCATTCGTATTGTCAAGTAAGCAAGATTGTTTTCTAAAATTGACCATGGCTGAGTAAGGGGGGAGGGGGGGGCAATAACACTGATAATTGATAGCTTCACACTTTTAGTTATAATATTACCTTGCATTTAGTGCCTTAGAATAGCATAGTGTGAATTTGACTAATGATGAAAAAAAGAAAGCCTTATTTTTTGCTAAAGACAAATACAGTTCACATTTTATATCAATAATGAAATCAATATGATAATGAAATTTCAAGGAAAATCTGATCCTTTTTCTGAATTTTTATTTGATGAAGACATCGTAACAAAGATTTCTCCCTTAGACTGGTGGAAAACACACTTTGATTCAGAAATTTGTGTATCAGATGGTGAGGGGAGTGTAAAAAAAGCCATAGAGCAACTGTTTACAGCAACAGCTACTTCTTCCTCTGTGGAACAGATTTTTTCAACACATGGTTTAGTTCAATCTAAACTTAGAAATAAATTAGGAAATGATAAAGCAGCCAAATTGGTGTTCTTATACAAAACCTTAAATGCATAAATAGTTAAAAATGTTAATATAATTACATATATGTAAATAATTACAAAATAAAAATCAGATTTTGTAAGAGATTGAATTGTAATCTAATATTAAACTATAATTTTATCTTAATGATTTAAACAATTATCTGTTTATAGATATTCACCAATGTTAAACTGTTTCTATTTAATATTTTGTAGTAACTTAAAAATTATAGAATTGTTCTTGCATGATGCATAATAAATATATACCCATATGCATTTAGCATTCTTTGTTGTATTTATTATACGTTGTTATATAAAATATGTGTTATTTGGAGTAATACACGAAAATTTTTTTTAATTACTTTTAAATTAAATAGAAATTTATACATATAACACACATATTTATATGCAAATAATTTAATATTAGAATGTTTTAAATTTTATATGAATCGTCTAAATTTGTTTGCAACAATTTTAAATTTAAATTATTTTGAATTCTTATCTAGAAGTTGTAATGAAATTAATAGAAATATGTAAATCTATACAGAAAATATAAATAAATATGTGCAGAGTACACAAATAATATTATACTATAAAAATATTTAAAAAAATCAGATTTAAATAAAAAAAATCTGATTTAAATAAAAAAATCCGATTTTTTTGATTTTTTAAAAAAAATCACGATTTTTAACAACCCTGACTACTTCTCACAACGTAATCATCTTTAGAAAAAGCTCGCGCTCGCATGACATACACAGTTCTCAGCAAAAATTCTTTTTTTTTTTTGTAGGGGGTGTGGGGGAGGGTAGCATGTTTTAGTAGAGGTTTATAGAGACTAGACCAATTTCCTTTTATAGTACTCGGACCGGACTCAGTCTATTCCTTTTTTTCAACAGTTTTGGAACGGGCGGTGAATTCATTCTGACCGTCTCATGTTGGGATGTTTTTTTTTCTTTCTTTTCTTTTTTTTCTTGGGGGGGGGGGGGGTAAATTAGTAATAATGTACAATCGTTAAAAGAGAGAGAGAGAGAGAGAACGTCCTAATACTTTTTAATCTTGATATTTACACAGAGTGATGCGAAAGGTACTGATCTACTGCGAATTGTGTATATTTTTCGAATTTAAATACAATTTTGGGAGAGGAGTCGTCTACATATTAAAAATTGTATCGACTTTGAAATAAAGATCTTTCCGCTAGCCAACAGACAAACCAACCGTGAAATCCCTGGCTCTGTCAATTTTGTATCAAAGTTCTGATATTGATATTTTAGTGTATTATAAATGGCAATTTGGATCCGAGTTATAATTGTTTATGGTTATTGAGCCCTTATATTTGCCCTATATTAAAATTCAGGGGCTTCTGTAAAAAAAAAAAAAAAACGACAATGTCCCCTGTAAAACTATGTCACTTTGTTCACGCACACAAAATTTGAGCACGCTGTGACAGTTTGATCACGAGTTATAAGAGTTTAAATTTGTCGGGTGCTCAGCATTTGTTTTAAATTTTCTTCATTTCACCCACTTTCCATTACTTTTATTGCTTCATTTTTTTTCCATGTTATTTTAATTGTTTCATTTTTTAATATCTATTATTTTGAACTATCTGACCCAGACAGCATTGCCCGTACTCATGATAATAACTTTCAATATACCTAAAATCAATGTGGAATATTTTTAATTTTTTTAAACAAAAATCTTTCTAAGCGTTCTTAATGCTGGGGACCTTATTGCCTTCGACAGCGCGCACCTTCGAATTGTATGATTTTATATTTTCAAATGAAAATCTATCCAAACAAACTTAGAGCTGGGGTCCTACTGCCTTCGGCAGCGTACACCGGGCGTATTCGGCTCTGTTTTGATTTTATACTTTATACAAAAGACCGCCGTAGACTCGGCCCACAGCTTGAGTCGGGTCGGGTTGATGCTATTATTTATTTATTTATTTATTTTATTTATGGTAGGATTCGTGTTGATGAAATTATTTTTGTCGCGTGGAGTTGGATTTCGGGTTGACTTTACAAAGAGATTTCCAGTTGGAATTGTCTAAAAAATTCGTTTCTTTATTTCCATATAAATGAGTGATTTTGCTATTATTCAGGAGATATAAGGATTATTAATAATAATTTAAAATGATGTCTTGTGCAGTTTCAAATTGCTACAATACGTATAAAAATATTAACACAAGATGAGCGTGAACAATAAAACTATTTAATTGAATCAAAAAAGAAAACATCCAAACCAATTTTCTTTGTCACAAAAAGATTTTAAAATGGTCTAGTCTCAAACACGTTGTCCGATTTGTATAAAACTGAATAATTACAAAGCGACTGTCCGTCTGTCCGTTTTATATATTTTGATTATTATCATTATCACGTTATAAATTTAATAAGGAGGATCTTTTTACACGATATTACATAAAAAATATCGTTCATCAAGCATTTTTGCTGTTACTGCAGCAATTTTATTCATAGTATACCATGCTAGAAGACATTCTTCCACATGTCGAAAAATCAGCTTGGTCGACACCACATACTCATACTGTTGGTTGACCCCTGACCAAGGAGATATAAATAGATATTATATTACCTTGCCCCTGCCCCCACCCTCTGCGTTCCGAAGATTTCAGATTTTCGATGCGTTTGCGCAGGGGAATATCTTCAAAATGGATAATTTTCTGTTAGCGAAAGTTTTACTTTCTAAAAATAAAGTGAAGAAGGCGATTTTTGGTTGTTTTTGACTGATTTTTCCTTTCAAATAAATTGGTCGTATAACTTTTCCCTTAAAAAAAAATGTTTTTATTCCTTGTTACCTTTAGTTGACATTGCATTAGATGTACACAATTTTTAATCGAAAGAAATTAATGTAAATTTTTGCGTGAAAGAGAATTTAATGTCTAAACAATGTAAATTGCATTAAAAAGTGCCATACTTGAAATTTTCAATTCTATCTCTTTTAGGAATGCACTGAATAGTGATTTTGGTAGAATACCAAATATTCGGCACCCAAGTATACCGAATATTCGGTCGGCAGAATATTCCAATGTTCCAGTGTTAAAATATTAAAAGGTTAAATTTAAAAATAGTTTTACCTTATATTTAACACAAATGCTGCCTCAATTTTCCTTTTTCCTCTAACTTTAAATTTTATTCCTATTCTTATGAACATTACTTTCTCACAAGTAAACTTCACACTAAAAAAAGATGAAAAAAAATCTGTGTTTTGAATTATTATATAAGATTATAATTTTAATATTTGTATATAACACTTTTAACTTTGGCTCCCTCTATGAATTAAAATAAATTAATACAAATTTCGTATACTCGAAAACAAACATTTAAAAATCGATTTTTGTTTTTGTAAAACCATAATTGGTTTCTATGAACTAATATCATTTGCTTTTGTTGAATTATTGCTTATAAATAAATAAATAAATTTAAAAAAAATCATTATTTTATGTGAATATCGTCATTTCATGAATATCGTCATATCTATTAATTACTATCTTCACCAATTATAATATCTCCATGAATATTGTCATTAATATCGTCTTATGTGTCACTTTTCCAACAAAATAAATAATAATAAACTTTTATTTTAGTATGATTTTATTCCTTAATTATCCGAATAAAAATTTTTACTTATTGACACTTGGGGTAATCATTAAATTTAGGAATGTTGAAAAGAGATAATAGTTTGAATTTTATATGTTACTTATCCTGTGTGTAACAAATATATTATTTTTTTTTATAGATATATTTTTCTTTTCATAAAAAAATTATTGCTGATATTTATCAATTAAAAATAGCACGTCTCATACAAAACCTATTGAAAAACAAATCTGAGAAAAGAAATTATCGAAATAAATTTTGATTTATTTCGAATGAAACTGTAGTGTAAAGTATAACCTATGTTATAAATTCCTTGTAGATTTTTCAATTGCGTAAAATGTGTAAACTGTAATGCCTTACTTATTTATAATTGGTTGCTCTTTTGAATCCTTCAATGCAATAGTTTTTTTGGATTTTAATCACTAGTTAATAGAGTTTAATTTTTTATCTAATATACACTGTGCATAGTTTTACAGCGTTTTTTTGTTTTAATTAGCTCTACTTGATCTTAATTCCTGTAATGAACATACGTATTTTTTATTCCATTCAATATTTTTTTACACACTGTCACTGCTTTCAATTTCTTTGAAAAATCGATCTTGCACTGAGATTCATATAAAAGTGAAAAAGAAAAAAAACCATGTCCTACATATTCGATAAACTGTAGCTATATGAAATATCCAACAGCTGTTAAATTTTTTTTGAAATATAATTACAGTTATATTTTTCATATATTACTCAAACTCAACTATTTTAACAATATAAATGCCTACTAAATGTTATTCATTTTTCGTAAATGTTTTGACTGTGTTAAATGTAAGAATTTGTAAATAAAATACAGGGTCATTCATAATTCCCTCCGGGGTTTCGAAACGTTATAGTAAAAAAACGAAGACGAATATGAAAAAAAGAAACATGAAATTATTCCGAAACTATTCAAGTTTTACTTACATACATTACAGGTGTTCTATGTGTGAACCCTTGGTCACATGGCATACATCCATGCGATAGTCCAGTTCCTGCCATACTCCGTTTCTTTAAATCTGAATCAGTGGTGTCAGTTCAACGGGCCTTTCGTAATAAATATCGAAAACAGGGACCAACTGACAAAACAATTCATGTGTGGTACTGGAAATTTAAAGAAACGGAGTATGGCAGGAACTGGACTATCGCATGGATGTATGCCGTGTGACCAAGGGTTCACACATAGAACACCTGTAATGTATGTAAGTAAAACTTGAATAGTTTCGGAATAATTTCATATGTTTCTTTTTTTCATATTCGTCTTCGTTTTTTTACTATAACGTTTCGAAACCCCGGAGGGAATTATGAATGACCCTGTATATTGGAATTCGCAATATTTTTTTTTTTTCAAATTTTGTTTATCATCACTAAAGAAAAAAAGAAAACAATTCATAACATCAAAATCTAAAAATTTTCATATTCCAACTGAAATAAACAAATGATTATCAAATGTATTATCACCATTTTTTAGTACCAAATGATTAGAATACCCAAATTCAGTAATATATATATATAGATAGATATATATTTATTTATTTACTTCTATACGACCCTGAATGAAGATTTATAAGCTTCGTTCCTAAAATCTTTTTTGTTTTGACTTCTGTAAAATATACATGGTTTCTTTCTTCCATTCATGTATTCTTGAAATACTCATATCAGGGACATTAGTTTCCAAACAATTTCATTCTTTTCATCAAATATCTACCTCTAAATACCGGAAAGCGGCTACTGTTGTATCATTTTGCAAAACAGTGGAAGTAAAAAAAATTGTTCAGAAGGATTTCTTCCGGTATATGTGTATATACAATATGTCCAAACTCTCTCTGTTTCTTTCTTGTGTCATTCTCCATAGTGTGATCAATGGAAAGAATGTTCTTATCGAATTACATTTACTGACCCAGGACTATAGATACAGAAAAGGCTAGTTCGCCGCGGGGGTAATTGAGATATAACATCATGTCCCCACTTCTACTATAAAAAAAAAAACTAGGAACTGGGCCGCCGGTGGAAATTGCAGATAATCATTCTCCAGAATTCATGCACAGAACAGAAAAGTGTTAGAATTGTCTAAAAAGTTCCTTCCTTTATTTCCACACAGATGATTGTTTTGCTATTATTGAGGAGGTATTATAAAGATAAACCAACGTCTTGCGCCGTTGCAACTTGCTACAATACGTATTAAAAAAAAAATCCCTGACGGCTCGGCCTACAGGCACATGTAGATTTCGAAGACGCAGACCGTGGATAGTCTATTTATTGGGAATTTCAGAAGAAATGACCTTTTTGCCATGATGCGGCAGTTGAAACCGCCCACTTCGAAATCTACCTGTGTCAAGTAGGCAAAACCGGTAGAATTTTTTTTTTCCCCTGTAAGGGTTGGTTCAATAAAAAGCTTGTCAATATAAAAGTTGTAGCTAATATTAAGAGGCTTTACAATAAATTTAAGCAGATTTGATATGTTGTGAATTGACAAAGTTATGAATATTTTTCTTCGGAAACACCTACTCCCCCCCCTCCCCCTTGAGGCCATTTTTAATGCTATCAAAAATCTATCATACATACATTTTCGGCCCTTTTCCTAGAAGTAATAATAACTTTAAACGGATTCGATACGTATCATAATCAAGAAGTTATGGGGTTCTTTTTCACAAAAAGCCCCCCACCCCACTGGTTCGCTTTCGCCCATTCACGAACTTGACCGAGATTTTATGCCCCTTGATTTTATGTATCCGTTTGGAAGAGATTTGTGCAGAATTATTGGAGTTATCATGTCCATAAAAAAGTTATATAGATAGACAGACAAAGTTTTGAACTGGGGGTGGTTTTGAGTTCTGGGATTCACGATAGGTGTAGATCTGTAAAAATTTTCCAGAAATTCCAACATAGGGGAGAATGTAATAGGTAGATCTCTTACGAAATCAACCTAATAGCAAAGATAAAAATATTAACATGAAGTGAGCGTGACCAATAAAACTATTTAACTGAGTCAAAAAAGAACACTTACATCGTCTTCTTTTTCACAAAATAAATAAAAAATGATAAACACTAAACACGTTGTCCGATAAAAATGAGTACAGTTCTTACGACAGTTGATATCATATGCACCAAATGGGAGCTCAATCCAAAGCAAAGTTTAAACGCCTATATTATGTTCACTCACATTCACATATACAAATACATACAGGCATCATCATAAAAATACCATAAAAGGACACCGATGGTCTGAAAACGAAAAAAATACCAATATTCACGCATACATACGGAATAATTATAAAAATATCAAACTTTCAAATATAAATTTACCAGTACACCTGTGCAATGATTTCGCACTGCAGTCTAATATTTTAGGTAGATTTCGTAAAAAATACTACCTATTACATTCTCCCCTATGTTGGAATTTCTGAAAAATTTTTGCAGATCTACGCCAATCATGACTCACAGAACCCAAAAACAACCCCAGTTCAAAACGTTATATAGATCTATCTATCTATATCACTTTTTTATGGGCATGACAACTTTAATAATTCTATACAAATCTCTTCCAAACTGATACATAAAATCAAGGGGCATGAAATCTCGGTCAAGTTCGTTAATGGGCAAAATCGAACCAAGGGGGGGGGGGGAATGGGGGGCTTTTTGTGAAAAAAAAAACCCGTAACTTCTTAATTAGGATACGTATCGAATCCGTTTAAAGTTATTATTACTTCTAGTAAAAAGGCCGAAAATTTATGTATGACAGATTTTAGATATCATTAAAAATAGCCTCCGGGAGGGGGGGGGGGGGAGCTAGGGGTTTAAGAAGAAAAAAATTCATAACTTCGTCAATTCACAAGATATCAAATCTGCTGAAATTTATGATAAATCCTCTTAATATTATCTAAAACTTTTATATTTACAAGTTTTTTAGAAAATCAACCCTTACAGCAAAATAAATAAATAAATAAAATAAAAACAAAAAAATCCCTGCCGGCTCCGCCTACAAACACATTAAGAATTCGAAGTGGGCGGTCCCAACTGTAGCATCATGACAAAAAGGTCATTTCTTCTGGAATTCTCTATAAGCAAGCGCCCCACGGTCTGCGTCTTAGAAATCTACTTGTGCCTGTAGGCCGAGCCGTCAGGGATTTTTTTTTTTTAGATGCAGGTTTAAACTTCTAAAGAAAAATTAAGGACGAAAATATCTGCAAACAACATTAGTCAAGCCAGAATATCATGTCATTCATTCCATCAAAGTTAAAATAAAAACTGATCAAAGATAGCAAGAGCCACGCACGAGAAAAAAAAAATAACAATCGTATTTTAACTTCATTAGAAGATGACGTCACTCGCTTCGTGAAAAACACGGACAAAAAAAAAAAAAAAAAAATGAGCACATATAAAATAGAATTTAATATAATATAACATAGCGTACATTTTAGACTACATGTAAAATACCGCTGCTGCGATCGATCGATTCGATGGTGTCTTTTTCTCCAAACATTTGAATTTGAATTTTGCTTTTTAATCATAAATATAAAATAAACCTGTGCGTCCCACTTTGTTTTTTATTGTGCTATTTATTTATTTTTTTATAATTATTGTTGAGCACGATATAATGTAGTATTTTATTTTTGTGGCAACAATGATTAGAGAAAAAAAAATCATTTCACTGAAAAAGACAATGCTGATTTTAATTTTTAATCAAAAAACATGTTTTAAAGAAATGTGAGTATACTATGTCAGAAGCCGGTTCAAAAACCTTTCGAATGATAGTTCATTCATTTTTGTGCATTTTGTAAATGCATAGAAAAAGGGATGTTGGCAACAGAAACAATACATATGATTAACTAATGTAAAATTTTAAAGCATATGTAAGTACAAGGAAGTCAGAAATTATAACTTATTGTATGATAAATCTAAAACTCCAAATATGAAAAACTACATAAATAAATTTTTATTCTTAAAATGAAAGCCTATTTAAAACATTTAAATACATGCAATTTGGTATAATTGCAACTCAAGTAATTTATATATATATATATATATATATATATATTTATTTATTTATTTATTTATTTATTTATTTATTTATTTATTTAAAAAAAAATGGTCTCTTATTACAGTTATTTTGTAATTTATTTTTAGTTTATATAATTCGTGTAATAAATCAAACTGTGCTTTAAATTTTTTATCACTTTAAGGTGATTTTGATATTCAAAAATAGTAGAAGGAAAACAGCGTAAATGTTGGCAGCTATGCAAACATCGTAGATGTAGCTTTAACGTGTACAAATGGTACTGTTAGTAAATGTATTGTTGCTAGCGATTTTCTGATTCATTTTTAAGCATAAAAGAACAATACTTGCAAGCATGTTTATTGAAATAATTTGGAATCGAAAAGTTCTTTATTTTCAAATAAAGGAATTACATCTTTAGCTATAAGTGATTATTGTCTCAGGACGGCAATTTGTTCCTTTCCTGCACTGTCGCGTCCGAAAATTCAGTTTAAAATGACAACTTTGACAGCATTATTTGAAAATCTTTTGCCTTTACAGAAAAACGAAAAAAAAAAATTACATAGTTTCTTAAGTTTGTGAATAAAAATTAATTAAAAAATGTGTCAGAAAAGTGCACAGTTTAGATTTCAGAACAGCCTTAAATAAATAAAATATATATGCAAAAAATTTAAGTCCGTAAATAAAACAAATGCATTATGTAATAAAATTTTATTAAATATATTTACTGTTAATTATCATATATTTAAAATTCTAAATATTCTTTCTGTTTAATTAAATTTATCTTACGAAGCTTCGCTTAATCTTAATTATTATTTTTTTTTCAATTTCAGTTCAGATTACTGGGTTTCTACTGATATGGATAAGCAGAAATATTGATGTACGATGCTTCCCCCCAAAATTGATCCATTAATTGGGATAGCTAAATACATTAGCAATGTAACTCCAAATTTGAGGAAATATAATTAAAACATATCAATATTGCGGAAATTCTTAATCTAGATCATTTAATTTAAAAGCGTTATTTAGCGCATCTATTTACCTCCTGTAACACTACAAAATCCCTTTCTAATTACTATAGCTAAACCATGTGTTTCTCTCAATAACATGAGATTACAATTGACTAATCAATAACTATTAAAAAAAAAAAAAAAAAAAAAAAAACTGGCTTAAACCTTGCTGGAGGTTTGCATGAGCTGAAATTTTCACGCCCGGGCCCGTCCCGAATGAAGCCATCTTGTTCCGGAGTCCCCCAGAAAGTAAAGTCCAAAACCAAAACCCATCCTCTAACCCATCTTTTTATAGTCTATACAGATGTGTAACCAAAAGCTAATCTCTAATCTTCTAATTTACATTTACTTGGCACAGCGTGTCTGTGTTTATCAGTTATCGGCTTCAAACAGGAAGTGACGTTTACAAGAAAATAGGGCTACTAGAAAAAGAAGTTGTTCGACCATGCGAAAGTCAGCGCCATCTATTGAGTAAAGGCGATTTTCATACTATGTGACGCTCCTTTTTAAAGCAAACATCCATTTGATGAGATTTGTAGACTGTAACATTGTTACATAATATCAAGATCAAAGATTAATCAGAGTTTGAAATAAAGCAATTTATGACTATACCTTGGAAACAATAATACTGCATAAAACTCAAAATGCTCAATAGCTAACTAAATATTCATTTTAAATCCTAGATATTGATCACGTTGTACAATGCATGTGGTAATCTATCAAGCAATGCACGTGTCAGGCTGGCACTGCATGGCACTATTTTCTGGAAAAATTCTGAAATCAGTCAGTTGTAAATATCATTCTGGATAACTGGTTTTCTGGTTAACTGGATTCCGGATAAATGGTTCCATACTGTATTATACTTTATTGTAAGCATTCATTATAATTTCGAGTGCATTATTACATTCAAATTACTGTTTAAAAGATTTAAACAAAACAATGATCAGAAATCCACAAAATTCTAAAATCTGCACAACCTGTGGTCCCAAACTATGCAGATTTGAGAGAGTCTACTGCATAAACTAGGTAATATTTTTCAAAATTTTTGAATTAATAGCATTTTAACCATTTACCACAACCATATTGCATCCTTGATAGTGAAATATTTTACAAATTCTAATCTAGATATCACAAATTCATATTAGTGTAAAACTGTATTCAGGGGAATTTTGAAAAAATCTTACCAGCCAAGGATTTATTTTACCAGCTAGAAACGTGCCGTTGAAAACTGTTATGACAAAATTCGTGCATCTGCAAGAGTATTTCATTACTACAGTAGACTCTCTCAAATCCACCATCCTAAAATCTGCACGTCTGAAGTAAACAATGAAATTTACCGTTAAGATGTAGGTGTAAAATTAAAGTTAAAAAATTTTTTTTATAGCATTTTGTATACATTTTAGTATGTAATTCTGGTTAATACGATTGAACTCATGTTTTCTCATGAAGAAACTATAAATTTATTTTTGAAAACAATTCAAGATACTGCTGATATTAGTGGCGATTGCAATATTTGTACCAAATAATTTATGTATCAATCAAACTGTTTTGATTATTGAGTATGGCTAAACAGGAAATAAAACTTTGTTATTTTAAGATTTTTATGTGAATTATTAGCAGGGTTGGAAAAAAACCGGTTTTTTAGAAACCCCCCCCCCCCAAAAAAAAACCAGGTTTTTTTGGTTTAAACCAGGTTTTTTTGGTTTAAACTGGGTTTTAAAAAAATATTACATAAATAGCATTTTTAAGAAAAAGAATATAGATTTTAGTAAGTCATGATGATCTTTTTTATAATTAATAGTTAATAAATGTTAAACATTCCGATTAGTACTTAATTTTTTTAATAATTAATTAATAAATACAAAAATTTATAATTAAATTACCTCATAAGTATAGATTTCTATAGGGAGAGTTTTATTGTTTGAAAAACTTAGCTATTATTTTATTACTATACTTATATAAAACTTTTGGAAAATAATTAAAAGAAATTATTATGAGTGTTGATATAAAACATAATGAGGGGAAAAAAAAAAAAAACATTTTACTAAACTAACAAAAAATAAGCTAAAATAGAAAGTATTTTCATAAGCATAATTTGTGTTCATAACCATAAAATTATTTACAGTATCAATAATATCAACATCAACAAATAATAACAAGTCTCTTAATAGATATATTTACTTTAAAAATCAAAAAATCATTTTTTTCTAATTAAAAGAAAAAATACATATGTTCTGATTTATCTGTGAGTGTAACACTTATAGAAATTGAGACATAGACTTAAAAAAATCATTTATAATTTTAAAAATACTAACTTTATTTTTCTGGGTTAAACATATTTAGGAAAACAATTTCTTTATAAAAGCAACTCCATGCATTTAATTTTAATTAAAAGCTTTAAATAAAAAGACAAGTTTTGAAGCCTTTTCCAATCCTAACTTATTTTGTATTTTTGATTGAACTAACCCAAATGTTGAAAATAATCTTTCAACACTTGCTGAGGATGCTTTTGCTGTTATAAGTTGTTCAATTTCAGTAAAGACTTTGCTGTTAAATTTATTTACTTGAATTTGCTGACTCTTCCACCATTCATATGGGGTGACTTCTCTTACTATATTCTGCTCAAAAAAATGTTCTTCAAAAGGGGAAGATTTGGCATTAAATTTTACAATCAGTGCAAGCATAGAGTTAGATGGATATTTTTGTTTTGCAAAATTTAATGAATCTTTTTTTTTTTCTTGCTCAGATAGTTCACTTTGATTGTACCATGGATCAAGCATATATGCCAAAAAGTGTGTGGGTGTTACAGCTATTTTATACCTGGATTCAAAAAAGCTGCGAGACTTCTTTATTTACCTTTTTCTCTTTTAATATTTTTTGAAGATCTTTCCAAATATAAACTGCATCAGCAATGGAACAATTTGGATATTATCCAAGGCAGTTGCAATAGGTTTTAACAGTTCAAACATATCTTCAACATTTCTTTTTAGATTTAAATTAAATACAAAATAGCTTGTAATAAAATAAAATTATAATGCAAAATCCCCAATTCCAATGTAGGAATGTAAGAAGAACAAAGGCTTACTAAACCCAATAGGCACAGAGCAGAGAAAACTCACAGCCAATCATTCATTAGCATACAGAACAAAGAGTAACCAATGGGAAGAATGAATATGATTATGTCATTATTGATTCTTTGATGCATATTGCAATCCTTAGTAAATCTTAACTAATCAAGCAATCTAAATAGTAAAAGGGCATTTTTAGCTGGAATCTGTCATTTTGGCTGTTTTTAAAAATAAAAGGCTTACGAAAAAAAAAGAAAGAAAATTAACTTTTTTTTTTCTCCGTAGCTAATTTTAGAAAAATTATTTTGTCATGTAGATTACAGCTTATAAGAAAAGTTGGATTTACGGTGGGGAATTTTCAGAAAATCACACTAGCCAAAGATTTTTTCTACCAGCCAGCTAGTAAGATGCAACAATCACATTGTTAAGACAGAATTAATGTCTAAAATATTTTTTTACAAAAATGCACTTTCATATTAACATTTCTGTAAAATTGTTACATACAATTCAAAAATATATGCAAGTGCAGAACAGAACTTAGTGCCATGTTTACATTCCAGCAAACTGAGAAAAATGCGAAATATGGCCAATGATTTGAAAATTAGGAATGTTTATGGCAAATTTTTATACAATACATTTTTTTTATACACTGTTTGAAAACTTACTCGCACAATTAGATAATTTACTAACCACTGGCAGGTGATCTCATGTAATTCCCCACCCCTGGTTGGAATGATTAAAAATGTTTGTTGCTTTACAAATTTCATTATTTTTTTTTTTAAAGATTTGCTTTGCTTGTAGCTTGTGCAGAACTTGGATTTTGCATTTTTCAATAATGTGTAAAATAAATGGAAACATTAGGGAAAATGAAAAAAACACGAGGTTGGAAAAAAAAAACAGCATGGTTTTTTTTTTTTTTAAAACTACTTGAACCAAACAACCCTGATTATTAGTGTACATTTATAAGGTGAGTTTCACTGAATAATTCAAGAAAAAATTATCTCATCATTATGCATATTTAGTTATGCATAATTAATTATTTACCTTATCAACAATATCTCTTTTAATATTTTAAATGTTTTTTAAATTTTCTTATTTTACTTTATTGTAAGCATTCATGATAATTTCGAGTGCATTATTCAATTCAAATTATTGTTTAGAAAATGTAAAAAAAAAACAGTGACCAGAAATCCAAAAAATCTAAAATACGCATAACCTCTTGTTTTAAGCTATGCAGATTTAAGGGAGTCTACTGTACATTGTACAATGTATTTTCATATTTGTACTAACATTTTCTTCATTTTTTCCATGTTTCTTAAAAGTTTTTAAATATAAATTTAAGAAATATATACAACAGAGGAAAGTTTAGTGTAGAATAGAACTTGATGCCATGTTTACAATGTAGGAATTGGGAGAGTTACAAAATATGACTAATAAATAAAATTATAAAGTTTTTGGTATTTTCGTATTTTTTAAGACTGCCTAAAAATGAACTCCGCCTGTCAGAAAATCCACTCGCAATCGGCGAGTAGAATGATATAGGAGGGACTGGTACACAAAGGACTACTTTTTCAGATTTTTTTTTCTCTTTAATGGGCGGACTAATTAGCTTGAGAATATTTTTGAGTATTCCTTAAACCTTTTTACATTTATCATAATTTTCTCAGAACATAGTTTTGAATACATTATTCTAAAAAATAAAAAAAAAATATATATACACCCATAAAGTGGAGTAGTGTGCCCCGGAAGTGGGGGACCGCTATTAGGTATTATCTGAAATACAATATAAATCTATTTTTCATTAATCTAATTCTTCTTTATTGCCGCTTTACCTCCAAATAACATAGTAATATAAATTTGAAAGTAACATTTAAAAAAAAAATACAAAAAAAAAATCAAATAATTTATTATAAAATGAAAATAATAACAGATTAATATAGGAACAATTGCAATTTAGATGAAGTTATTTCTTAAGAACAGAAAAATCAGCGCACATTAAAATTTGCAAATGAAATTCAAAAATACTTATGAGTAAGATTGAGCCTGGAATTTTCCTGAAATACTTTGTCAGAGATTAACATTATAAAAGATATCAACAACAGATTCACCTACAGTTTCTGGAAAAATAAACTGATTTCTATTCAATTTGCTTCTCATGAATCTTACTTGAATAGAATCCTCACCAATTAGACTACAGTTATATTTTTCAAAGGCAGTAAATACAAAACAAAATATTTCTTACTATGTTAAATAAATTGTTATTTTTCTTTGTTCACTTTATTTTACAATTAAATAACTACTTTAAAACAATATTTCTTTATAGAAAATAAGCAATTATTAAATATTATGAACATTCTGTATTACAAGAGCACACTGAATTGTGGACCACTGTGCCCCATGTTGAAGTTCAATAAATAATCATATTAATATTATTTATAACTTTCTTTTAAACATATTAACTTTAAAGTTAAATGAAAAGAAGTGTCTTACCTTTGCAAAATAGCTATTTTATGTTATTTATCTACAACCTTTAATTACTAAAAGAAGAGAAATATGATGATGAAAATTTTACTTTTAGAAGCTCAAAACACACAATCAGGATAAAATGGTTCACTTTCAGCTAAACATGTTCTGTGAAGGCTATAAATAATCAATCCATTTTTAATTAAAATGTTTCAATATTATATACAAGGGTCATCCAATTAAAAGTGAGAATGTCATTAGTGCATCCATGTTTCAAGGAACAGAATGCTGCACATGTGGCAATAGAGGGCTCTGAGTGTGACAAAGGTGGATGATATCAGCGGAAAGTAGTTATTGGCTGTAAGCCAGTATGGAAGCAAGGTGAAAGGAATGATTTTTATCGTTTATGCCTCCAAACATTCTCGGCATCCTGCACCCAGCTCTGTAGGCGGTTCTTCAGTCAAAGTATTGACATTCTCCTAGAACTGTTGGGACACTTGTTTCAACCCTTGTGGCTGCTATGTGTAGCCATTATGTTCTGTATCGTTACTCTTTATTCTGTATTCATAATACACTGATATCATTAAACTATTTCTCAAACTGACAGCAGTCTTACTTTCATTTGGTTGACCTATATATATAAATTGAAAATATTTAAACTCATTGTTTTATTTTGTATTATTATAGGATATTGCATAAGAAAAACTGTTTAGAAACTGCATTTTGTCTTTCCAAGTGAAGGGTAATATATCTTAATATCAATTTCTATGTTAAACTTGAAATTTTAAATATATCTAATTTTGTTAAAATTCTGTTTTCACTTTTTATAATCTCCCTGAATTATCATTAATGAAAATGCATGCTATATGTGTACACTGTTGCATAACTATGGGATCATTTTATTATTATTATTATTAAATCTCTTAATTTGTTACAGAACCATCCTGAAAAATGAGCAAAACGAAGTTTTCAATAAAAATGTATAACTTGCATAGAATTAAAACAAAACAAAACATTATTTTACTCAAGTGTAACTTTTTGATTAATCCTTATATTAAAAAAAATGTTAATTAAAATCCCAAATCCTCAGAATATTTTTCTCCATGTATGAAACCAATCATAAACAAAATTTCATACATCTAAACTTAGTCACAAGAGTAAATATAGAGAACATTTGTTAATATTTCTCAAAAAAATATATACAGTATAACATCTTTAATCCAGACCAGTGTTGAATTCAGACACTTTTCTCCAGGAGGGATTTCTGTGGCTCCGGGGGGAACATTGTAAAGTTCTGAGGGGGGAGAAACTGCACTTATTAACCATTAAAAAGTATAAAATACCAAATCTTCCAAGGAGGGACTTGTCTCCCCGCCCCCGGACCACCTTCTGAATTCAATACTGATCCAGACATCTATAATATGGAAACTTCTGTAATCTGTACATTTCGGAATGTTTATTATTTTTTCATTTTTATTTTCAAATAAAGATCATAGATGGCGCCACCACACATGCATGCTTGAGTTTACAAAAAGATTGAGTACAGAAAAAGGCTAATTTAATTTATTACATTTTTTTTTTCATTTTAAAATTGTAAGATCTTTGAGATATAATTAAATAATATAAATGCCTATTTTTAAATATTAATTTGTATAAATTCAGAATTAATACTAAATTTTTAACTTTATGTTATCTTAAGTTACAACAGATGGTGCCTAGCTACAGTTGTTAAAGTAATAAAATGTAATCTTTGTTTCAAAAATAGATTTAATTTTTCCAATTTTAAAATTAATTGTAATAATTTTTTGTTTTATATATACTGCTATTAGGTATTATCTGAAATTCAATATAAATCTATTTTTCATTAATCTAATTCTTCTTTATTGCCGCTTTACCTCCAAATAACATAGTAATATAAATTTTGCAAGTAACATTAAAAAAAAAAAAAATACAAAAAAAAAATCAAATAATTTATTACAAA
This sequence comes from Maratus michaelseni, assembly GCA_963931845.1. NCBI lineage: Eukaryota > Metazoa > Arthropoda > Arachnida > Araneae > Salticidae > Maratus > Maratus michaelseni. The sequence goes on from OZ007586.1 coordinate 21,133,276, forward strand.
ATGAAAATAATAACAGATTAATATAGGAACAATTGCAATTTAGATGAAGTTATTTCTTAAGAATAGAAAAATCAGCATACATTAAAATTTGCAAATGAAATTCAAAAATACTTATGAGTAAGATTGAGCCTGGAATTTTCCTGAAATACTTTGTCAGAGATTAACATTATAAAAGATATCAACAACAGATTCACCTACAGTTTCTGGAAAAATAAACTGATTTCTATTCAATTTGCGTCTCATGAATCTTACTTGAATAGAATCCTCACCAATTAGGCTACAGTTATATTTTTCAAAGGCAGTAAATACAAAACAAAATATTTCTTACTATGTTAAATAAATTGTTATTTTTCTTTGTTCACTTTATTTTACAATTAAATAAATACTTTAAAACAATATTTCTTTATAGAAAATAAGCAATTATTAAATATTATGAACATTCAGTATTACAAGAGCACACTGAATTGTGGACCACTGTGCCCCATGTTGAAGTTCAATAAATAATCATATTAATATTTTTTATAGCTTTCTTTTAAACATATTAACTTTAAAGTTAAATGAAAAGAAGTGTCTTACCTTTGCAAAATAGCTATTTTATGTTATTTATCTACAACCTTTAATTACTAAAAGAAGAGAAATATGATGAAGAAAAATTTTACTTTTAGAAGCTCAAAACACACAATCAGGATAAAATGGTTCACTTTCAGCTAAACATGTTCTGTGAAGGCTATAAATAATCAATCCATTTTTAATTAAAATGTTTCAATATTATATACAAGGGTCATCCAATTAAAAGTGAGAATGTCATTAGTGCATCCATGTTTCAAGGAACAGAATGCTGCACATGTGGCAATAGAGGGCTCTGAGTGTGACAAAGGTGGATGATATCAGCGGAAAGTAGTTATTGGCTTTAACTGTAATCCAGTATGGAAGCAAGGTGAAAGGAATGATTTTTATCGTTTATACCTCCAAACATTCTCGGCACCCTGCATCCAGCCCTGTAGGCGGTTCTTCAGTCAAAGTATTGACATTCTCGTAGAACTGTTGGGACACCTGTTTCAACCCTTGAGGCTGCTATGTGTAGCCATTATGTTCTGTATCGTTACTCTTTATTCTGTATTCATAATACACTCATATCATTAAACTATTTCTCAAACTGACAGCAGTCTTACTTTCACTTGGTTGACCTATATATATAAATTGAAAATATTTAAACTCATTGTTTTATTTTGTATTATTATAGGATATTGCGAAAGAAAAACTGTTTAGAAACTGCATTTTGTCTTTCCAACTGAAGGGTAATATATCTTAATATCAATTTCTCTGTTAAATTTTAAATATATCTAATTTTGTTAAAATTCTGTTTTCACTTTTTATAATCTCCCTGAATTATCAATTATGAAAATGCATGCTATATGTGTACATTGTTGCATAACTATGGGATCATTTTATTATTATTATTATTAAATCTCTTAATTTGTTACAGAACCATCTTGAAAAATGAGCAAAACGAAGTTTTCAATAAAAATGTATAACTTGCATAGAATTAAAACAAAACATTATTTTACTCAAGTGTAACTTTTTGATTCATCCTTATATTTAAAAAAAAAATGTTAATTAAAATCCCAAATCCTCAGAATATTTTTCTCCATGTATGAAACCAATCATAAACAAAATTTCTTACATCTAAACTTAGTCACAAGAGTAAATATAGAGAACATTTGTTAATATTTCTCAAAAAAATATATACAGTATAACATCTTTAATCCGGACCAGTATTGAAATCACACTTTTCTCCGGGAGGGATTTCTGTGGCTCCGGGGGGAACATTGTAAAGTTCTGAGGGGGGGAGGGGGGAGAAACTGCACTTATTAACCATTAAAAAGTATAAAATACCAAATCTTCCAAGGAGGGACTTGTCTCCCCGCCCCGGACCACCTTCTGTATGCAATACTGATCCAGACATCTATAATATGGAAACTTCAGTAATCTGTACATTTCGGAATGTTTATTATTTTTTCATTTTTATTTTCAAATAAAGATCATAGATGGCGCCACCACACATGCATGCTTGAGTTTAGAAAAAGATTGAGTACAGAAAAAGGCTAATTTAATTTATTATATATATTTTTTCATTTTAAAATTGTAAGATCTTTGAGTTATAATTAAATAATATAAATGTCTATTTTTAAATATTAAGTTGTATAAATTCAGAATTAATACTAAATTTTTAACTTTATGTTATCTTAAGTTACAACAGATGGTGCCTAGCCTACAATTGTTAAAGTAATAAAAATGTAATCTTTGTTTTAAAAATAGATTTAATTTTTCCAATTTTAAAATTAATTATAATATTTTTTTGTTTTATATATTACTGCTAGTATAGTAGGTATTATCTGAAATTCAATTTAATCTATTTTTCATTAATCTAATTCTTCTTTATTGCCGCTTTACCTCCAAATAACATAGTAATATAAATTTTGCAAGTAACGTTAAAAAAAAAAAAATCAAATAATTTATTATAAAATGAAAATAATAACAGATTAATATAGGAACAATTGCAATTTAGATGAAGTTATTTCTTAAAAACAAAAAAATCGGTGCATATTAAAATTTGCAAATGAAATTCCAAAATACTTATGAGTAAGATTGAGCCTGGAATTTTCCTGAAATACTTTATGTCAGAGATTAAAGTTATGAAAGACATCAACAACAGATTCACCTCCAGTTTCTGGAAAAATAAACTGATTTCCATTCAATTTGCATCTCATGAATCTTACTTGAATAGAATCCTCACCAATTAGACTACAGTTATATTTTTCAAAGGCAGTAAATACAAAACAAAATATTTCTTACTATGTTAAATAAATTGTTATTTTTCTTTGTTCACTTTATTTTACAATTAAATAACTACTTTAAAACAATATTTCTTTATAGAAAATAAGCAATTATTAAATATTGTGAACATTCTGCATTACAAGAGCACACTGAATTGTGGACCACTGTGCCCCATGTTGAAGTTCAATAAATAATCTTATTTATAATAAATCCAAAGGCAAGAAAGTGTCTGTAAAGGCTCCGGGCTCGACCACTCTGATCTGCGAATCGACCATTAGTTAAACGCCATGTTAGGCTTAATGAAAAGCTATGCTTCATCCGATTCTGCTGTTAAAATATTTGTAAAACATATTAGAGCTTTTAAATATTTTAATTTTGTTTAAAACTTTAAAAAACTATTTCATATAAAACACGTATATCAACATTTCTGTATATATTTTTTTCTGTCAGCACTTTTCTTTTCAGAAATAGCGGTGAATTCTTTCGTACGGAGAATTTGAGTGATCAATCCAGTACATTGGCGCCATCTACTGGCGTATTTTGAAATTTTTCTTCCATCTTAAATGCAGTACAGGACTTATTATGTGAAATCCTCTGGACCAAAGGCTTTCCGAGTTTTGGAATTTTCCGGATTTTGGATCCTCCCGAAGTTTACGATTATTTGACAAAATTCATGCTTTTTTTTCCTGATTCTTTGACAAAATTTGCATTTTTTTTCTTCTATTCTTTGACAAAATTTGTGTTTTTCTTCTTTGATGAAATATAATTTTTTCGTGGTCTTTTGAAGAAATTTGCGTTTTCTTTTTGTGATCCTTTGAAGAAATTTGCATTTTTCTGCGATTCTTTGAGGAAATTTGCGTTTTTTGCTATTCTTTGACGAAATTTACCTTTTATTTATGATCCTTTGACAAAATTAGAGTTTTTTCTGAGATTCTTTGACGAAATTAGCGAGATTTTTTTTTTTCGCGATCCTTTGACGGAATTCGCATTTTTTCTGTGATCGTTTGACATAATTTGTGTTTTTTTCCCCTTCAATCCTTTGACAAAATTTCACCTTTTTCGCGATCCCTTAACGAAATTAGAAATTTGTTTGCAGTGCTTTGAAGAAATTTGCGTTTTTTTTTCGCGATCCTTTGGAGAAATTCATGTTTTTCCGCGATTATTTGACGAAATTCGCATTTTTTTTTTTCTGATCTTTTAACCAAATTTGTGTTTTTTTTTGTGATTTCTTGAAGAAATTTTACATTTTTTCAGAGTCCTTGGAAGAAATTTGCATTTTCTTCGCAAGCCTTTGTTGGAAATTGCGTATTTTCTGCGATTTGTTAACAAAATTAGCGTTTTTTTGAAATTCTGCGACGAAATTTGCATTTTTTTTCAATCCTTTGACAAAATTCAAGTTGTTTCCGCAATCCTTTGAAGAAATTGTCTACTTTTTCTTCGAATGATAGACATAATTGTTTTTTTCGGCGACAATCGCTCAAAATTCGAGATTTTGTTATGTTCGATTCTTTGGACTGAAGACAAAAATTTTCGAAACCGAATGCCTTAAATTTTTAGGAAAATTCGGAACAGAATCACCCTTGGTGAAATAAATATATAACTATTTTTTGTTTCAAACGAATCGTAATATAAATTAATTTTAAACTAAAATTTGAGAGAAAATGATTTGTTTCTAATTTCGGGAAGAAGGGGGGGGGGGGGGGGCTGTTCACCCGCTACCGAAGTAACAATATTTTAGTGATTACACACTGAAACACAATGGACTGAAAAAAAATAGAAATCGGTAAATTTTTCGAAAATTTTCAAAAATTCAAAAATTTTTGTAAAAATGTACAAATTTAGAAAATTTTCGAAATTTTTTTGCTGACTTTGGGTTTTTTCCGTATTTTGAAATTCCGGATAAGGGGCCATATACTGTAAAATGATTCTTTCTTATCAAACGTAATTAAAATATAAGGAATACATAGTACAACGTAATTTGCATTTAATTTTGCTTACGTAATCAAACAATGAGTTATATGGTGAGTCAATCGGCTTAGAAACTCATTGATAACACTTTTTTACAAAAACTTTTGCACATGGATTATTTGTTAATATTTAATTTGAATGTTTTGTCCAATCGTTGAACTACTTCTGAAATTTAATACTGAGTAAAAGATATATATATATATATATATATATCTTCATCAGTTTTATTTGTAGAAATCATTTGTCTTTTTTAAAATGTACTTTTTTACAGTACAAACCTTTCAATAATAAATTCCTCATGCTGTTTGTTATGCTGTTTGTTTGTATGAAGTCTTATGAAAAAGAAACGCAGATCAACAATCTGTCATTTTTGACGGGGTTGTATACTAGTCATATTAATATTATTTATAGCTTTCTTTTAAACATACAAACTTTAAAGTTAAATGAAAATAAGTATCTTACCTTTGCAAAATAGCTATTTTATGTTATTTATCTACAACCTTTAATTACTAAAAGAAGAAAAATATGATGATGAAAAATTTTACTTTTAGAAGCTCAAAACACACAATCAGGATAAAATGGTTCACTTTGAGCTAAACATGTTCTGTGAAGGCTATAAATAATCAATCCATTTTTAATTAAAATGTTTCAATATTATATACAAGGGTCATCCAATTAAAAGTGAGAATGTCATTAGTGCATCCATGTTTCAAGGAGCAGAATGCTGCACATGTGGCAATAGAGGGCTCTGAGTGTGACAAAGGTGGATGATATCAGTGGAAAGTAGTTATTGGCTGTAAGCCAGTATGGAAGCAAGGTGAAAGGAATGATTTTTATCGTTTATGCCTCCAAACATTCTCGGCATCCTGCACCCAGCTCTGTAGGCGGTTCTTCAGTCAAAGTATTGACATTCTCGTAGAACTGTTGGGACACCTGTTTCAACCCTTGAGGCTGCTATGTGTAGCCATTATGTTCTGTATCGTTACTCTTTATTCTGTATTCATAATACACTCATATCATTAAACTATTTCTCAAACTGACAGCAGTCTTACTTTCACTTGGTTGACCTATATATATAAATTGAAAATATTTAAACTCATTGTTTTATTTTGTATTATTATAGGATATTGCATAAGAAAAACTCTGTTTAGAAACTGCATTTTGTCTTTCCAACTGAAGGGCAATATATCTTAATATCAATTTCTCTGTTAAATTTTAAATATATCTTAATTTTGTTAAAATTCTGTTTTTACTTTTTATAATTTCCTTGAATTATCATTAATGAAAATGCATGCTATATGTGTACACTGTTGCATAACTATGGGAGCATTTTTTAAATTATTATTAAATCTCTTAATTTGTTACAGAACCATGTTGAAAGATGAGCAAAACTAAGTTTTCAATAAAAATATATAACGTGCATAGAATTAAAAAAACATTATTTTACTCAAGTGTAACTTACTTTTTGATTCATCCTTATATTTAAAAAATAAATGTAATAATTAAAATCCCAAATCCGCAGTAGAATTTTTTTCTCCATGTATGAAACCAATCATAAACAAAATTTCATACATCTATACTTAGTCACTAGAGTAAATATGAAGAACATTTGTTAATATTTGTCAAAAAATATATACAGCATAACATCTTTAATCCGGACCAGTGTTGAATTCAGACACTTTTCTCCAGGAGGGATTTCTGTGTCTCCTGGGGGAACATTGTAGAGTTCCAGGGGAGAAAAGAAACTGCACTTATTAACCATTAAAAAGTATAAAATACCAAATCTTCCAAGGAGGGACTTGTCCACTCCCTCCCATCCCCGGATTACCTTCTGAATTCAACACTGATCCAGACATCTATAATATGGAAACTTCTGTAATCTGTACATTTCGGAATGTTTATTATTTTTTCATTTTTATTTTCAAATAAAGATCATAGATGGCGCCACCACACATGCATGCTTGAGTTTAGAAAAAGATTACCATAAAATCCCGATTCTAAGCCCTCCTTTTTCAAAATCAAAAAAGGTTAAATTTGGGAGGGGGGCTTATAATCAGGATATTTTCTAAAAATCATTTAAAAACCTGTTTTTATCATTAATTTAGAAGTAAAAAAGGAGCGAGAATATTCCGTATTTCGGCAGATTAAAAAAAAAAATAATAATAAAATAAAATAAAAATAAATTCCCAACCCTAAAATCCTGCCCCCCCCCCCCCAAAAAAAAAAAAAAAAAAAAAAAAAATTAAAATAACTTTTGAAATATTTTTTTTAATTTCTTATTTTATTGTAACAATAAATACTATCTATCTAAAATCAATCTAAATCTGCTCTCAAAATTACTGTGTCCCCCCCTTTGCCCCCCTCCCGTCTGGTACCAAAAATGCATAGTTTAACCTTTATACTTTTAATTTTAAACTTATTTTCAGACTTATTAAATACTCTATAATAAAATAAATAGATCCAATCTACCATCTAAATTAACCCCACTTCCTAAAATCTCTGTGTCTCTCCCCCTGCCCCCTCCCCCAACGTTATCTCAGGAAGATCCTCCCCCTCCAAATGTATCACGTAAAATTTAAAATCTGTAAAATTAAAAAAAAAGAGCGAGATTCTTCCGTATTTCGGCAGATTAAATATAAATAAATAAAATAAAAATAAATTCAACCCTAAAATCCTGCCCTCCTACCCCCATCCCCCCCCTAAAAAAAAAAATCATTTTTTTAATATTTTTCTTTATTTCTTATTTTATTGTAACAACAAATAATCAATCATATAAATCTGCTCTCAAAATTACTGTTTCCCCCTTTGCCCCTCCCCCTCAGGTACCAAAAATGCACTGTTTAACCTTAGTAACATTTTAATTTTAAACTTCTTTTCAGACTTATTAAATACTCTATATTAAAAATAAATAACTACAACCTACCACCTAAATTAACCCATTCTCCTAAAATCCCTGCTTCTGCCCCTCAACCTTATCTCATGAAGATCCTCCCCTTACAAATGCATCTCGTAAAATTTAAAATCTGTAAAATTAAAAAAAAGGGGCAAGAATCTTCCGTATTTCGGTAGATTAAATAAATAAATAAATAAATAAATAAAATAAAAATAAATTCCTAACCCAACAATAGATCCTGCTCCCCCCCCCCCAAAAAAAAAATAAAAAATAAATAAATAATTAAATAAATTAAATAAAATAAAAATTTTTAAAAATCATTATTTAAATAATTTTTTTTTTATTTCTTATTTTATTGTATAACAATAAATAACCAATAATCTAAATCTGCTCTCAAAATTACTGTTTCCCCCCTTTGCCCCCCTCTGGTAACAAAAATGCATAGTTTTCTTCTTAATTTTTTCTGCTCTATTTGGGATTTTTTTCCCAGCAATATTTAAATAACGATCTACATTATACCCTTCTCCCTTCTAAAAAGTCCTCTTTATTTCCTTTGTCCCCCCCCCCCCCCCAGTACATACTTTAAAGTCTTTAAAAGTTTTTTTTAATCTATTTAGAGCTTTCTTGCAACTATAATTAAATAATTATCTAAATTGCTCCCCCCCCCCCGCAACACCTAAAATTGGCTTCTCCCCCCACCCCCCTCAGCCAACACCGGCTCTATTAAGAAAGCCCGGGTACACTCGGAGTGACGTCACTAACCTCGGTCAAGGATGACGAACTCCATTTATTTTCCATTCGTCATCATAACTTTCCGAGTTCGTTCCAAAACTTATTTCAGCCCTAAGTGAACAGGGTATATAACCATGTATATACTTTCATGTAACATTTCATATGTTATTAATATTCTATTAATTTGATGAAAGACACTTTCATTTTAATCCTTTTAAAAACTTTCATTATATTGTCTTTTTAAAGATAAAAAATCTTTTTTACCCTCCCCCCTTCTTTTCATGTCTCTTAATAAAAATAAAATATGAATAATTCATAAATATCAGAGTTTTTATTATTATTATTAACAACTGAATAAGAAAAATATCAATGTAATTCACTATTTTTTCTCTCCTTTTAAGTTACATTTTATTTGCTTCATGTAACCATTTCATATGTTATATTCATTTCAGGAAAGACACTTTCATTTTAATCCTTTTGAAAGATTTCATTATATTGTCTTTTTAAAGAAATTTTTTTTAATACCCCCCCCCCCCCTCCCTCCGCTTTTTTCTGTCTTTTAATAGAAATAAAATAGGTATAATTCATAAAATACATATATTTCATAATTCGTAAAATGTACAATAAAAATATTCATATTATATGAAATATAATGTATAAACAAAAAAAAAACCTCTTCATTTTTTTGTATTTTTTTTTTTTTTTTTTTTTTTAAGAATTTAATATTAAGAAAAATATTTATCTAATTCATTATTTTTTCTTTTCTATTAAGTATTATTGTATTTGCTTCATGTGTTATAAATATATATTCATTTCGTGAAAGACACTTTTTATAACACTTTTTTTTTCTTTTGGTTAATGTGTAAATTAAAGTTCATATTTGAGTTCTAGCACATTTTCAAGAAAATTATTAATATTTCGATTAAAGACTGGGTTACTTTCCATTAAAGTAAGTACTTATTTAGAGTATATACATGCATTTTTATGAATATTAGCAATGTTAATCATTATCTATTAAAATATGTTTACTTTGTCGTTGCTACAATAGTAGACTAAAATATTTATATATTTTTTATATCCATAGATTAAATTGTAAATGTGTTAACGTGACAATATTAACTTAATTAAATGCTTCTTCTGTCACTAATTCATATGCAAAATTATATTAGTTACTGAAAAGTGTAAGGTAAGAACTTAATATAATACACTGTCTGTCGTTTGATAATTACATATTTGATTTATTTTTCCATATGTGCTTTTCTTTTATAATCGCCAATAAACAGAGGCATTTTATTATTATTATGAATTTTAAATATATAGTTGTCCTGTTTTGAAATTAAAAAAAAATTGAAGGGCCCTGTTTTGAAATTTTTCAAAAAAGGATCCTTTAAAAGATATTTTTAATATAGCATTTATCATTATAACATATATTTTTTATCAATTATTTCTTACATATTTTAAATGTGATATTTGATTTAAATAAAATTTTGTGAAAAGTAAAGGTTATTTTTGTGAAATTTATTATATTTTTGTGAAAAATAAGATTTTGTAATGAAAGTTGAAATCCAGTTACTCAAATTCGAACCAAGATTAAAAAATACTTTTTAAATCCTTTTGCTGAAGTTTTCCTCTCTGGTGAACTTATTTGTTTACAAATTACACATTTTCAAATGTCACAAAATAATAAATAGTAAGTTTTTATGGAATAAAAAGGAATTTTGTGAAGGAGCCTGTTTTATTATAAAGAATTTTGTGAAGGGACCCATTTTATCAAATTCAGCTTTGTGGAGGGCCTATTTTATTAAATTGATTTTTGTGAAGGATCCTGTTTTATTAAATAGAATGTTGTGAAGTGGCCCTAAATATTCACCAAATTTCGCTTGGTATATTACCCTTGATATAATTATAATACCTTTGATATATTTAATATTTTCTAATAATAATTAAATCACCTCTGGTGAGTTTTATTGTAGATTATATATATGTATAAACTATGTAATATGGCAAAATAAATCGAATATGTAATTATCGTATGACAGACAGTAGATTATAGTACAGTTTTACTAACTGATATTATTGATAAAATTTTGCATGTGAATTAGTGACATCATAAGAAGCATTTAATTAAGTTAATATTTTCATTTTCAAAAATTTACATTGTGATATCTGTATGTAAATATATATATATATATATATATATATATATATATATATATATTTATTTATTTATATATATATATATTAGCAATGGAAGATATTAAATATGAAAAAATAAATAAAAGGAAAAAGGAAAAGCATGAGATTGAAACAATCGTAAATTTATCAAAACGTAAATTTTCTTTATCATAAAAAAAGGTATTCCGATTTAGAATTTTGATTTAGATTCATATTAATATTAAACATATTTACATAAATCGTACCAATTTTAAAAGCTATGATAAGCGAATAAATATGAAGTATGTGAAATTATTTATGCACAATTTTCCATTGATATGTATGAAAAGAAAGGTTCTTAACTAAAAAGTATTAAATTTACAAATAAAGCAAAGTCATATTGAATACTAAATAAAAATTGTTGCACGAGATTATTTACTAATCAATAAATAGTGCAAACGTAATAAAATATTTTCACACCACGAGCTTCGGACAAAGCTGTGGAACTAAGCCTACTCGCGCAGAAACGACAAGTTAAACATATTTTAATACATAATGATCAACATTGTTAATATTCATAAAAATACATATATATATACTGTAAATAAGTACTTACCTTAATTAAAAGCAATCCGATCTTGAATTGAACGACTTTAAATTAACACCAGAATTCAAAACATATTTTGATTCCTCAACACGTTGTCTCTGGAACGCACGGTACAATGTTATTTTCCTACGAACAAGTACGGAATGGGAGAATATTGTGACCTGCTTTATGACCGAGGTTGATGACGTCAGCAAACCAGTATTTCCTCTGAAACCTGGCTTTGTAATAGAGCCGGTGTTGCCTCAGCACACAAACTTAAAAATCTTTAAAACTATTTTTTAAAGATTTTATGTGGTATTGCCACTTTGTAGTAACAATAAATAAATGATCATCTAACTCTCCCTTTAAAGTTCCATTCTCCATCCCCAGAAAAAGGGATGAATTTCTAGACATGGATGGGGGAGGGGAGAAGATTTTAGTATTTTTGTAGTTTGGCTGTTCTCACAGCTGATATTTTGTTAATGGATGGGGAGTTATTTTAGAGAACATGTTTATTTCAAAGCATAAAACATACACGTGATTCAGGGAAGAACAGCCAAACTGCAAAAAAGATGACAATTTTTGCTTTCCTCTCACATATTTAGAAATCCAACCCCCTCCCTTGGGAGATTAGGATAGAGAAAAAAATTCAAACGGAATGATGATTTTATATGAGTGATACTTATATGAGATGATGTAAATGAGATGAGTTACCTTACTACAAAATAAGAAATAGATCAACATTTAAAAAATATAATAATAATATTAAAGATTTTAAACTATTTGCTGGGTGAGAAGACAGGGGTGGGGAAGTGGCATTTTTGGGAGAAAGGGGGATAATTTAGATGATTGATTATTCATTAATATTGTTACTAAAGAAAAATAAATACAGCAGTTTAAAAAAAATAGAGTTTTAAAGATTGTATGTGCGTGTGTGTGTGTGTGGGGGGGGGGGTCAGACACTTCTAGAGTAGACAGAAAACGTAGGTGATAAATTAGAAGGCAACAAGTAGGACATAAAATTTCTTTACATAAGAGTTTTATAAATTTTAAACTTTGTACTCTTTGGATGAGAGGGAAATATAAATTTCGATGATTTGTTATTTATTTATTATTAATAGAGAGCAACAAAGAGGACAGAGGATTTTTTTTTTTTTTTTTTAGCTAAGTGAAAGAAACAGACATTTTGGTGGTAAAGCGATAATTGAAATGTTTGATTAGTTATTTATTGTTACTAGACAGCAAATTTTTTAATAAAGATTTTAAACTTTGCATCCTGAGAGGAGAGGGAGGGAAGGAAGGAGAAGTGTAAGTTTCAGAGAGAGAGAGGAGTAGAGTGGAGGGTAATTTATATGATTGATTATTTACTTATTTTTTCTAGAGAGCAACATGTAAGACAGAATATATTTTTTAAATAGTTTTAAAGATTTTTTCGCTGAGGGGAGGTAAAAGAGCAGAAGCAGACATCTTGGTGGTAGAGAGAAAATTTAAATGGCTGATTATTTATTTATTGTTAATAGAGAGCAACAAATAGAGCATATTTTTTTTATATAGAGTTTTGAAGATTTTAAACTTTATATGCTGAGGGAGAAGAGGCATAAATTTTGGATGGAAAGGGATATTGTAGTGTAGAGGATTGATTTTTTTACTAATTGTTACATTATTAGTGAGTAGAAAGAAGTACAGAAGGATTTAAGATTATCAAGTTTTCAAACTTTTTATGTTAGAGAGGGCATAGAAGGGAAACAGACATTTCATGTGAGAGGAAGGATTTCATTAACATCATATAAAAACATAAGTGGAAATCTGTCAAAAATATCAAAAGAATGAAAATTGCCTCCTTGGATTTTTAAAATAAATTTTTTGTGCATAATTTTTTTTTTGTATGTGAGAGGGGGGCTTACTTTCGAGATTTTACGGATATATATATATATATATATATATATATTTGGGGGGGGGGGCTTATATTCGGGAATGGAAAAGAAAACCAAAATTGCTTAAAAGTGGGAGGGAGGCTTACTTTCGGGATTTTACGGTAAGTACAGAAAAAGGCTAATTTAATTTATTACATATTTTTTTTCATTTTAAAATTGTAAGATCTTTCTGAGTTATAATTAAATAATATAAATGCCTATGTTTAAATATAAGGTTGTATAAATTCAGAATGAATACTAAATTTTTAATTTTATCTTATCTTAAATTGCTACAGATGGCGCCTAGCCTACAATTGTTAACCCTCTCACTGACAAGCCTGTGTTAATACGTTCACTATACTCCAGGTTTCACTGCAATATAAGTATTATGTAAAGTAATAAAATTCTATTGATTTAATGCATTTTTAATCTGCCGAGCAATGAATAATACTCACAAGAATTACATTCATATTTGTAATTAAATTTTTTAGATTCAATGTTGAAAAATGATTTTATTTTAGCATTTAAAACAAAATATAGAGAAAAAAACATTGCAGATTTGCCCTTTTGCAAGACTGTCAGAGGGTTAAAGTAATAAAAATATAATCTTTGTTTCAAAAATAGATTTAATTTTTCCAATTTTAAAATTAATTGTAATAAATTTTTGTTTTATATACAATTTATATCTTTTCATAATATTGTTTATTGCCTTGTGTATTACCATTGCTAAATATTTTAAAGTAATAGCAATAATAAAAATTTACAGTTTTTTAAGTAATCATTTTATTATTTTTCTATCATCAAAGTTATGGTAGATGGCACCAAAACAACGTGAAATCCAATTTTATTATTAGTATTTATTTAATTTCAAGTATTGAATTTGTGACTTAATTCGATATTTCCAGGTGTTATATATTAAATGTTTTACAACATTAACCTAACATGTCATATAACCGTTTAATAATAAAAAATTCATGTCCTATATAACGGTGTAAAATTAAAGATGTACAATGTTTAAGAAATTAAAAAAATTGCAGTAGCAAAAATCGTGAAACCGAAATTTTATCGTCAAGTGTTGTCATTTGCAAAATGATGTCAGCGTTATGCACGGACATGTTTGTCCTTTATAATGTAGATAATCTGCAGTTGATTCTGAGTAAAAATCATTTTCTGACCTTCACAGCAAATTTTCTGAAAGTTCAGAGGTGGGAGTGATTCCCTTCCCCTCTCAGAAAAAATGTCTGACTTTGAGTCTTGCATTAGGTTGGATAAGCCAACTGGATTCCATGGGTAGTGTCGGGACTAATTATTTTTGTTGCAGGTTGGGTTAACGCTAATTGTTTTTGGTCTGAGTTTAGATTCCTGCAGGATGGGTTTGTGTTAATCCGATATTTCAAAAGTTAGTTCAGTATATTGTTTCTTGTTAAAAACTATTTCTATAATAATAGATGTTTGTCTGTGCATGTGCTGTTTTTTGAAGAGACTGTTATGCACAGAGCTACAAGATTTGACAGGAAAGTAGTTGTATGTCCGAAATTATGTACCTCAAAGCCAGTTTTTGGATTTTTTCTTAGATTTTTTTGTGTTATGTGGCAAATTTTCCACATTAGTAAAAGGAATCTGGTTTTAATCTTTTAGCCTAACATAATAAATTTTGTTCTCTTTTAAATAAAGTTCATTCAGAATTCCTACAACTATTTTTTAATTTTTCATGAATTTTTTATGCAGTTTTTAGGGATTTTTTGACTCATGTAAGGAATCTGGTTTCTATCTTTCAGCTGAATATAGTAAATTTTCTTTTGGTACTTTTATGCAATCGTTAGCACTTCTCGTTTCGCGGCAATCTTTTGACATTTGTACAAGTAACCCATTTTCAATCTTTTAACCCAATGCAGTAAATTTTATTCTTTGTAATTTTTGAATTTTAGTGATTTTTTTTATAATTTTTTTCTGAATCAGAAAAGATTCCCCAGTAACATTTTTATCTGAAAAATATTCAGGATTTCTATAAAAAATTGGGTCAACATGAACTCACTTACAATAATGAAACCCAACTTGAAACATTTAACATCAACTCGACACATAACCAGCATCAACCAATGCAGGACTCTGAAACCAAGGACTTGTTAGATTTCTGAATTGTATGGATTTTAAATCATAGTTGGAAGAGAAAGGTAGAAAATCATTATTGAAAATTTATGCTGACACAAAATTATTAATGAAATATTTCTCATGTCTATAGATCAGAAAATTTGACGATTGAACTTATTGATGATGTTCATGTACTGATTACATTGTGTCCAATTGAATTTCATGATTTTTTACCATGGCAATTTGACACAATTCATGATTTTATTTCTGCAATTGTTTCACAAACTTTGTGATTTTTTCTTCTATCATTTGACTAATTTTGTGTTTTTTTTTTTTTTTTCACACGATCCTTTGACGAAATTCGTGATTTTTCTCTGCAATCAATTGACAAAATTCGCGATTTTTTATTTTTTTTTTTACAAGAGATTAGTCGAAATTCTTGATATTTTTCTGCGACCAATTGACAAATTGTGCAGTATTTTTCCTCAACTAATTGACAAAATTCAGTATTTATTTCCGCTATCAATTGTCGAAATTTCGATTTTTTTTTCCTCAATTTTTTTTAGAAATTAGTAATTTTTTTTTGCATGATCATTGGTACTGATGACTGATTTTTCTTAAAATTTTCCCAAACTAAATACCTTAAATTTTCAGAAATTTTTCTGAAATTTCAGAACAAACACCCCTGTCTTGCTCTCACTACAGAGCTTTCTTATTAAATCCATTAAGTCTTGTGAATTTTTTTTCTTTGTGAGTACATAAGTAAATTGTACATTGTAAAATTATTACGATCTAACTTTCAAAATTTTATAGAAAAAATTTCAAAACTATCAGTATTTTAAAAAGAATGTATAAAGAACATAGCCGTTTTAATAGCTCATTTTCTTTAAACTTTCAGAGCACACATTTTCAATAGTTTTTCTGTTTAAAAGATAGTAAGCTGAAAAATTTGCAGAGAAAGTAAAGTTCTATCAATTTCATTTAAATCTAAAGTAATAAGAAATGTCTGTCATCCAATAAAATGCTTGTCTCAAATAGAAAAATTTAGAGTTTAATATTTGAGATATGAAGTGCATACTTACTTTTGTGACTAAGTGTACATCTCATATGGAAATTGAATTCTTATAAAACAGAAAATTTTGATATGAATAATAATATGAAGAAAGGATGTGGGTAGATAAGGCTCATTTTTGGTCCCCTGATAAGATATATTTTCTTTTTATCTGAGTTAAGATGTTTTGACTGTTTTAACCCCTTCGGGACCGGCGGCTTTTACACAAATTTTATTTGTTTGGCACCACTTTTAAAAAAAAAGCTACCTTTACTTAAACTATCACAAAAATGCTCAAATATGAGAAAGCAGATATTATTTTTATTTTTTACTGGTGCCTAAAACAAATTCTGTATGCTCTTTTTGAGGCTCATATATGATACCATGGTCCCGAATGGGTTAATGTAATTTAGGGTCTTTATTTGCACCTGCTCTGATGAGTTTATGTTTGAAGATTGTTTGAAAATGTTACACGCGATCAGAAACATAGGTTGATTTTAGTGCTGTTGTCGTAAAAAGGCAAGAGTATATACACTATAGCAAGAGAACATACGCTATAGCTTTACTTCAGAAACATAGGGTATATAAAGCTTCTTAAAAAAACCCCTGATATACCTCCATATACCCTCCACTACAACCATGGTTGATTTAGAAAATTACAATATATTTCAATTATACCAGATTGATTGGAAAATACCGTAAAATCCAGATCCTTTTTCAAAAGCAAAAAAATTAAATTTGGGAAGGAGGCTTATAATTGAGAGTAAAAAAATATTTAAAAATCCGTTTTCATAATTAATTTAGAAGTAAAAAGGGGGATGAGGATCTTCCGTATTTTGTTGGTATTTCGCTTAAAAAAAAAGAAAGAAAAGAATAATCTAAATTAAGGGTATACAACCTTTATAAGAAGAGGGCCAGTTACAAAAATGACTGGATTCTCAAGGGCCAACATCTGTAGCGTGTACAAAAGTTTGTTTAGGACAAGGAGAGTGGGGGTCGGTGTCCTAAAAGCTCATGAAAATGCTAATTTTGAAAAGGAGGTGTAGCCCCCCTACACTCAACCACCTCCCTAGTCAACTTACCCAATTCAGTTGGCAAGATAATATCAATAATTTAATTTGTATATATAGCAGCAATATATTTAGGGGTTTTTTAAGGAATGAAAATATTCCTTGACTTTATTCTGAAGAGTAAAGTTAGCCTTATTAAAAGTATAAGAATGAAAATAAACATGAAAACTGTGCCATAAGAAACTTTCATGAGTGAATTTGGGGATGGGTTATACTATTCTGAATTTTACTTTTTAACATATACACTATATTGCCAAAAGTGACCGGTCACTTGCGATTTTAAACGTTTTGTTAACTATCTAGAAAAATACATGAGGAATTAACCTGAAACTGCAGGTGTGTAAACAGTATAGTATAGGTTATATATTTCCGTGAAGATTTTTTCCCGAAACCCCATAAGGGACTGTCAGCAAATTGAAAAAGAATGAATATGTTTTGGATAACCCTGTAAAAACTTATGTAGCAAAAGCGTTCAAACTAGAGATTATTAATAAGTGGCTTATTGTAATATACTGTGTTCATTTTTATGAGGATAGTATGTATACTCGTAGAGAAATTAAGATTTTTATAAAAACAGTTCCAAATTTCGCCAAGTTTTTTGCTTATAATTTGCAGAGTTCTTGATATGATATAAAAAAAGTTATTTTGAAACAATATGACAAACAACATTGTACATAATACTCTGCAATCAGAATTAAAAAATAATAAACATTGGATGAAAAATGAGTAGGTTTACTAAAAAATGTTTCACTGTGCATGTGCGAATGCAATCAAAATATAATATGCATAATGTATTAGCTAAGTATATAGAGCAACTTTTGTGAAAGTCTCAAAATCATAGCTTGAAAATTCTGAAAATTTATTGTCGATAGAATAAGCTCGAAATCCGTTGTTCCCAAAAAGAAGCAAAAAGATGAGGGGTTGTATCAAATATCTGTTGATTAGTGCCAAGATAACGTACACAATATTGCACATAGTACTATATTTGGATACAACCTCTCATCTTTTTGCTTCCTTTTGGGAACAACGGACTTCGGGCATATTCTATCGACGATAATTTCAGAATTTTTAAGTTATGATTTTGAGATTTTCACAAAAGTTGCTCTATATACTTAGCTAATACATTATGCACATTATATTTTGATTGCATTCGTGCATGCGCAGTGAAACATTTTTTAGTAAACCTGCTCATTTTTCATCCAATTTTTATTATTTTTTAATTCTGATTGCAGAGTATTGTGTACAATGTTGTTTGACATATTTTTTCAAAAAACCGTTTTTTTATATTAAGAACTCTGCAAATTATAAGCAAAAAACTTGGCGAAATTTGGGACTGTTTTTATAAAAACCTTAATTTCTCTACGAGTATACATGCTATCCTCATAAAAAGGAACACAGTATATTAAGATAAGCCACTTATTAATAATCTCGAGTTTGAATGCTTTTGCTACATTAGTTTTTACAGGGTTATCCAAAATATTTTCGTTCTTTTTTAATTTGTTGACAGTCCCCTATGGGGTTTTGGGAAAAAATCTTCACGGAAATATATAAGCTATACTATACTGTTTACACGCCTGCAGTTTCAGGTTAATTTCTCATGTATTTTTCTAGATAGTTAACAAAACGTCTAAAATCGCAAGTGACTGGTCACCTTTGGCAGTATAGTGTATTCACCGATTAAATGTGGATATCAAGTTAAAAAACAAAAAATGACATTTAAATAAGAAATATAATTGTTCACAGTATCAATATGAACCTCATAATATGCACTAAAATATCTCTCAACTTTATTTATAAGATGGGAAAATCTCCCGTAATGGAATTCTTTTTGTAATAAATTTTTGAAACAAATTTCTAATAAACATTGAAAGTTGACTAGGAGTAAAAGTTCATTTTTTCCTGACATTTGAAATTGTTGTTGGTGATGAAAATGTAAAATCTTAATATATTATATATATTAATTATGCAAAATTTTGTAAAAAAAAAAATTCTTGAACAATGGTGATTTTTGTTTATAAAAAAATAAATAGAAATAAACAATTGTATACAGGTCTTCTACATATCTATATGAATAATGATACAACACTTTATGAAGACTAACTGTTCCTTCTTGATAAATGGAAATTTGTTGATGAAAAAAAGTATCCAAAATGTCTAAAAAACTAAACATTCTTGATAATTATACAAATTTTTATGAAGAATAACTTTATTTCCAAAGAAATGAAAATTTGTTTTTAAATAACAAAGCATGATTGACTAATTATGCTATTTTTTCCCCTGTGACTGACTGACAAAAATCGCATTTTAATTTTTCTTCAATGACTGATTTTGCAAAAATGCACATGATTTGGTGAATTTTGCAATTTTTATTGACTGTTTCACGAATTTTGCAATATTTTTCCATGATGGTTTGAAAAAATTTGTAATTGTTTTCGAATGTCTGTTTTGTCTAACTCTTTGAATTTGTTTCTGGAGGTTAATATAAACATACTTTCAACAGCTGGTACGAATGATAAGATTAATAATGAATGCTTCAGCACTGCAGAAGTATTTTTGCTGAATGGTGATTCTAACGTTCCAGTTTTTATAATTCTAACGGTGCTATGAGAATGATAAAAAATTATTGTGTGATATACAGGAAGGATCATTTAGTGTTTTGCTGCGTATTGTATTTTTAAAGTATGATAGAAATGTAATGCAGTTATTTATTTCAAAGACTTGTGACATGAAAGGGTGGATACTTCTGCAACTTGTAACGACAATGTATCAAGGAAATTATTTAATTGCAATAATACATGTTACGCTATATTAGATAGGAAAATTTTCAAAATAATATCTGTTGATAATGATGGTAAAGTTAAGGCAGTTATGTGCCAATTGTGTAAAACAAGATGTACAGTTATAAGTGGATAACTTGCCACAACTAACTTTAAAACACATTTAAAGGTAAGATTTGTAGTTCTATACTGTTATACATTGAAATCCACTTTGTATTCATTGAATCAAAGTTTGGGTATCATTTACTCTATCCGTGATATTCATTTAATTGAGAGTGAGTTTTATTTTACAAGCTATTTATTGATATAGAATGCAGATTTTTATTAATTATATTTATCATTAAATACATTAAATACTGGACTTTTGGTTACAGACTTGTCCTTACTGGATGTACATGTTTATCTGGAGTTTTCACAATGAAAAAAAAATGACTCATTTCATCTTTCATTTTATATTGTTTATTGGAAAATTAATACAAAAATGTCTGAGCAAAACAAATGTTGCTGTCTGAAACCAAATTTTGATTATTTTTGAGTTTAGACTGCAAACAAAATTTTCTCTGAAGAAAATTGTAATATACATAAATTTTTTTATTTTGGTTAATCATGAACCCATTACCTCTTACAAAGACAATTATGATTTTGAATATGCGGTTATATATACATATGTATACTTAAAATAAAATTTAACCATTTTATAAGTAATAATTATAGAAATTTAAACAAAAACATTTATATTGTTTATTTTATATTTCTCTTTAAATTATTTTTTATTGTTGATTCATGGTAGCATTCATATTTGGGTTATATTTATTGAAGCATTAACGAAATTATATATATTTATTTTAAACAACTTCCAACGAAGGAAGTTATACAATTTGTTTATATACTATACTATATATATATGTCTACGCATAGTTCTTGAACTGATGCTTCAATTTTCAATCTCTCTGTCTCTCTCTCTTTTTTTTTTTAGAAAGGTGTGTGCGTGTGTGTCAGTCTGCAGGTGACCACATTTGGTTTTCACCAAGACAATAATATAGATCTTATATTGGTTTTATCAGTGTATTAGGTTTAATAAAAATTAAGCAATCATCATGAAAGTTCGATGTATCATCGTGTACTCCACGTCAAAATGAGCGATATAAAATAACTAAGGGAATTAAAATGAATGTGAATTACAATCCTGCATCAGGTCAGTGCATCCCAATTTGAACCAAATGCGACTCAAAGCCCGTTGCTGTTCGAATTCTGTGCGGACTAATTTTTTTTGTTGCAGACAGAGTTCGAGTGACAACAGTAAATGATTCCCATAAAAATTCTTATGTAAAAACAATCAGTTGAAGCCTGTTTTATTTAACGTTTTAAAATTATTTGTTTAGATTCTTATTACAGAAAAATACTGAATCTTCAGATTTTATTTATTTACTGTTAAAATTCCAAAAATACCCCTCCCCCCACCTCACACACACACCAAATGTAACCTTCCCCCAATTTTCAATAGATTTCAATTTTTAAAAAAATTCCATTTGTAAGCCTCCCTACCAAATATCTTTGGTAAGTTTTTTCGCTTCAATTTAAAAAAAAAAGAAAAGAAAAAAACCATACACTGTTTTTTTCCTGCATAATGAAACTTATCAGTCCAAAGCTGATTCTGATAAGATAACGTTCAACTTCTGACTTCACAGAGTTGAATATATAAAATAAAACCACAGATAGATTTTTCCTTTTTCTTAGCAGTTGCTATTGGGCTTTTTTTGTGGGGTGCTTTTATTTCCCAATAGCTTGTTATATTTTAATAAATATTTGTTACACAGCCTAATTTATTATTATTGCAACTTGCTGAAAATTTGAAAGAAATCGGTAATTTCACTCACGCGTAAATACCTGCAAGCTCATGTTAATCCTATGGGACTGTTCTTTCAAAATATCTCATTTGCATTTCAATATTTTTAAACTTTTGATTTTTTTTCATAGTGTAGTTGAGGTTAATCTGTATGATTTCCGCTTTTCACTTTTTTGATTTTGTTTGTGGGGTTTTTTTTATGAGGATATTTTCACTTTCAGAAGTAAAAATGTACCCAGTAAAAAAAAAAGAAACCACATACTAAATCAAAAAAAGAAAAAAGCGGCAATTGTAGAGATAAACCTCAGCTGTCCTGTGCGAAAAAAAAAAAAATGTTTAAAAATATTGAAATGCAAATGAGATATTTTAAAAGAATTGTCCCATAGGATTAACATTAGCAAGTGGTTGTTTTTGCGGGGGCGAAGTAGCCTCTTAACCCCTTCGCGACAAGTGTCCTTTACAGAATTTTTAATCTTTTACCACCGGTTTTTTAAAACAGAAATTTTCGCCTAATTGAATCGCAGAAATGCTAGGATTACATAAGGCAAAGTTTACAATAAAAGATAACTGGTGGGAATAATCGAGGATTCTGAGCATCTTATGCGTCACGTATACGTGTCGCGCGTCCCCAAGGGGTTAACAACAGAGATATCAATTATTTTTTTTAATAGCAAGGTAAAAATGGGTTTTGCTTTTCATTCTTTTTCTTCTTTTTTTTTCTTTCTGCTTGCTTGCATATATATTTTTTTCCTGCACTCAAACAACACAAATTTGCTGACACATTCATGGATTACTTTTTATGCGTAAAACTTATACTAATGTTGTTTTTAGTTTTCAATAAATAACATTTGTGCGTAATTGTTATTTTTTGTTTATTTTAAACATTTAAAAACTTTCTTAGAACATTTTATTTTAAATATTTACAGAGTATACCTTATCATGTACCAATTAATTTCTGTTAATAAACATTAATGTTAAGAGTTAGTATTGAGGGAAATTTGAAGAAAATTCTGTTCATAAGCTTTCTCCAAACTTTTGCAATATTTTATGTTGTCAAGGGTAGAGGCTAGGGGCTTATTTTGGGAATTTTATAGTATTTATTATTATTGCTATTGGAGAGGAGAGGGGGTTCGACACAAAGTGTTCACACTTGCTTCATAATTATCACATTATTAATGAATGTAATATTTTGAAATTTTTTGGGAAAGGGAATGCATCTATAACGATAATTTTCTGACACAGAGAGAATGATTGGGGGGTGAAGGGGGGATAAGTGTTTTGCAGGAATCCCATTCCCGAATCTTCCACGTAACTATATTTTCTAATATATAATAAAGTAATTCTTATAAGACTGCAATAAGCTTAGTGAAAAAAAAAATCTAATTTAGTTTATTTTAAAACTTTGTATTAAAATGAAGTATAATTTATTAAAATAAACTATTAAGACTTAAAATACATTTTAAATCTTTGTATTAGGAAAACCAATAATTGTGTTATGTTATATTATATAGCTGAATGTGAAAAAACATTATTTGTTGAAATTGATAGTATTGATAGTACTAGATAATATTTCGACATTTTTCAGTTAGTGTAGTAAACTTTTCTGGATGTTCCCTCGATTAGTGTGGGAAAATTTTAATTAGTGCGCAAAGCACAAAATGGGTGATCCTTTTTCCACAGTAAAATTGTGTTGAATTTTTAAAATGAAATTTGCAGAAAATATTGAAAAGAAATAAAATTAAAATAATTCGAAAAAGTTTTCAAAAATTAGTATTCCTTAAAGAACATTTGATAGATATAAAGCCAGAAGAAGTATAAGTTCTATTAGTAGAAGTATGCAAGTGCACCAAAGTTTAAAAAGTCAAATTTTGTATTACCGCGAGATGTATTTCAAAAAGAAGAAGAAAAAAAAAACTGTGCAGTTGGCAATTGTTAAGTTTCTATTCAGTTAAATTGAAATGTATGTAAGTTTGAAGTAATCACATTGTATTACAAGTTTTAAATTAAATTATATAAATTTTTAAAAAATAACCTGATAGTAAGTAAGCTAACTAAAATAACCTTAAGAATTGTAGCAGGGGAGATTGGGGAGGGATGGGACAGTTTTAACAAACACATTTTTTGTAAAATATGTTTCGCTAGTACAAAATGGAAAATTTCAGAATAACATCTTGAAACATTTTAACATATTTAAAATACATAAATTTGATGATAATAATTAAAATTTTAGGTTAATAAACCAATTAAATTAACAAGAAAAATGTCCCATCCATCCCTCATGTGAGAGAGGGATGGGACGAATTTTTAAAAGAAAAATTCATATTTAATTTTCAAAAATGTTGTGAAAAATGACAAAAACAGTGTAGCATTTGCATTCCTAAGGTTTATTGTAAATCACAACATTTATTTTATCTTATATTATGTATCTTTGTAAAATCCAAATCAAATGAAAAATATGCTTGTGCCCGACTAGTGCCACCAACTATTTTTGGTGTATGTAGCTTTGCAATTATGTCTTGTTCATCAATGATGAAACAGTCATAATGTACTTTTTTTTTTTTTTTTTTTTTTTTTTTTTTTTTTTTTTTTTTAATAGTGTATTGCAATGAAAAAATAAGTTTTCAGTTTGAGTTCAATAATTATTTCAAAACAGTAATATTTTATTTAAAAAAGCTAAGGAAATTGATATTATAGAAATAAATATTTAATACTAATGGTTGACATTGATAAATAATGCATGAGTAAGGGAAAAAAATGCACCTCTTTAATTTTTTAATTTATATTTGTTATTAAAAAAGATCATGAAAGTAGTTAAAATTCCTTTTTAACTTGTAAAATTTGTTATTTTATTGCATTTTATTTGTTAAACTATTAAATTCCAAAGCAACATAGTCTTATAAATATAAAATACCAAAAAATTGTATGAAATTAAACAGAATTATTTGGATAGAGATATCATTTGGGAGGGATGGACATGTCCCATCCCTTCCTTAGAGCAACATTTGAAAAAAAAAAGGGGGGGGGGCTTTTACAAAAAGCATGAGTCTTTTAGTCTTAAGTTAACTGTCCATTCATAAAATATATATTGTTGAGTTTACAAAACATTAAAAACAATTAAGTTAGCAACAAAGAATGAGATTAAAAATTTACATTAAAAATCTGAGTAGTTAGTTATTTTGATATTGTAAAATAGTCTTTTTAATTCACAAACTCATAGGTGCTTGCAACTAAAAAGATTTTCAGCAACAAGTATGATGCAATGATTACTCTATCTGGAAAAAGAGTCATAAAATAAAAATAAAGCTTATTTTAAGCATTACTGCAGATGTCTCATCCTTTCCAGTGTCCCATCCCTCCCTAATCTCTCCTAATGCAGAACTAAAATTAAAATTGACTTTTTAATGTTTCTCGATTGGTATTTATTAAATTCGCTCACACGTTTATGATCATAGAAGTTCAGGAAAATTAACTTTTTTTTCAAAATGTCAAATAAAACTGTAATATTTACTTTCTAACAATAATACATACAAAAAAAAATATTGTCGGATATTATAACATTGTCTATTTATGTATATTGGGTTTTTGAGAAAATTCGCTGTGGATCTTTTGCAATTTTTCCATTCAAAGTATAATTCAATTAGTGAGGTTTTGATAAACTAGGTAATATCGCGGGATTAATGAAACTAATATCAAGCTAATTGGATGGTTAGCTTGTATGTGTAGCTCACAGTACAGTCAGAAAAGAAAGACATCAAAAACATTCAGGCTCTCCACAGTGAAACTTAACTGACGTGTTTTGCCAAAAATATTGTTTTTAATTTTATTAACAAATTCAGCTGTGTTTATCTGAATTCTATCAAGTATTTATTTTTATTTTGCACATTGCAGATAAAGCAATACAAACTGTAATTGTAATATGTGATTGATTAAAAATAAAATAAACTTTTTAATAGAAAAAAGCTTTTATAATGAAAACTATATTACAAATATTTCTAGCTTAATCATCATACAAAAAGTTTTTTTTTTAGAGTTATACAAATATTAGAAAGTAAAAAAATTTCTTTTTGCATAAACAAATGCAAGTATTAAAACTATTATAAATACATAAAAAATCACGTTTTTTTAGCATTCATATCTAGTACAACTTTAAAGATTTTTTGGATATATTTTAGCCATACATACCTTGTTTTAATTATTATGAGAAATGAATGATTATTGTTATTAATAAGCTACTTTTGTTATCAATACTGCTCGTTTAATTGAGAATAACTTGTATGAACGAAAAATATCTAAATATATTATAGGTTGTGCATAGATTCTTCTGTAGGAATGCCCTTATGAGATACGAGGTCTAGCTGCAGTTTCAATGCATTTCAAAATTTCAGTTGCTTTTTCACGGAAACTGAATCTTCACTGAAATTGAGGTTTTGGACTGAAACATACCAAAAATGAAAAACAACTTTCGGTCGGACACTATATAAAACATTATTTAACCTGGCACCGCTGAAACAATCTTTTGGTGAAATTTTTTTAGTCTAAAGTTTCATTTGAGATTTTTAAATGATTTCATTTTTTTTTTTTAATTTTGCTATTAACAAAAATTTATTACTTTTAACAGTTAAGGAGTAACACCACTTTGATACCCAGCAATTTAACACTTTTTTTGAGATTGTTTTAAAAAAGAAATGTGATCATTTACACTAACTTATTATACATATATTATAGTATAAAACTATATTATTTTTAGCTGTTATATTAAAAAATGGGAAGCTGATGGACAACAACACTTCTAAAAAAGATTCAACAGGTGGACACTCATAGTGCATTTTTATTGAAATGGCATCCAAATATATATAGTGTGTATATATATATATATGTACATATGTATATATATATATATAGTGTATTCAAAGTAAAATGCAAATTTTCAACCAAAAATTGCATTGCTTAAAGTTGCACATAAAAGCGAGATATCAGTATTTCAAAACAAATTTATGTATTTCAGTAGAAAATATCTGAAGTTTAATTAACAAAATGATCAAGTTGGTTGATTGAAAATTGGCAGAACTAGAGTGTCCACTAGGGTGGAGCGAAAAAAGTGAATTTTTTTTTACAAAAAACGGGTAGGTGCCAAAAGTTGCCTTTATACTAGTACATCAAATATCTGAAATTTTAGCGCTGAAAAAAAATGCCTTGAGTCTGCGCTTTTGGTCCAAATGTCGAAATTTTGGGTAAAATTTGACAATTTTTCAAAAAAATTAAACATTTTCTGTAGAACTGGTTATGATTTAAAAGTGTCATTTGAACCTTTATTAATAAAGATTTAAAATATTGAAACGATAAAACGATATCTTTATTCTGTATAACTGGAGCAAAACTGACAAATTTCGGTAAAAATGGGGTATTTCCATTCTGGTACAGCATACAACGAATCATTGATTTGAATGCAGCTCTTCGCTAGTTGCTTTTACAACTACCCAGGAGTGGAGGTGGGTGCATATCATGTCCCACCCGTAACCAGCACAACCACCCTACCATCTGAGCACAATGTTTTATTTATACAATGAATTGTGATTTTTTTTATCAGACTGGCATGTGTTTTCTGTATATCAACCTAGTCTTGGTGTATTCATATCTTCTTTCGTATCCACAGACTTTGGATGATGCTGGCTATGACTTCCTTCACGTATCTTTCTACTGCTTGAGTATGAGAAGGCATGCAAAGTAACTCATTGGGGATGTTAGTACGGGAATCTATCCAGCCGTCTATTATCTTCAACAAACTTGCATCCGATAAATGCATAGTGATTGGGATCCTGTTACCCCAATAGTTTTCCAATTAATTAGATTTATATAATCATCTGATTCAATGTTGATTGTCAGTATTTCAAATTTGCGTATGTCATCATTTATTCTACCTCTTGGATTTATTATGGGATGAGCAGCTAGTTGTTTAATGTGATTGCAATCAGAATTTGCTCTGAGTGTGCAAAGTAACTATTGTCCTGAATAACTTTTTTAACTATTCATTTTATGGCGCTTGCTGTGTTGTTTAGTAGCCAAGTAGTTTCCCATAAGGTTTTAGATACATTTTTTAGCTGTGGATTACATTTGATGATAAACCATCCTGGGGCATAAACTTAGATCACATACTTTGTGAGTGAAAATAGAGACTCTGACGCGCAGTCAATGCGAATAATTAAGGCGAAGAATTCTATTCGCCGTTGTGAGCCATATTGCATGGGACAATTTTCCTAGGCTCCTATTCGCTAGTTCTTTAGAGCAATATCCTGAAGAAATAGCTTTGCAAATGTCCAGCAGGTATTTTTGGTCTGTGCTGAGTGCCTTTTCCTCGATTTCAGGAAATATGTTTTCTGAATTACTCTTTATAGGTTCAAAAACTGCAATAGGGAGTGAATGACACGTGGGCAAGGTGTTCCCTAATACATTTGGGCCAGAAGTTTTCCCATCGACCATGCATAACAAATGATGCAGAGGCAATTCATTTAACTGGAGCTGGCATATGATCCATTGCAATGGTCTTGCAAGCTTCTCTTCCATTCGACGGATTACTTCAGTATGCTTCCCCGTATTCACAGGACACCGGACACCCATCACAACTCAAGCATGAAAGGCTGGACAAATCAATATTTTCATCTTTTAAAAACTTTGATATGCATTTTAAAATATCTTTTGATGCTCCAGATGAGGAAATGTTAGGCAAAATTAGTCCCCAAATATTTGGAGCCAGGCTCTTCTAAGATAGTAACACGTTCTTCTTTCATAATTCTACGATACGCATGTTTATCACTTCTCTTTTCTATACACATTGTGTCATCTTTTCAGGAGTCAAAATATAAGGCTCTTATTTCTGTTTTAGGGTTCTGTTCTTTACGTTGAGACGAACAAGCCGATTGGCTTTCACGCCTTACCTTGCTTCTATCTGTAACGGGTACGGGTAAATTATGTTTTCCAGTGTCATTTGCTGTACGTACACAATCCTGAAGAACCGCTGAAGCAAGAACTACAGAAGACTGATCAGAAATTCTATAGCTATCACATGCTCTAGAAAAAGTTTCAAACGTCATTCGAGTTTCGGTATATGAGGATGAAGATGGGAATTGAATTTTATCTATTATTGAATCATTGCATACTGATTCGTTTATTTCAATTTCACATGCAGCATCTTCTAATTGCGGTGCTTCATATTTAATCGTCTTTCTAATAATTTTTTTTCAACTAGTCGTTGTATACTGTACCAGAATTGCAACGCCCCTTTTTTACCGAAATTTGTCAGTTTTTCTCCAGTTAAAAATAATTAAGATATCGTTTTATCGTTTCAATATTTTTAATCTTTATTAATAAAGCTTCAAATGACTCTATTAAATCATAGTCAGTTCTACAGAATTTTTTTATTTTTTTTGAAAAATTGTCAAATTTTACCCAAAATTTTGACATTTGAACCAAAAGCGCAGACTCAAGCCATTTTATTTCAGCGGTAAAGTTTCAGATATTTGATGTACTATTATAAAGGCAACTTTTGGCACCTACCTGTTTTTTGTAAAAAAAAATTAATTTTTTTCGCTCCACCCTAGTGTCCACTGATTTTAAAAATAGTGTTCTGAAAAAAAAAAAACCTAATAAAATTTATATTTTTTATTTTTACTCGCTGACACGGAAATTCTATAGCTCCAAAATTGCCCCTTTCACTTTTCATATCGGTTTCTAACTAACAAAATGTAATTTTTGAATTTTTGTGTATATAAAGAATACTTTAAGCAATCAAAAGAAAAAAAAAAAATTAACCAAAGTGGTGTTATTTCTTAAGATGATTTTTTTTTCTAAAAGCTTAGAAAGTTTTAGAATACCATGCGCTGTGTATTTTTCCTTTAATTCAGTATAGCGTATTTGGTAATAATTGAACAAAGAAACCAATTTTATTTAAGAAGCATTTAAAAAAAGATTGCAGAATACTAGTTTTGGAATCCTGTTTGTGCTTCTGACTTGCTGGGTTAAATATTTATATTAGGATTTAGGTCTTCTATATTTGGTCATATAAAAGTAGAAGTTTTATGGGCATCATTACATATTGGATAGATGAACATTTGGAAAGGCAATCTGCAGTATTAGCTTGTCGGTGACTTAAGGAGAGTCATACCCATGATAAAATTGCTGAAATGTTATATTTATACAAAACTATAAAAAAAAGTTTTTTAGAGGCTACATGAGTCCGAGGTGGAAAACCTTGAAAAATACAAACTAGAATGGGAGAAGAAGAAGAAAGAGGCATCAGTTGAATCATCACTAGCAAGTAGTACTACATTTGAGCAAGCAAAACTGGTGCTTCATCTTTAGAACACATAAAATTTGATCAGCTTATAGTTAATTATATAGTAAATGGCATGAGGCCTTTGTCCACAATGCATAATCCCGATTTTATAAATACAGTCAACTCCCTCTAATCCGCAAACATCTATAATCCGCACACTGTTTCAGATGTAAACAGTCAAAATTTGGTTACCATTAACTTTGCAAGAGAAATTCAAAAGGCGACAATTTGATAGACAATCAGTAGTCAGTTCCTCCATCTAAATTTTTGCATTTCAATGAAGTAAAATTTTATTTTTCAACTGAAAAAAAAAAAGTCAAAAATCAGGAGACATTCTTCCTGCCTGTTACATATTGTAACAATAAAAAAATCATGGTGTCACCCAGCAAATTTTCACAGAATGGTTTGAAAACCATTTTGTAAATGAAGCCTACATTCATTATAGTACAAAAGTCAGTTTACCTGTAAACTGTAAAATATCACTGCTCTTAGACAATTGTCTTTTTGTAATATTTTTGGATGTGCAGCACATCTCAACATTACTTTTAACTCTGAATACAAATTTTCTTACTCAGCCTATGGATTAAGGAATTATTAGTAACATGAAATGCCATTACAAAATGGAATTTATCCACAGAATTATAGCCTCTGATTTATCGGCTAATATGGAGGACAATTTGATATAAATAAGGCAATTTACAATTAAAGGCTAGATTTTTTTCTTGGCTGATGCATGGGTCTCTGCATGCACAGACACTTTAGTAGGTGCAAGGCATAATTTGTGGTTAGCATCTTTATTTATAGACAGTAATGGTGATAATGTTGATTTAGTGGTTTCAGTTTGGTGTTCGGATAGTGCTAAACAGAAATCTGCAGAAATATTCACTATCACAAAACTAAACCCCAAAAAAACTGTATATCTAAAAAAATGGATTTTGGTGTAAGTGTTACATCTTGCTGAACTCTAGGTTGTAATTTAGATGACATGTATCTTGTTTTAAATTTCAAAAATATGTTTCTACTACTGCAGATATTTGGTCATCAAAAAGTAGAAGTTTTATGGGTGTCACTGCACATTGGATAGATGAACATTTGGAAAGGCAGTCTGCAGCATTAGCTTGTCGACGACTTAAGGGGAGTTATACCCATGATAAAATTGCTGAAATGTTATTTGATATAAATTCTGAATTTGAACTATCCTGCCACAAAATTATATCAACAGTAACAGATAATGGTTCCAATTTTGTAAAAGCACTTAAAGATTTTGGCATCTGAAATTTTGACATAGATGAAGAAACCATAAATGAGATATCAACGTTTGCTTAAAAAGGTGGATGCAAATTTTGAAGAGGAACTGATTGAATTTCTAAACATTAATCCTTCTTCTTTTACCAATGAAGTTGAATCAAGTGGAACTGAAATAAGATTGCCTAATCACATAAGATGCGCCAGCTGTACTCTAAGTTTAACCACTACTACTGACGTGAATAGATTTATTAAACCATCATCAATTTATTGGCTCCATAAAGCTGCAATTTCAAAATGCTCAATGTTATGGAAGCTATCAAGTACGCAGAAAACAGCGGAGATAATTGAAGAGGTTCTTCATACTAATTTAAGTTACTCAATTCCTACATGGTGGAATTCACTATTTGATGTTATATGGCAAGTTTTGAAACAAAAGGAAAAGGTTAAGGGTCTTTTTCATCATTACCATATAAAACATTCATCCAAACTGATAGAAATAGAATACATTGAAGAATATGAGCTTGTGCTCAAGCCTATTGCTATCGCTATCGATCATCTCCAAGGAAAAAAAACAATGTTTTTTTGGTGAGTTTTTACCAACAATTTTTACTTTCAAAACAAAACTAAAAGATATGAAAAATTTACAACTGAAACACTATGATGGCTTGCTTTCAACAGTCATTGAAAGCTTGGAAAGGCGATGGAACAAACATATTGTTTGAATAATATTCCATACATGTCCACATTTTTAGTCTTGTCACTTCTTTTTAAGCATTCATATAAAGTCATTCATTTAACCTCCATGTTAAGTTCTTAAGTTACTATCAGTCTTATATTTATTTCTAAGTTCTGGCTTTATCATACATATATTAGGTTTTTGATTTATTTATTTCAATAGTTAAATATCGTATTTAATATTTCATTTAGTTTGCTTACCTTTTTAATATCTTTATAATTATCCTGGCATATTCATTTCTACTCCTACACGGCATTTTTAGAGCACACGATAATTAATCAATGAAAATTATACTTTTTAGTACAGTGGTGATTGTGTTCAGGTTATATACCTGAATTTGGGTATTTTTTTCATTTTCAGTACCAAAATTCTGGTTTTTCTGATAGTTAACTTCATAAAATAAGACTAAAATATCAGTTTCATATGATTGCTAAACATAATTAAGATTCATATTTTTCATAATTTGACCTAACTGCAATAAATTATATGTTCCTTCCCTCCTCTCTTCTACGGAAACATTTTCTTGATAAAATTTCAGGTATTTTTTCATGAACCGACAATCACCCCTGGTAGTATAAGCTCCAGCAAAATGGATTACAGTATAATCCCGTAACATTCGAGGAAAACCTTGCGAATGTTGAGTCTATCTATCTGCACTAAAAAAGGAGTTATGTTCTATAAAATTTTAATCAGAGCGACACAAAGAACAAATGAATATATGTATTAATAATACGTTATGCATAATCTATATGTAGAAGGTGAATGTACACACATATTCATAAATAGGAAATTTATTTATTGAAAATAATTCAAACTAACTGACTGAAGAAATAATCACTGCTAAAAATGCATAGGTTTTTGTATAAAGTAATTTCAACTCTCTCTATTCGCAAAGAAATGATAATGTATTAGTGGGTCAGTATGCGATATAATATTAAAACACGATATTTAAATATCGAAATCAGCTATATGCTTCAGAAATGCTTTTATTTTCTATCTAAGTACAGCTTTTTCTCTATCGCTACAAGAACCTGCACCTGTTACTTTACCACTTCTAATAGGCTCATTGAAATGACTATTCTGCTGCTGTTATTATATTGCTTTCCTAAAACATTTGCTCCTTTTTCAGTTCACAACTGAATGTTGCTTTTTAAATAGATACTAAGAAAACACAGGGAATATAATCTTTAACCACTATAAATTCTGAAAACGAAAGAGACAAAAAAAAAACAAAAAAAAAACCCCGCGAATAATCAAGTCAGATTCTCGTGAATGTTAAGTTTTTCTGCATTTTCATATTCGCAAATACTCAAAACTTGCGAATGTTAAGGGAGTACTGTACCTATCTTTCTTTTTAAAAAAAATTGAAGGAAATTGCATGAATAGTTTTGAGAAAAATGTTCGCCCAATTTGAAAAGCATGATTTTGAGAAAAAACAAGTTTAAAGTTTTACAACAATGCTATGTTCTATGAGTGGCGTTATGTTAAACAAAAAATATTGTGAGGAATTAGAATATCATGAAGCTGCTTTAGGGCATCAATCTACACACTTAAAAGATGCAAAAAAATGAAAAAAATTCAGAAAATTTTAACTAACAAAATTAGAATTTCCTGTTAACACTTTTTACCTTATTTCTTTGTGGTGGAGGGCTCAGGATCAGCCCTGTGGCCCCCTTCCCTCTGGCTACGGCTTTATTGTCAAACATAATTTCTGTTTACAACAAAATCCAACATTTTTTGTAAGGCTAAGAACATTATTGAAATTTAAATCAGCCCCCCCCCCCCCCAAAAAAAAAAAAAATAAAAAAAAAATAAATCCTGAGTATGTAACTGAATATGTATAATTACCTGCCATTTTTAGGACATTGTTTCTTTGCATATTATATTGTTTCTTATATATTTTACATGGGAAGTTTTGAATTAATATAGTGTCAGATATATCTTTCAAATAAAAATTTTTCACAGTTGAAAGCTGATTTGTTAAGAGATTAAATAAGAGCAGTAGTTTTAGGAGGTATATTAAGAATTCAAAATTTTTTATTTAGAGGCGTGACACTGTCAAAGAATAATTTTTAGAGGGTAACAAACTGTCATTAAGACACAATCATGTATTTGGGGATAGTCTTGAAATACACCTTGGATAACAATCTTTTTTATTTCTTCTTTATCAGTTTTTCCTGATTTAGTAGCAACAACATCAATATTTTCTGCCTTCAATAACTTTAGTATGGATTGGCAAGGATTTTCCCACCCCTGGTAAATAACATGGTAAAAACCAGTATTTACCATCCTGGAAAATACTATGTTTTTCCTACATGGAAAAAACTGATTATTAAAAACATAAATATAAATTCCAAACAACCTTTAAAAATATTAAAATTGAGTTCTGAGTAAATAGCTTGAAAGGTAAAAAAAAAGAAAAGGAAGATCTACAAAAATTGGCAATGAAGTGCATTTATTTAAACATTTACACACCACACAGATTCACAAACATTTATCAATCATATTCATATTCTTCGTCTTCCACTTCCACATTGGATTTTAGCATCATATAACAAAATACTAATTTAGAGGCTTTTTGTAAACCCAGTCTATTTCTAATCTTGCTTTGGATGAAAGAAAAATTAGAAAAAATACACTCCAGAGTTGCTGATGATGTAAGACATCCCTGAAGATGTTCCATTAATTGGAGAAATTCTGCATCTATTCCAGTTTTACTTAAATTCTTCCACCATAGTGCAGGTGAAACAGTGTTTGTAATGTCTTCAGAGAAAAATGTCTTCGGAAAAGTTGCATCTTCTGACTTGAACTGTATTGTGTATTGTTAGTACTTTGGATTTAAAATCTGCAAATATTCATGAGCAGATTCCTCCTGATCTTGTGATAACTTTTCACCTTTATATTTCGGATTCATCAAGTTGACCAAAAAATTGACAGGGGTCATTGCTTTATCAAAATTAGATTTCACTTTGCTGAAATGTGGATTGAGTTCTTTATTTTGAAGATGCTCTAGATAAATTTCACAAGCATCAGCAATATTGGCAATAGGCAGGGGTGATTGTGTTCAGGTTATATACCTGAAATCAGGTATTTTTTTCATTTTCAATACAGAAATTCTGCTTTTAATGATAGTTAAATTCATAAAATAAGA
This sequence comes from Maratus michaelseni, assembly GCA_963931845.1. Lineage (NCBI taxonomy): Eukaryota > Metazoa > Arthropoda > Arachnida > Araneae > Salticidae > Maratus > Maratus michaelseni. Next base: position 21,168,659 of record OZ007586.1, read on the forward strand.
CTAAAATATCAATTTCACATGATTGTTAAACATAATTAAACCTATTATTTTTAATAATTTGACCTCCCTGTAATAAATTAAATGTACCCTCCCCCCTCTCTCCATTTGGAGACGTTATCTTGTTAAAATTTCAGGTATTTTTTCATGAACCCACAATCACCCCTGAATAGGTCTACTTAAAAAGTAATAAAATTTTTATTTAAATTTTACACAACTTATTTATTGCTTCTCTTGATGACACTGATATTTTTAAGTTTAATAATTTTATTTTATTGTGTTCTAAAATATTTATTTAGGAAATTCATTATTATTAAAATTTTCTATGAGCAAATTTTATGTTTTATGCAACAATTCTTATTTATTTATATTTCTTTCGTACAGAATAATTTTAAACTTAAGGAAAATTTGTAATAACTATGTATTTCTAACTTTAATTTTACACATCAGATTCAGAAAGCAAGAGTATTTCTTACATATTGCAATTTAGAAGTTTTTCCTGGTATTTACCAGTTTTTCCTGGTGGGATGGGAAAAACAAGTTTTGGATGGGAAAAAGCCAACCCTGCTATAGGGCGATTGCAGGAAACATGCACAAAATGTAGATAAGAGGTGAACACATATTTATATAACAAAAATTTAAAGGAAGAATTGTATAATTAGATTTTTTAGTTTAGAATTATTAAGTTATATATTATATTTGATCATATAGTGGAAATATTTTACTAATGGAGCAGAATACAAATTACATGATTTGGAATAATTAATTAAGGGAAGAGATTACTTTTAAATTAATTAATTTAACTATTACTTTTACTGCAAATGAAATTAGAATCATCGAGATATTACTTCAATAAATTAGCACATTAAAATAAACACAAAAAAAAACTAAAAGAGGATAATTAAATATTTATTTATAAGACACATAAATATGAAAAAATTCAAATAATGAAAGGGCATTAAATAAAACAAATAAATAAATGCAATGAAGAATCTAGATTATAAATATATATGTATGCACAAAATGGCTGTAGGTAGTTATGTACTTAATTCAATCATTTTCTTGAAGCAAGAGCCATGTCAGGCCTGACAGATTCACATGCATATTGATCTCCTTTTGTGAGATCTTCTTTTTGATCTGTTTGAATCTGAAATTTTAATAAAAACATTTTAGTGCTGTAAGATTTACTTAGCATGGAATTTTTGTATTTTCATTTCACATTGACTACTTTTAATATTATAATCCCTTGAAAAAAGTTACAAAGGAAAGATCATAAAGCAAACGCATATTCATTTGAAGCAAAATCACTATAATGGATATAATTCCGAAGAACACTGTGAGAAAATATTGGATTGATCACTACAACACTTTAGTTTCTTGCACTATTTTTTGCATGTAAAATTAGAAAACACAACGCAACACTCTGGATCTTTCTCGGAAGACATCAAATCAGAAAACATGAGAAATCTGTAACCTGGCAGACAGGATTGGAAAAGAATTTATGTCTTGCATCAGCTTATTTCTAGGACATCTGGAAACTGCAATATTTAAATCATTTTCAAAATGTCTCTTGAACCTGAACTGCATGTGATCTACACTTCTTCCTTCTAATTCCCTCTCAAAGTTAACTGAAGAACACCCGTTGCCATTCTCTGAAAGCAGAAAACTGGTTTATTCACTCATCATTCCTTGACTCAAGAGTATGGCAGAGGAATATGGGAATTCAGATGAAACACAGGGTTTTGTAAATGGAGTACCTTTATTAGACAAATTGAGTTAACTACAGTGTTGTTGATATTTTCTGATCAGTGATTCTAACAGGTTGTTTCAAGAATGTAAAGATTTCCTCTTTACATCTATCCTCCACTGATCAGAAAAAGAAGCACAACAGATGCAATTAGACATATTTGAAGTTATAGACAGTGTACTACTAAAATGTTCAAGTCAATGTTCACAATTTTAGAATATTCCTTATATGAAAACACTTTTTATACTGAGCAAAAATAAAATTGAAAAAATGATAAAATATATACTTGAAAAGAAAATATTTACATTTACTTATACTGTTATTAATAGTAAGAAAAGTCCAGCAAGAATGAATTTTGAGCTAAATTTGAATTTGCATTTAGATTGGTATCAACCATTTCACAGATTCACAACCTTGCAGAATTTTGAAGTTATGAAATTTTTATTTTAGTATGTACACTAGAAGAATTTACCTACTAAAGTAGTTTAGTTACAAATCTTAGAGTTAAAAAATACTGTAAAATCCTGATTGTAACCCCCCCCCCCCACTTTTAAGCAATTTTGATTTTCTTTTCCATTCCCAAATTGACAAACCCAAATTGTTCCCCACAGAAAAACACAATTTTTTTTTTTTGCACAAAAAAATTATTTCAAAAATCCAAGTGAGAGAATTTTTAATCTTTTGACTATTCTGGCAGATTTCCACTTATGTTTTTATATAATGTTAATGACCCTCCTCTCCTGTACATGTAATGTCTGCTTCCCTTCTCTGCGCTCTCCAACAAAAAAGTTCCCGAGAAGCTTAAATTGTTCTATCCTTGCTACCTGCTTGTAATGTAAGTAATAAACCTGTCCTCTAAACTGCAATCTCCCTCTCCATCCAAAATTCATGTTTTCCCCTCTCCCCTCAGCATACAAAGTTTAAAACCTTTCAAACTCCTTATAAAAATATTATGCCCTATTTGTTGTTCTGTATTAACAATGAATAAATAATCAGCCATTTAAATTATCTCTCACCCCCAAAATGTCTGTTTCCCTTTTTTAAATCCCAAGCAAAAAAAAAAATTAAAACTCCATATTAAAAAATTCTTCTGTCCTATTTGTGGCTCTCTGTGAACAATAAATAAATAATCAACCATCTAAATTACACCCCTCTCTCTCTGAAACTTATTTTCAATTCCTCCCCCTCATCTCAGGATACAAAGTTTAAAACTTTCTATTAAAAGTATAGGTTGTGTTTGTTGCTGGCTAGTAATAATAAATAAATAATCAATTATTTAAATTATCTCTCTACCCCCATAATATCTGCTTCCTTCTCTTTGACACTCCCTAGCAAAAAAAAAAAAAAAATCTTTAAAACTCTATTTATATACAGGGTGGTTATAAAATAAGTATCCCTATTTGGAGCTGTCTGTAGCTTGAAGGAATAACCCGAATGAAACCAAAATTTGTACACATACTATTCGAGAAGGGGGAAGAAGAATGGAATAATAAAAAAAATAGTTACAATAATCGGCAACAGATGGCGCTATGGGTTCTATCGGTGCAAACGCCGTTGTAATCATTAGTAAACTCAAAACACGGTCATTTCTGCCATTAACGTTGCAAGACATGGCAGTTTGCCAGATCGCGCTTTAATCTAAAAACTATTCTACGTTAACAGCTCAAACAGTGCAGCTGCTTTACGTGAATTTAGGCATGTGAAAGGAATGCGTAAAGGGAAAGGTCCTTTGAAACTGTGTGCAGTGAGAAGAATGGTAAAAAAAATCGAGGAGACTGGATCGTTTACTTTAAAATGTGGAAGAGAGAGGAAACCAGTACCTCTCCGCATGCAAGAAGAAATTGCCACTGCGATTGTGGAGTCATCAGGGATTCCGGAAGCCGGTGCACGTGCAGTTGCCCGAAATTTGGATATTCCATATGCTACTGTTCGAAAAGTCCTAAGAAAGGTAATCCAATTTTATCCGTTTAAAATTAGTTGCCATCAACAATTGTTACCAGGTGACGCACAGCAGAGACTGGATTTTGTTTTAACGGTTTTAGCACGAATGGAGGTAGATAATGCCTTCCCATGGAAGATTTTATGGGGAGATGTAGCCCATTTTCATATGAATGGGACAGTCAATACGCAGAACTGTAGAATATGGGCTTTGGAGCCACGAACTGTTATTCACGAAATATCCCTCCACTCTCCAAAAATCACTGTGTGGTGTGGCTTTACTGTAAGTTTCATTCTTGGTCCTTATTTTTTTTTAGGAATTACGTACAACAGGCCCTGTAACGTGTTCGGTTACTATTATTGCACATTACACTTTACACACAAAAGTGCCATCTGTCGGCGATTATTGCAATTATTTTTTTTATTGTTCCATTCTTCTTTCCCCTCCTCAAATCTCAAATAGTATGTGTACAAATTTTGGTTTCATTCGGATTATTTCTTCAAGCTACAGACAGCTGCAAATAGGGATACTTATTTTGTAACCACCCGGTATATAAAAAAAAAAACAAACACTTCTGTCCTATTTGTTGCTTTCTGTGAACTATAAATAAATAACAAATCAACTAAATTACAAACCCCTTCCTTCGAAATTCATACTCCCCCTCATCCCCCGCCCCCCAGAATACAAAGTTTCAAATTTGTAAAACTCTTATTTGAAGAAATCTGCTTTTCTATTTGTTGCTCTCCTGTAAAAATAAATAGATAGTCCATTACCTGAAATTTTTCTCTCCTCCAGAAATGTCTCTTCTCCCCACATACATAAAAATTTTAAATCTCTTAAACAAACCTTATTTTAAAAAACATCTGCTGTATTTGTTTTTCTTTAGTAACAATAAATCAATAAATGAATAATCAGTCATCTAAATTTCTCTCCTTTCTCTCAAAAGCTCCACTTCTCCCCACTCTTCCCCCACTCAGCAAATAGTTTAAAGTCTTTAATATTAATTTTTTTAAAATGCTGCCCTATTCCTTATTTTATAGTAAGATAACTCATCTCATCTACATCATCTAAAATCCTCATTTCCTTTGAAAATTTTGTCCTGTCCTTTCCTCCCAAGGGATGGGGAGAGGGGGGGGGGGTGTAGATTTCTAAATATGGGGGAGAAAAGCAAATATTTTCATCTTTTTTTGCAGTTTCGCTGTTCTTGTCTCCGAATCACATGTATATTTTATGTTTTAAAATCAATATGTTCTCTAAAATAACTCCACACCATTAACAAAATATCAGCTGTAAGAACAGCCAAACTACAAAAAATACTAACATCTTCCCTTTGCTCTTCTCCCAAGGTCCCCCTCCATGTCTAGAAATTCACACCTTTTTTGGTGATGAGGAATGTGAAATTAGGGGAGAATTAGATGATCATTTATTTATTGTTGTTACAAATTAACAATACAGCATAAAAATCTTTAAAAAAGTAAATAGTTTTCAAGATTTTAAAGCTTGTGTGCTGTGGTGGGGGGAGGGGGGGAGGCAGAATTTTTTTGGGTGGAGGGAGAAGCAGTTTAGATAATTATTTAATTATCGTTGCAAAATAGAGGCAAGAACTTTTTTAAAGACTGTAAAGTGTATACTGGGTGGGCACAAGGGACTTTTTGGGGAGATAATTTAGATGATTATTTAATTATTCTTACAACAAAATCACAAATACTGCAAAAAAAAAAAGATGAAATTTAAAGATTTTAAATTTTATGAGATTAATTTGGAGGGGGGATGGGTTTTCATGAGATACGGTTGGGGGGCAGGGGGAGAGAAGCAGAGATTTTTGGAGGATGGAATAATTTAGGTGGTAAATTAGATTTTTATTTTTATTGTTACTATAGGTATTAAAATTTAAAAAAGAAATTTAAAATTAAAGAGGAAAAGAAATTTAAAATTAAACAGGAAAAGAAATTTAAAATTAAAAAGGTAAAGGTTAAACTATGCATTTTTGGTACCAGAAGGGGTGAAAAGGGGGAAGCAGTAATTTTGGGGGATTTAGATGATTGATTATTTATTGTAGCAATAAAATAACAAATAAAGAAGGAAAATATGGAAAAAAAAAAAGATTTTTAAAGATTTCAAATTTTCGGTAGAAGGATTTTAAGTGGGGAGGGAATTTAGATGATTCATTTTTTTTTTCTTTTAAAGCAAAGATCTGCTGCACATACAAAATTTAACATACAAGATAACTTTTATATTGCAAACTATGGGACCAACACAACAGGAAAGGTCTCTCAAACCTCAACTGCATGTGGTCCACACTTCTTCCTTGTAATTCCTGCTGAAGAGCCACAGTTAACTAAAGAACACCTGTTGCCAATCTCCGAAAGCAGGAAAACTGGTTCCTCCACTCTTCGTTCCTTGAGTCAAGGGTACAAAGTTGTTTCAAGAAATTTAGAGACTTCCTCTCTGCAGTGACAAACCTGAACTTTTCAGCTTTTTCAGGAAAAATTATATGTGAAAGCAATAGAAGTTTTGTTGTTACTTATTGTTGGTGCAATCATGTATGAATGTGTTACTGAATTGACAGATTGAGCAACACCCTCAATCTGTTTTGATCCAATGTTCTTCCTGGATGAATCTCCCTGTTAAAAAGGGATTGATCAGCTTTAAATATCTGATCCTTAAAAAGTTTCAAGTCTCTGAAAATATCTATATCATTTACAAAACCATGGACACATTGTTCGCTGTGATATTTTTATTAGCTTATACAATAAATAAATAAATTCTTACATTCTTAAATTTTAAATCATTAACCCCTTCGGGACCGGCGGCTTTTACACAAATTTTATTCGGTTTGCACCACTTTTTTTTAGAAAGCTACCTTTACTTAAACTATCACAAAAATGCTCTAATTAGAGAAAGTAAATATTACTTTTATTTTTTACTGGTGCCTAAAACAAATTTTGTATGCTCTTATTGAGGGTGCATATATGCACCCATGGTCCCGAATGGGTTAAGTACTGCACTTTTAAACTCATTTAATCAGCAATTTCCAAAAGCATTAAAATTACTTGCATTTAGATAGAAAAAGTGTTGCTAGGCTGCAAAAGACTCGTTCATCTTTTCATACTAAATACTCAAAAGTATTTTATTTTTTTTACTGGGATTCTGCCACTAAATTTGACTGATCCTTTATTATACACATAAGCATCATTAGCATTTTTTTCAAAGTATTTTGAATATGTGCTTTAAGGAGACCTGTCTTGTCAGTTACTATTTGGGTTGCATTGCTCAAACATCTTTCTTTTCAAGAAATGCAAAGAAGCCCAACAAAACACAGTTCAGTGTACTGTGTATTCAGATGTGACAAATTAGTAACCAGGGTTTGTTAAAATAAGCTCAACCTCCTCCCCCCCCCCCCCCCCAAAAAAAAAAAAAAAAAAAAAAAAAAAAAAATCGGAGGAGATTTTTCAAATGGGCCAACTTGGAAAGCCAACTATTTTATAAAGTGGGTTTTTCAAATTTTCCTGTTTTTTCATCACTTTAGAAACACAATGATTGCAGTAAATAATTATTCTTCTCATATATTTGTATCTCATGCTGTAATGTGACCCTCAACCACGAGGTCATTATATGTACAGGGTGACTATATGTAGGGATCAATGTACAGTATAGGGCCCATTATTCAGAAATCCAAAATCCAGAAAAAAAATTCATTCAAAATTGAATTTGTAAATTTTTACTAAAATTTTGCAGATACGTGAAAATTTCATGGATCCCTAACTTTTTAAGTCCATTTTTTCAATGAGTTAATCACTAAATTAATGTTACTTCAGTGGCATAGGCAAGGGACCATGCCCCCCCTCCCTCCTCCCTGAAATTAGAAAAATCATTTTTCTCACACATTTTAGTTAAAAATTAATTTTTATGATGTTTTGTTTAAAAAAGTTCATCAGAAATTTCACCTCCTTCCCCCCATTCTGAATTTTTTTCTGGCAATGCTACTGTGTTACTTGAATACATGTAGAATAGACGAGTTCTATTTATTTGTTTGTGCCCTCCCTTCTCACACACTCCAATACGATCTGCTCACTGTTTCCAGGTTTTTTTGGTAGAATTCGCAATAACCAGTAAAAATTGCCCTTTGCAAATTTTCTTTACATCGCCTAATTTTTGAAAAAAAAAACAGCAATATTAAATTTGTGCATACAGTAGACAAATAACGTGTACAAACACAAAGGTAAGTAATATAAACAAAATCAGGGATGCTACTTTTTAAATTTTTGGAAGATTTTTTTTTTTTTTAAATCAGAGATTTTAATGGAATCGTAAAAAAAAAAGAAATTGTTTTAATGTGTGTCACGAATGAAGTTAGGGGCGGTAGCATAATGCAATTAGCCGGCAATACAGAAAAATCTGTGTGTCGAGAAGAGAATTTTTGGGTCCCACTGATTCAATTTGTAGCTCGGGAATTATACAGAGATGTTCTCAGAGGGAGACACAAGATATGGGTGTGTAATTTTCCTGCCAATTATTAACTTTTGGCTGAATTCTTCATAATAAATTCTTCAATCGGTCACACATATTAATAAAAAAAAAGAATTTAGTCAAAAACGTGCGGAAAAAAATATTGGCAATTTCTTTGAACAATCTGTAAAAAAAATTTACTAAATTCACAAATTTAGTCAAATGGTCGTGGGAAAAAAATCAAGAATTTCCTCAAATGATTGTGAACTTTATCAAGAGGTTATGTAAAAAAAAATCAAATTTCATCAATTGGTTTCGGTAAAAAATTGTGATTTTAGTCAATTGGTCCAGACGGAAAAGATGAAGAATTTTATCAAACAAGTGCAGAAAAAGTTGTGAATTCATCAATCACTTGCAATAGGCGACCATGAATTTCATCAATCAGTCATGGATGAAAATGGAAATTCTATCCAATCAGGGAAAAAAAATGGAGAATTTTGTTGGACAATTACAGAAAATAATTGTGAATTTTGTGAAGCATCACAGAATAAAATCATAATTTTTGTAAATTGGTTGAGGAGAATCATGATTTTTGTCCGACAGTCACGGGGAATAAATCATGAATTTTATCGAACAATCACTAAAAAAATCTAATTTCGTCAAGAAGCCGCATAAAAAAATAGTGAAATTTTGAGGAGGTGGAGGGGATTCTGAATTTTAGACGGACCCGAAATCCAGAAAATTCCAAAATTCAGAAAGCCTTCAGTCCTGAGGTTTCTGGATAACGGTTCCTGTACCTGTAATAGAGGGTATACGATGGTACATACTATACACTTTCTGGATTTTTTAAAAAGAAATTCTGTATTAGAGGTCTGCACAGGCATGAGCCTGTGCTTTACTTTTTTTCTGCAGACTTAGGCTTGGCCAGGCCTAGAGTTCATTATTCCCAAGCCATGACAGGACCATGTTTTTTTTTCCTAGGCCATGTCTCTCTAAAAATGTTTTTTCTATGTTTAATATCAGGCCAAATTTCATCAATATTAGTGAGTAAATGATAAAGAAACATTTCATTGTTACATTTCTTTTTTTGTGTTTTATTAGTAACATATTTTTTCGCATTTTTACGAATCTCTATTTTTGAAAGGAAACTTCAGTAAAACACAAATTTTTGCATGTAGAAATAACAACTTGAATTATTGAAAGCGGATTCCATTTGCATATGGCCTAACACTATTCTTTCCTCAAATTGCTTAAATTTTAAAGTAGTATTTTAGTTTGATTCTGTTTATCGAAAGGAGCAAATTTGCTTTTTTGTTTCTTGCAGTCTTTCTTTCTATCTACTTCAAAAAACACTAAAAAAATAAATCAGGGATCATCCATTAATCACATCATATTTCAAGAGAAGGATTCACAAAGTGTAACATAAGGTGACAGGACAAAGAAGCTTGTTGTTGTGACATCACATCTAAAATATAACTTTTAGGTAGGCAAATTCATAAATAAATTATGTATTTTTACTTAGGTTTATATTTCTATTGAATTGCAACAGCTTGAATTAAAAAGATCTTGATGTTTTTATGGTATGATGGCCTGGTGTGATTCGTTGGAAAAAATAAAACCTGGGTCTGGTTGGAATAATGATGTCTTGGCATCGCCTGGCTTAAGTCTAATAAAATAAATCTGGTCTGGACCAGACCTGTGTAGATCTCTAAATTCTTCCCTCTGAGCGCATGTTGGGCTAGTATTTTATTTTTGAAAAATTATACTGATTGGTTTATTTGACATTGGTTTAGCAAAATCTTAAGAAATTTAATTTTTGTATTTTTAAAATCTACTTTTTTTTCTTTGTAGAGCTTGAAAATTAAGATTTTCTTTTACCATCTTTTTCTTTCATTCTAAACTATATTGATTTTTTTTACTGAATCTCCTTTTGAATGTAATTGTTTAAATCAATTTTTTTAATGAGTGTTTATGTACATAATTGTTTAAGTGGTCTTTAATACTGTTGTTATTCTATTTTCCATGAATTTTGAAGACCGGGACTGGAAATTTCAGCCTGTGCAGTTTTCTACTCTGTATACCCTCCATAGCTGTAGTGTGTACACTCTAGTCTTATACCCTCTGACTATAGCGTATACTAAAGATGGGCAATTCTTGAAAATTCAACAATCGAGAAAAATCGTTATTGTAAAAAACAACATTCAATACAGTCATCGATTAATTCCCAAAATCTACAATTCAGATGATCTACAATTAATTATAATACAGAGAAATTAAAAATAGTAATTGCAAACTTAGCTATTATTCTGGCAGAAAGTTTTATGGTAGTGATGGGGTTTGCTCGATAATTCTACTATTGCAATGATTTACTGTCGTCATGGAAATTTACCTATAGTTTTGCACTGGGGGTTATAGTTCCTGAGATTTAGGGGTTTTGCTCCCCCATTTTCATTTTTACCCTTTTTCCATCTTTATTTGTTATATCCACATTCACAATTTTTCACTTTAAGGCTCCTCTTCAGTAAACTTCCCGATTCCCCTCGCTAATGTTATTCCTATGGGCATAGGATGCATTCGTATTTTTAAAATATCTCCTCGGAAAATTAATATTTTTAACTTCTGTTTTCTTTGTACCGTTCTTAAAGCATGTTTCTTTTTTTCTTAGTTATCAAAATATTTCTAAATTATATGCTTAATTTATATTTTTATCCATTAAAATCTTAGCGAAACTGAATAAGATTTTAACGTTTCATATAAAATTAAGTATATATTTTAGAAACAAATTGACAACTAAGAAAAAAAGAGACATTCTTTAAGAATAGTACAAAGAAAATAGAAGTTAAAAATATTAATTTTCCGAGGAGATATTTTAAAAATACGAATGCATCCTACTCCCATAGGAATAACATTAGCGAGGGGAATCGGGAAGTTTACTGAAGAGGAGCCTTAAGCATCTTGGGCCTCAGCCCTTCCTTCCTTTAATTTTTGTTTAATTCAGGCAGTAAATTCTTGCTAAAATAACATTAGCCCCCTCTGTTTCTTCAGCCCCACTCTGTTCCCTAACTCTTAGTGCTTCAGTTCAGGCACATCATACTTGTTTTGAATATTATTTCCTTCTCAGGATTCATTGTTTTCTCTTCTTTCCCCCTTTGGCAACTTTACAGCAAGAGATGCTGGCCCTATTCATTTCTCAATTGCCTTCTCTCCATTCCTTATATATATTTTATAGCTAAAATAAACTTTCAATGGACCCCGCTTGCAGAATATTGTAATATGAGACCATTAGATTGTTGTCCTTAAATTTGCTTTTAATTATTCTGTAGGGGCTATATTTTTCGAGATTTATTGGGCTTTAGCCCACTTTTCATGTGTCTCCCCCTTAATTTTTATCTCACATTCATGATTTTTCATTTTAATACCTTAGGTCTCAGCCCTTTCTCCCTCTAAATTTTTGTTTAATTTGTACTGTAAAATTCTTGGACTAGCTAAAATACAATTAGCCTTTTTTTGCCCATCCCCTTCCTCCCTATGATCTTCACTATGCAACTCATTCTTATTTTGAATGTTTTTTCTTCTCGGGATTCATTCTTGCTTTTCTCTTTTTCCCCTCCTCAGAAAGTTGGCTTCTTTCGGCAAGGACATCAGCACTATTTATTTCTCAGTTGCTCTCATTGTATAGCTAAAATAAACCTTCAATGGACCCCACTTGTAGGGTCTCTTAATGTGGGACCATTAGGTTGTCTTCTTTAAATCTGCCTTTAGTTTTTTACTAGGGACATGGTTTCCAAGATTTATGGAACTTTTGTCCCCACTTTTCGTTTTTACCTTCCCCTCCCCTTAATTTTTATCTTACATTCATGATTTTTCATTTTAAACACCTTGGTTCTCAACCTCCCCCCTAATTTTTTGTTAAATTTGGGCAGTAAATTCTATCTAAAATACAGTTAGCTCTCTCTTTTTTTGCACCTCTCCCTCCACCCTCTCTCTTATCATTAGAGTTTTTCAGGCAAATCATTCATATTTTGAAATTAATTTTCTTAGGATTCATTCATGCCTTTCTCTGTCTCTCTAAAATGTTATTCAAGAACAAATCAAACCATTGCATTAGAATTATATTGAACATGAGAATTATCGAGGGCAGAATTTTCGAGCAGTTATCTTTTACAGATTTCCTCTCTCTCAGCATTCCTCTTGCTTGTCTCACACATCAATCAAGTAGTGTTGAGTGATAACAAGATGTTTTTATCAATTTTCTGCCATCATAGATGATACTTTATAACATCAGATTGGATATGAAAAGCAATTGGTAGACTGGAGTAGGCCTCAAAGGAATTTTTATATTGAGACTGTTGACTAGAGTCACCAAGAAACAAGTGTCTCGGGGAGAAAATCATCTCATCATGGTTTTGATTGAGGTTTGACACAAAATAGAAGAAATAAAATTATAACAAGGAAGTGCTTTATTGATGTTTATGGGAGAAAATGCCATAAAAAAGAGCAATTCACCACAAGCACTAAAACATTGGGAAGAGTGAGGGATTGGAAGGGGAAAGACAGGGCTGTCTGTATTTTAGTTATAATTTACTGTCAGAATTAAACACAAATTTTGAGCGAGGAAGGATTGAGGTCCAAAGGGCTTTTTGGGGAGGGAAAGAATGAATCCCGAGAAGAAAAATATTCAAAGTAAGAACCATTGGCATAAGGAAGAGAAGGGGGGGGGGGCAAAAGAGAGGGCTAACTGTATTTTAGCTAAAATTTACTGTCCAAATTAAACAAAAATTAAGAGAGAGGAGGGGCTGAGGTCCAAGGCGCTTAAAATGAAAAATCATGAATGTGAGATAAAAATTAAAGGGAGGGAGGATAAAAAGAAATGTGCAGCCAAAATCCCTCCAAATCTCAGAAACTATAGCGCCTTGCAAAAAACTAAAGGTAAATTTAAGAATGACCACCTAATGTTACTATATTAAGATACTCTACAAGTATGCTTCATTGAAAGTTTATTTTAGTTATAAAATATATATAAAGAAGGGAGGGGGGTGCAATTCAGAAATTTATAGGGTCGACATCAATTGCTGAGAGGAGTGAAGTTTCCAAAGGGAAAAAGAAGAGGGGGCAAGAAGGAATCTTGATAAGAAAATAATATTCAAAATAAGATTGATTTGCCTGAAGTGCTGACAGATAGGGAGGAAGGGTAAAAAAGAGATGGCTAGAAAGGGAAAAAGCAAAAAGGGAGGGAGGAGGGCGAAAGCCCCTTAAAGCTCAGAAAATATGGCCCTTTGAGAAAAACTAAAGGCAGATTTAAGGACAATGATGTAATGGTCCTATATTTGAGCATTTATTTTAGTTATAAAATAAATGTAAGGAATAGGGAGGAGACAACTGGGAAATGAATAGGGCCAACATATCTTGCTGTAATGAGCCAAGTGGCCAAAGGGGAAAAGTAGGGAAGACAGTAATGAATGAAGAAAATAATATTCAAAACAAGAATGATTCCTCTCAAACACTAAGAGTTAGGAAGAAAGTAATGGGTGGGGAAAAGAGAAAGGGCTAACTGCACTTTAACTACAGGGTTCATACTGTGCTTGAAAGTCCTTGAATTTTTAAGAGAGAAAAAAGGTCCTTGAAAGTGCTTGAATTTGTTTATATTTTAATGAAGGTGCTTAATTTTCTTTAATTTTTTTATTGGTGCTTAATTTTTCTTATTCAGGTATTCAAAATAACATTTAATTCCAAGCTTTAAAAAAAAGATAAAAAATGGCGAATATATTTGTTCCGAGATAGTTTTCTTTTCAGGGGTTCAGAGTAGGAGCATTTGTCCCTTCTCCTTTCCCTCTATAGGATTAAGTTAACAAAAGAAAAATGAAAAGAGGGGTAACTTGTTGCTACTACCGACTGCAAGATCGGAAATTCCGTTCTTATCTTTCTTCCTTTGTACGTTCTGTTTCTTCAATATTGCTACATCTATTGTACGTATAGAAGGGCTGTCATTTGCTACTAAAATGCTACTTTTTGCTGCTATTTTCAGGTTCAGGAGACTAAGTCAACTTTTTTAAGCAAAAAAAGCTTGAAAAGCAACTATTTCTGACAAATAGGCAACTATTTTATGAAAAGGGAGACTTTTTGAAAATTTTATTCTAGCTTTTTCAAATACATGTTGCAGGAAATATGGAAAAAAAAAAAAAAAATTACCAGTCCAGTACAATTTTTCCAGATGTTCGATACCACTACCAAATAGCACTTTTCTTGACCAAGAGTCAATTTCACTCATTTTTAGCTCACAGGCTATCAAAGCCTGAGAGCTTATGTGCCCGCCAGTTCTGTATGTACGTACGTATGTATGTATGTACGTAACGCGATAACTCTTGATAGAACTAACCGTTTTACTTTAAATTTTGTTTATAGGTTCCTTGTGATAAGGCGCTTCCCTGATTAGTTTTGGAGGTTCATTGGTTAAGCATAAAGGGGGGAAACGGGGGGCTAACCCCCCATAATTTAGATAAATGGCTTTTTCATGCAGAATTATCCCATTTTCTTCAAATTTTGTATATAGGTTCATTTTGATAATGTGCTTCTGTCAATAGTTTTGGGACTTCATTGGTTTAGTATAAAGGGGGAAAGGGGGGATACCCCCCCCTAATTTAGATAAATGAGTTTTTCATGCAGAATTATCCGATTTTCTTCAAATTTTGTATATAGGTTCATTTTGATAATGTGCTTCTGTCAATAGTTTTGGGGGTTCATTGGTTAAGTATAAAGGGGGAAAGGGGGGATACCCCCCGCCTAATTTAGATAAATGGCTTTTTCATGCAGAATTATCCCATTTTCTTCAAATTTTGTATATAGGTTCATTTTGATAATGTGCTTCTGTCAATAGTTTTGGGACTTCATTGGTTTAGTATAAAGGGGGAAAGGAGGGATACCCCCCCCCCTTAATTTAGATAAATGAGTTTTGCATGCAGAATTATCCCATTTTCTTCAAATTTTGTATATAGGTTCATTGTGATAGTGCGCTTCTCTGAATAGTTTTGGGGGTTCATTGGTTAAGTATAAAGGGGGAAAGGGGGCTAATCCCCCCTTAATTTAGATAAATGGGTTTTTCATGCAGAATTATCCCATTTTCTTTAAATTTTGTATATAGGTTCATTGTGATAGTGCGCTTCTCTGAATAGTTTTGGGGGTTCATTGGTTAAGTATAAAGGGGGAAAGGGGGGCTAATCCCCCCTTAATTTAGATAAATGGGTTTTTCATGCAGAATTATCCCATTTTCTTTAAATTTTGTATATAGGTTCATTTTGATAATGCGCTTCTGTCAATAGTTTTGGGGGTTCATTGGTTGAATATAAAGGGGGAAAGAGGGGGCTAATCCCCCCTTAATTTAGATAAATGGGTTTTTCATGCAGAATTATCCCATTTTCTTTAAATTTTGTATATAGGTTCATTTTGATAATGCGCTTTTGTCAATAGTTTTGGGGGTTCATTGGTTGAGTATAAAGGGGGAAAGGGGGGATAACCCCCTCTAATTTAGATAAATGGGTTTTTCATGCAGAATTATCCCATTTTCTTTAAATTTTGTATATAGGTTCATTTTGATAATGCGCTTCTCTGAAATGTTTTGGGGGTTCATTGGTTAAGTATAAAGGGGGAAAGGGGGGCTAATCCCCCCTTAATTTGGATAAATGAGTTTTTCATGCAGAATTATCCGATTTTCTTCATATTTTGTATGTATATTCATTGTAATTAGAGACTTCCCTGATTAGTTTAAGGGGTTCATTAGTTAACTATGAGGGGGGTAACGGGGGGATGACCCCCCCCCCTTAATATATTGTTGATTTCTTTATTTTTCGAGGGGCATATTTCAAATTCTTTGAAATAAGAGTACAATATACAATGAGTGTGAATAGCCTGTGAGCTCAATGCCCTCAGTTTAACTGGGCAGTTTTCTTTTTTATTCTCTTAATTGTTCTAATTGCTGCTGCATAGTAACAGTCAGCAAATAAGCAATTATATCCTTTGATTCCCCAGCATACGTAGTTTTAAATCATTAAAGTTCTATTTCTGAAATTAAAAAAATATATATATTGCCGTATTTGTTGCTTACTAATAACAATAAATAAATCATCTAAATAACCTCTTCCATTAAAAAATTTCTGCTTTCTCCTTTGCCCTCTTTCACCCCCACGCTGTGTTTCAAATCGTTTAAATCTTTTTATTTATTTATATATATATTTTTAAAAAGGCATCTGCCCTACTTACTGATCACTGCTTCTAATAACAATCACATAAATTCCCTCCCCCCTCTGATTCAAAATTTACCCCCCCCCCCCCTCCACTCACAGTATACAAGGAAATTTAAAATCAGTATTTTTATATTAAAAAAATTATCCTGTCCTACTTGTTTCTCTCTTGTGTAATAAATAAATAATCAAGCTTACAAACTACCCCTTCCTTCCAAAACTTTTGGGTTTCCCCTTTGCACAACCCCTCTAGCATGTGGATTTTGAAATCTTTCAAAACTTTATTTTAAGAAAATTAATTCTGCCCTATTTGTTGATAACTAATAACATTAAATTAAAATAAATTTAAATAATTAATCATCTACCTCTCCTTCTCAAATTTACATTTCTCCCCCATCCCCCCTGCAGTAGAGAAAGTGGTTTAAAATATTTATTTAGAGAAAAAGTCTCGCCTAATTGTGTTATAATATGGGCTTAAAATATTTAAAACTCTTTATTTAAAAGAAAAGTCTGTCATATTCATTGCTTTGTAGTAACAATAAATAATTAATCATCTAAAATACCCCTCCTCCCCCCAATGCCCAATTTCTTTTTTCTTCCACTTCTGCAATTTCAAACTCTTTAAAATATTTACAATTTTAATTTTATATATAAAAAAAAATTGCTGCATTTGATACTTTGTACTAAATTTCTTCCTTCCTGAAAATTTTCATTTGTAAAAATTTTTTCAAATATCTTTTTGTAATGTGTAGTGCATTATCCTAAATCGGGATGCCAACTATGTTGTAGTATTCTACTAAAAATGTCACTTCAAAGTAAGCAAATATACACATAAAATAAAAACTTCCCTTATACCACAGTTTCAAACTCTTTAAAATCCCTTAAATCTGCAGTTTAGATAAAGTTCCAAGAAAGATTTCTTGAAGTTCATTACAAAAGCAAAAATGAAATGCTGGCAATATCACTATTACATCTGCAACTAACAAAAGCTATATCAAGTGTTGATCTAAAAGTTGCAACAAACTAAACTCAAATGTCATGAAAACTAGAATAGAATGGATTTATTTTTAACAATTTTGTTACATAATAAATAGATAATAATTATTAATAATGTTATATAATAATTAGATGTAAAAACAGTACTGAATTTGTGCAGATAGGGTAATAAAATGTTGTATTGTTGTAATCAGAAAAACTTAAACATTTTTAAGGAAAGATCAGGAAATAGTCAGAGAAAATTTGTAAAAGGGAAATCATTATCTACCCTGATCTACTGTGACTAATTTGGATAATACTTTATATGCAACTATTTTGCTACTAAATCTGCCATGATATGCGACTATTTTTGGCTTCAAAGGCTACTAAAGCAACTATTTTGAATAATTTTTGGAATGGCAGCCCTGGTATAGTATTGTATGCAATTCATCTTGTTTGAATCCTGGTAAAATTGCACGGAACAAAGAAAATGGTTGGATCCCAGAAGATGACTGTGAAACAACTCTTCTGGATTATCAAGATTTCCTTGAAACAACAAACTTATCAGTTTTCGTGAGCTTTAATGAAACGACAGATAGATTGGATGATTTTTTTTATGATCATATGTGTGTTAAAGGACACATTAAAGCCTTCCATGTGACCAAACTTGTGTTGTTTTTGTCTTATGGACAAGCTTTTGTCGAGAGAGGATTTTCTATTAACAAAAATATGGAAGTGGAAAACCTAAAAGAACGTTCTTATATTTCTTTAAGAATTATAAAAGATCATATAGAGTATTGTGGTGGCATGCTTAAAGTACCTATAACAAAAGAGCTACTTTCGTCTACATCCAGTGGTAGACAAAGGTACATAATGTACCTGAAAGATCAGCAAAAAGAGAAGGAAAAATGTCTCACTGAGAACAAGAAAAGAAAGCTTGAAGATGATTTAGATGTCTTAAAGAAAAAGAAAAAATGTCTGTTAGTTGACATCAAAGAACTTCTGGATTCAGCAGATGAGTTGTTTTTGAAGGCAGTCTACAAAAAAAAAAAAGACTTTCGGCATACAGTCAAACAGCCTGAGAAGAACCGTAAAATAAAAACAGGCTGAAGTTAAAATTTTAGATGAAAAAATAGAAGAGGCAGTTAAAAAGCTTAAAGGCTGAAAAAAGTCTTGTATTTAAAATGCAATAAATTATTCATGCTGAAACATGCAAATTTTTCTTTGTGTGTGTTTTAATATACCTTTTTGTAAAATGATTTAGTGGATGTTTTCAAATTAAGGTAAGATATGAAAAATTGTTTAGTTTTTTTTTTTTTTTAAATTTAAAATTGTGTGTATCATAGCATAGCAGTACAGAATTATCAAGCGTCTACTTTTGTCTAGTGTTAGTGCAGATAACTTTCAAAGTGTACTGCAAAAATAGTTTCTGTATTTTTCAGAGATGTTTCACATTTAGGGCTTTGCTACTATATGTTATGTATGGCATTCACCTGAAAACATATGAAAATGAATTTTTTTTCCCTCTTTATACATTTGCATTATACAAACAGACATAGTATTTTGTAGTGTTAAAATTTTCATTTCTGAAAAGGTGCTTGAATTTTGGGTAAGGTGCTTGAATTTTATCATGTAAAGAGAGTATGAACCCTGTAACTAGAATTTACTGCTTGAATTAAACAAAAATTTAAAAGAAGGAAAGTCTGAGGTCCAAGGTGCTTAAAGTGAAAAATTGTGAATGCGCTATAAAAGTCCATATTTAATACTTGGAAATTTTTCCAGAGAAAATTTTTCACGCCTTGCATTCATAATATTCAAATTTTAATTGCTTAATAGGCATATAGCCAACATAGTGAAAAAGTACCCATAGTGAACCATAGTAAAAAGTGAAAAGTATTGAGTATTATGAATGCAAGGCGGGAGAAATTTTCTCTGGAAAAATTTCCAAGTAGTAAATATGAATTTATTCAATTGTCGATGCTGGATTTTCTTTAATTCCATGTTTGCCCCAGGGTTGGCGGCTCATGGAAAATATTCCATCTTGTGCTGCATTTGTTGCCTTGCCAACATGTTATGGTGGAAAAGTACCAGGCTGAGTATCGTTCCCAAGTAGTTCAGTTGGTAGAACATCAGTGTGCTAATCTGATGACTCGGGTTCGAGTCCCGACTTGGGTACATTTTCACTATGTTGGCTATACGCCTATTAAGCAATTGAAATTTGAATATTGTGATATAAAAGTTAAGGAAGGGGGAAAATACAAAAAGGATGGTGGCAAAAGCCTCCTAAATATAAAAAAATATGACCACTAGCAAAAACTAAAGGCAGATTTAAGGACAATGACTTTATGGTAATTTATTCAGATACCCCAAAAGTGAGGTCCATTGAAGGTTTATAATTGTAATATATGTATAAGGAATAGGGGGACAACTGAAAAATGAATAGGTTTTTTGTCTCTTCCAGAAGGCGTGAAATTAACAGTAGAAAAGAGGAGGGATGAATCCCTAGAAGAAATAAATATTCTAAATAAAGTGATTTGCATGGGAAAGAGAACTCCCTAAAGCTTGGAGAAGCTATGGCCCATAGCGAAAAACTAAAGAAGATTTAAGGACAATGACTCATTGGTCCTATATTAAGATGCCCTACAAGTGGGGTCCATTGAAAGTTTAGTTTACTTATACATATAAAGAATAGGGAGGGCAACTGAGAAATAGATCAGCTGATGTCCCATTTAGAAGGAGCCAAGTTGTTGAAGGGGAAAAAGGGGAGGTAGGGGGAGGACAAACTGGAAAACATGCAGGCAGGAAAATGACCAATTTGAGTTTGAAGAGAGGGGAAGCCCCTAAAAGACTTATAATAATATCTGAGATCCATGTTCCCAGATGACATACACCCCCAGGTTAGATTTAAAAAAAATACTGCATGTTATAATACCCAAAACCCTTATTAATGAAGACACCATTCAGTTTACTTGCAGACCAATGTTTGTAAGATCCGATTGACTATTGTATAAATATAGACATTGACTGACTAGAGTCATCGAGAAACATTCGACACTCTAAAAAGATTGAGATGCCCATACAATCAAGAAAATAGATAAAAACATCTTGTAATCACATAACATAAAAACATATTGTATTATGTTTCTGCTGTATTCTTGAATTCTGTCTTCCTATCATAAGTATCTTCTTCTATACTTAATAATTTTACTACGCTAATTGGCTTTAAAGTCAGTTTTTTTTTACTATTAAAAAACTTTGTGAAAATTATTAATAATTTAAAATCTTTATTAAGATGGAAAAGAAAAATGATAATGAAGAGGACCAGTCTTTGGAAAAGAAAGACGATAGTGAATCTTATTTAGAATTACAGTCCATTCAGGATCCTACAGTCCCTACTAATGGAACAGTTGATTCTCAAGATGTAAGTATAACTTTATATAATAAATTTCTTCACAAAGTTAGAATACTTAATAGCATCTATGGAATGCCCATTATTTTTACATTAAATCTTCAGATGATCAAGTGGGCCATGACCTCAACATCAGTTTTTGCTGAATATTTAATTAAAATTTTTTTTTTGGGTTAAAACCAATTGTATGCATTTCTATTACAACTGTATCTTAGATATCATTAAATGTCTTTAAAGTTAAGTGTTGGGATTTTATTTGATATGGTAAACAAGTGTTGTTTTGCAATAAGATTTCTGAATTATCCCACATGGCTATTCATGTTTTAAATTTTCACCAGGTCATCTGAAGGTTAACAGTCAAAGACTGAAATTACAATGCCCTTAAAAAGATTATAGATTTTTTTTAAAAATCGAAACTGTTTTCTTGAATTTGTAAAACAAAAATGTATGATAGGTTTGATATTAAATCCACTCTCTTGATTTATCAGTCCTAAGGTTTATTATTATTATTATAAAACTTGCCCACAATCATATCAAGTTAAAAAGTTTTTCTAGCTGTCAAATCAAAATCATGGCAGCTTATTGTGGAAGATTATGCTTGCACATTATGCAATGTTGTAAGTGATCCTTTGTGAGAAGAAGAGTCTATACAAAGCCGTAGCCAATGGGGGGATCACCAGGGTTTGATCCCCCTCCAAAATTTCTGCCACGATGATTATAAATATGCTATTAACTATCAGTCAATATGGTCAAGAATAGAAAATCAACTGCAGTCAAGATTCCAAATTCTACGCTAGCATTATCTTTATCATTTGATTATGTTGGTATGTCTAAAAAATAAATACAATTTCTATAAAATATTTGAAATTCATCCGAATTTTCAGGAATGTGACTGTAAAAGCAAAATCTCAAAATAAAATCACAACAACCTGACTTGTTTACAAATTATTGAAGAATGCAATGAAAGTTTTAAAATATCTACAAACATAGTTGTTCCAACAAATGTTACTGACATTTTGGTAATAAAACATTAAAAAATATATGTACAAAATTTCAAACATTAACTTGGTTGACACTAACATCAATACGTCACCGGAGAACTATGTAAATAAGATTATAATTTTATTTACAATGAAAAAGTCTTAAATTTTCTTTTCTAGTTCTTGAGTTATTTGAATTCGGAATAAAATTTAATAAAACTCTTAACCCTTTATGGCACAGACAAATCCTGTTCATAAAATGAGAAGTTACTGACTGACACCGGAATTTGAAAACGACTTTTATAGAAAATAAGAACACCTAATTTTAAGCTTTCATTGTAGAAACAAAATTTTATTAAAACATTCTTGGTGCCGTATGCAAGTTTGGAATTAAAATGAGGTGTGCCCAGAGTGGGACCATTGTTTCGGAAAGGGTACACTCGCCTCTATTCAATTAGTAAATAACAAATCTAAAATAAGAGAAGAGTAAAATTATGGGCACCAAATCCCCCTCCGAAATATTTTTCTGTCTACGGTCTTGCCTGTACAATTCTGGTTGTACTCGCCCCAAACCCAAAAAACTGCTTAAGGTCAACCTTACCTGAACCTGACACATTTCAGTCTGAAAGAAATCCATATTTTAATAAAATTATGAAAAATAGTGTATAATTATATCAATTTTCTGTTTTGTATAAAAATGACTGCATACACTGATTAATATGCAAATATATAGTTTTTCATTTAAAA
This sequence comes from Maratus michaelseni, assembly GCA_963931845.1. NCBI lineage: Eukaryota > Metazoa > Arthropoda > Arachnida > Araneae > Salticidae > Maratus > Maratus michaelseni. Next base: position 21,191,136 of record OZ007586.1, read on the forward strand.
AATATTCAGGACTTCCTTTTGAAAAATTAGACCAATTTGAACACAACCCAAAACCTACTGAAACCAAAAACATTTAAAGTTAACCCAACCTGCAATGAGAAATAATTAAGGTAAACTCAACCTGTCCCAGAATGTGGTTCAAATGAGAAAAATTATATTGCTCGTCTCTATTATTTAGGACTATAGTTAGAATCTTGTTCCATCAATATTATTGAAAAAAAAAATGTTTTTCCAGAATTTTTCATTTAAATTAAAAATTATCAGATGTTTTTAGTCATACAAATGTTATTTTTATATTACTGTATATAAGTCAATCAACTATTTTTTGCACCAAAGATGAGTTATGTATTTTTTTGATTTTTTGAGAATATGCAAATAAATAATTAAAAATTTTATTTGGCATCGTTTCAAGATTAATAAATTAAGTTTTAGATATGCTAACCAACAGTAAATTTTTTTGCTTAATTGACACCTTCAAGACAAGTGTCTCATATACATGACATAAAGATTGTATACAATCCTTGATTTTTCCCATCAGGAATTCCTAACAGTAAACCAGTAATTTTTTATTGTAGATTTCATTTTATGTAGTTACAGAATATATGCAATTAAAAGGAAACAATTTCTGTTTCAAAATACTGTTTCTAAAAGATTAAAAATTGTATCAGGTAAAGTGCCCAAATATGAACCACTTTTTGTTGATGTAATTTTTTGATTATTTTCAAATGCTCTTTTTTGACCAAAATATTACCAGTTGTAGATCCATTTCCTCCTTATAAGATTCTGGGGTCAAGTTTGTTCAAAAATTAATACAGCTTGAGAAAAAAAAATGTTACCTGGTGTGTCATTTGCAGGTTTTAGTGAAAGGGGTTCTTAATATGGTATACAAAGGGTCCCTAATATGGCACCCAGTGCCATGTTCGGCAACCACACCAAAAATGTCAAAGAAAATCAAGATTTCATGGTATTAAACTAAAACAACACATCTTTCACATAAAATAAATTTATTAGACTAGGATATTTAATCACAAAAAAGCATTTTTCTCAAATATAAAATAAAGCTGGTGCAAAGTATCACATAAAAAATTTCCTAACTTAAGATAACTAGCCAATGAGTAGTTATGAAGAAATAAAAGTAAACAGAAGAAAACAAATAATTGACATAAAAGTAAAAAAAAATAGATTCAAACCATTAGTGGAAGAAATATCCTGATTAGGCACTCCAGGAAAAATTGATGAAGCCTGAAGAAGGACACCATATGAAGCATCATTAGAATTGTTTCTGTTTAAAGGTTCCTCAGTATTATTACTTGGCATAAAATCAATATCCTTGAAAATGGAACATCCTTTGAGACCATTATTTACTTTCTCCATTTCTTTTTCGAAAATGTTGAAGAATTCAGAGACGCTTTCAGGGGAAAACCTTTTGGCCCTTGACATTGATAAAGCTTCTGGTGTCCTTATTGACAGCTCACGATGTCTCTTCATAAATAATTGAAGCCACTTTTTGCCAGCAACTTGCTTTTCTCAGGAAAAAGGGTGCTTCAACCCATTTTGCATTGCAAGTTAGAATGAAAGGCATCTAATGTCGCAGCTCCTCAACCCGTAAAAACATTTCTCAATTTCGATGCAATAAGTTACTCAGCTTCCGTCATGGCCATCATGTCTCAAAATTGTCCATCATGTCCCAAGCATGTCTTTTTTTGGATGTCTTCTGTTGGTCTGACATCTAAGCGTCTAACTAACTCACTGACTGCTAACTCTGCTCCGCTTCCATATATATGGGAGCAAGAGGATGTTCGAGAACATTCCATGATTTTCTAATGCTAGAATTTTCTGGAATCCCCTTGAAAAACATGGAACAGCATTTAATGCATCTCCATACCTATAAGGAGGATTACCATGAGGGGTGTTCTGATGCCAAATTTTGTCAAATTTCTCGTCAACTTGGTGATATATCGCCAAATTTGACGAGCAAAATTAATCACCAAAAGTTACACCAACTTGGCGATATCTCTAATATTTTACCAAATTCCCGCAGACTTCCATTGTAATCTAATAGGGTTTACTTGTTTGCAGAAACACAACAAATTGAGATATTTTAATGCAACTAAAACTAATATTAGCTTATGAATAGAGCTTAATTGAACTATTTACATTATTTTTTTTAGCACAAACACTAACTACTTACAAAATCCTTGACAATATGTAAAGATAAAGTAAATAGGTAATACACGAAAAAAAGGAGGTCCAAATATGGCACTATACCCATATTTGGGAATCCTTGGTAGTGCCATATTGGGAACTTCACATGAATTGCTAATACTAGTTATTGACAAAAAGAAAATTAATTTCAACACAAACCAATAATTAGAAAACATTTATATAAATAAACTGAAATTACAGATATGTTCAAACATTTCAAAATCACTTACCTTCTTCGAAAAAGTTGCTCTTGAAAATGTAACCTTAAAAATATTCAACACTTGGAAACACAACTGGTGGAGTATCAACACTAAAATCGATAGAATGAATGCGAATGCACTGCACTCTGTTGAGTAAACTTGAAAAACTATTGTTTGAGAACTTTCTCACTAGAGTGCGACTTTTCCTTCACAAGATATAAGGTAGTGCCATATTAGGTGACTATACCATATTTGGGCACTTTACCCTACAATACATTGATCTGAAGGATATTAGAGATAGGACAGGATTTCTATGGTGTTTTACAATCCACATGGGCTCTTATATCACCTCCTTCCATTTGGCAGATTGCCTCAAACTCATCCTGTATATATATATCCATATATATACCATCATCATCAGCCATTTTCGATCTACTGCTGGATGTAGGTCTACTCCAAATTTTTCCACTGTTTCCTCTCTAGTGCTTTAGTCATCCAATTAACACCGACCACTTCTCCGATTTTGTCACTCCATCGTACTTGTGGTTGTCTTGGTCATTTTACATCTCTGGGATACCACTGCAGGGTGTTTGTGCTCCATCTATTGTCTTGTCTTCTTGCAATGTGTCCAGCCCATTTCCATTTTAGCCATTTAATTCTCTCAATTCTGTCAGACTTTCGTCTGACTTCTTATCCAGGTTATTCTCCTTCTGTCTCTTCTAGTTATGCCTAACATACATCTTTCTATGCTTTGCTGCATTTGTAATATTTGTACCATTCCTTTGTTTTGTTAGCATCCATGTTTGTGTTTCATAAGTTACACAAACATGGAATTGATGAGTAATTTTAGGGGATTTAGAGGATTGATTATTTATTGTAGCGATAAAATAACAAATTAAGAAGGAAAATATGAAAAAAAAAAAGATTTTTAAAGATTTCAAATTTTAAGTGGAGGGAGGGAATTTAGATGATTATTTATTATTATTTTTTTTTATAGCAAAAATCTGCTATACATACAAAATTTAACATACAAAACTTGTAAGATAACTTTTATATCACAAACTTTGGGACCAATACAACAGAAAAGGTCTCTTGAACCTCAACTGTATGTGGTCAGCACTTCTTCCTTCTAATTCTTACAGAAGTGACACAGTTAACTAAAGAACAGCTGTTGCCAATCTCCGAAAGGAGAAAAACTGGTTCCTCCACTCTTCGTTCCTTGAGTCAAGGGTACGGCAGAAGGAATACGGGAATTCAGATGAAACAGAGAGTTTTGTAAATGGAGTGCCTGTACTTGAGAAATTGAGTTCACTGCAGTGTTGTTGATATTTTCTGAGCAGCGATTCTAGGAGGTTGTTTCCAGAATTTAGAGACTTCCTCTCTACAGTGACAAACCTGAACTTTCCAGCTTTTTCAGGAAAAATGATAAATGAAGGCAATAGAAGTTTTGTTGTTACTTATTGTTGGTGCAATCGTGTATGAATGTGTAACTGAATTGACAGATTGAGCAACGCCCTCAATCTGTTTTGATCCAATGTTCTTCCTGAATGTATCTCCCTGTTAAAAGGGGATTGATCAGCGTTAAATATGTGATCATTAAAAAGTTTTGAGTCTCTTAAAATATCTATATCATTTACAAAAGCATGGGCACGTTGTTCGACTGTGATATTTTTTTATTTAGCTTATATAAAAAATAAATAAATTATTTCATCATTTAAATTTTAATTCATTAAGTACTGCACATTTAAACTCTCATTTAACAAGCAATTCCCAAAAGCATTAAAATTACTTGCATTTGGTGAGAAAAAGTGTTGCTAGGTAAATCAAAAGACTTGTTCATCTTTTCATACTAAATACTCAAAAGTATTTTATTTTTTTACTGATTTTTTACTGGGATTCTGCCACTAAATTTGACTGATCCTTTATTATACACATAAGCATCATTGGCATTTTTTTCAAAGTATTTGGAATATGTGCTTTAAGGAGACCTGTCTTGTCAGTTACTATCAGGTTGCATTGCTCAAACATCTTTATTTTCAAGAAATGCAAAGAAGCCCAACAAAACATAGTTCAGTGTACTGTGTATTCAGATATGACAAATTAGTAACCAGGATTTGTTAAAATAAGCTCAGCCTCCCCCCCCCTCCCCCGCCCCCCAAAAAAATAAAAATTGGGGGATATTTTTCGAATGGGCCCATTTGGAAAACCAACTATTTTATAAAGTGGGTTTTTCAAATTTTCCTGTTTTTTCATCACTTTAGAAACACAATGATTGCAGTAAATAATTATTCTTCTCATATATTTGTATCTCATGCTGTAATGTGACCCTCAACCACAGGGTGATTATATGTACAGTGTGGTATAGTATACACATATGCATCATTACCATTTTTTTTTTCAAAATATTTTGAATATGTGCTTTAAGGAGACCTTCCTTGTCAGTTGCTATCAGGGTTGCATTGCTCAAATGTCTTTCTTTTCAAGAAATGCAGAGAAGCCTAACAAAACACAGTTCAGATATGACAAAGTAGTAACCATGGTTTGTTATAATAAGCTCAGCCCCTCCCCTCGCCCCCCCCCCCCCCAAAAAAAAAAAAAAAAAAAAAAAATCAAAGATATTTTTTCAGTGGACCTATTTGGAAAAACATTTTTCAAAATTTCCTGTTTTTTCATCACTTTAAAAACACAATGATTACAGTAAATAATTAATCTCCTTATATATTTGTATCTCATGCTCTAATGTGACCCACAATCACAGGGTGATTATATGTACAGGGTGGCTAGATTAGTCCAGTCAAATTAGGTTTTTTTCTGGACATAATTACGAAAGTTTTGAAACTTGTAAATATTGTTTGGGAGGGTCTACTAATGAACATACTAAAAGTCCTGATGGGTAGGGGGTGAGCGCGAGAGGGGGAGGTAAAAGAAGGTACCATTTTTCTTTTTTTGTTAATATCTCATAATCTATATGTCCTACGGAAAAATTGCTAATACAAAAGATAAAGAGAATTAAATTCTCTACAAAATAGGTCTTGTACATTTTTCTCTGAAGTCCATAGTTAATGAGATAATCGCATTCAAAAATAAAGAAATTTGCCAAAAGTCACACCAGCGCCAGAGAGCGAGTCAACGGCACTTACGTTGCACTTACTTAACCTAAACTTAAACGAGCATTAATAAATTCTGTGTTCAGGAGAATAGAATCCTGAAGTATAACTTCAACAAATCACGTTTTTTGTTAACTAAAACCATACAAAAATGAAAAATGCTTAAAATACATCCAGTCAAATTAGGCAGTATTTGGACCATTTTAGAACATAATTCCGAAAGTTTTGAAACTTTGCAATATTGTTCAGGAGAGTCTATTAATGAGCATAGTAAAAGTACTGATGGATAGGGGGTGATCAGGAGGGAGGAAGTAAAAGAAAGTACATTTTTTTTGTTTTTGTTAATATCTAGTAATCTATAAACACTATGGAAAATATTGCTCTTACCAAAAAAAGGACAAATAAATTCTCTACATAAAAGGTCCTATTCATTTGTTCTCTGAGAGTTAAGTCCTTAGTTAAATTAGTAATTATAATGAAACATTGAATATAAAAATTATAAAAACATGCGATTAATAATTATAAAGATAATATAATTATAATAGTTATAATTACAAGTAAATCTGCAGATCAGGAAATCTAATGTCTTTACAATTTTTGTTTCCGAAAACAGTTTTGATTGTTGTTCTATAATATTTAGAGCTAAGAATTTATCTAAATACATCTTAATCTACTCTATAGCATTAGCTTACTAAAATCACCACCAAATAGGTATATTTGGAGACTTTTAAACTTAATGGATAGTCATTCATCATCGTGTCTACTGCCAATTGACAAAATAGTTAACATGATTTGGAGCTATAAAGTATTTTTTGTGATAGCTTTTGAATACGAGTAGTATCCAGATTCAATTCAAAACCGTAATGTTAACAACATCATTCATATTTGACGCAATTCTATGTTGCAGACTAAATTACGAAAAATTAACTAATGTTTTGTTTCCCTCAGCCAGGTTTCATATTTTACTTACCCATCATACGTAGTATAGGGAAAATCTTGTAATCATTTTGAAAATCGAAAAAAAAATTTTGACGGATTGACACGTTTCAGACACTGGAGATTTCGAAAACCATATTTTTAGGGGAAAAAATTTGCCGTCTGTGTGTCTGTAAACGTTCTATCTCCCTAACAAATTGAGATAGAAACTTGAAATTTGGTATGTACTTAGTATGTAATTATGGGAAGAAGCTTATTGAATTTCAGTTACCTCGATTATACGGAACTATTTTTTTCAGACTCTTGAAACATTCGTTCTGATAAAAGGTATATAAAAATTTTTGAAATTGTTTTTTAAGGAGTGTATATAAAAGATAATAAAAAAGCATAAATTTTGCATTAAGAATGAAGCCGATCGGATAATGAGTTGCCGAGATATTTGTAATCATATTTTCCACTTTCTTTGATTTTTCATAACCCTGTATTTCATTCAAATTTCAACTCAAAGATATATTTTAATTAGTAAAGAGACGCTTAATCCGACGCAGTAAGCTGTTAGTTAATAGGATTATCATTTTTAGAGTTCTAAGGATGTTTCTCTTACACAATTCAGCAATAGAGCATTTAAAGTTTATGACATCATAAAGCCAGGATTTTATTTGAATTGCAATGCATTTATAAATAGTTTACACATGTTTTATTTTCATATTTTATATTATGCATATCCATGATGGGTAAGTATTACGGTGGCCCCAAACGACTACTTTTATTTATACATTGATTAAGTTTTAGTTTTGTTATGGACCATTAACCGCAATCAAATGCTGATTTATTTATAATGTTACAAATGGAATCTGATTAATCTTTCGTTACCATTTGTTTATCAGAGATAGTTTAAAATAAAACCATGCATGAAAATTAGATTAAAACCCTCAAAAAATTAGTAAATTGCGATACAGTTTTCAAACAAATAGAATTTCAAAGTACATTTTTTATCCTATGCGACGGTGTAAAAAATTAACAATGTGCGATGTTTAGAAATTTAAAAAATGAGAGCAACAGTGAAATTTAATCGAAAAGTGTTTCCAACGTGAAAATGACGTCAGCGTTACTCATGAACACGTTTGGCATTTATAATATAGATTTTTTTTAATCATGTCTCGAACTTATGGGACCACTTCTTATGAACTTATGGGTCTTCTTTTGCAATCAGGATTATATAATGAATATTTTTATAGATTATGAAATACAGTAGCTAAGTAACGATAAAAGTAAAAGAAAAAAATGAATGTCAAATAAGTAAATTTATAAAACAAAATGTTTTCTATTATTCGAAAACGTATGAAATTTCACCAAAATTTATTCTTTTGACAAATGGAAATTTGAAAATCGCCTGAATTGCCATAGCAAAGCCTTATGGCGCAAAATAAAATATTCTATATTTTCCGAATGAATGAGCCAAATGTAACAAAAAACAATACAGATAGATCCAGGTACCTCACCAACATGAATCCTTAATTTCAAGCTAATCGGATGCTTTTTGCTGCAGTTACGCGGAACAAACAGACTAACAGGCAGAAACCAAAAATTTTTTGTGTTTCTCCATTCAGCCTTCATTGATGTTTCGGCAATAGGGAATTCCATGCACTGCTGCCTGCCACTACTGTCATGGAGACTGCTCAAACAGTCCACCACCTATTTAGGAAGATGTCCTAATGGAAATGGAACACAAATCAACATAATTTGAAATTTCCCATTGAACCCGGGATAATCAAAATGATCAAGGACTTGAGTAAATTGTTTATTTCTATATCATTGTATTTTACGCAGTTTTCATTTTTTTATGTTTTATGTTAACAAAAAATGTCATTTGATAAAGTTATTGTTCAGGCTTCCATTCTTCTGACCACAACATTTATAATGTTAGTTTAAGTTTAGGTTAAGTAGGTGTAATGTAAGTGCCGTAGACCCGCTCTCTGGCACTGGTGTGACTATTGACAAATTTATTTATTTTTTAATGCGATTATCTCGTTACCTAAAGACTCTAGAGAAAAATGTATGGAACCTATTTTGTAGAGAATTTAATTGTCTTTATTTTTTATATTAGCAATTTTTCCCTAGGACTTTTAGCTTACGAGATATTAACAAAAAACCGAAAAATGGTACCTTCTTTTACCTCACCCCACTCGCGCTCACCCCCTACCCATCAGGACTTTTAGTATGTTCATTAGTAGACCCTCCCAAACAATATTTCCAAGTTTCAAAACTTTCGTAATTATGTCCCAAAATGACCCAAAATCTGCCTAATTTGACTGGACTAAGATGTAGGGATCAATGTACAGAATAGGGCCCATTATTCAAAAATCCAAAATCCAGAAAAAAAATTCATTCAAAACTAAATTTGTAAATTTTTACTAAAATTTGCAGATACCTGAAAATTTCATGGATCCCTAACTTTTTAAGTCCATTTTTTCAATGTGTTAACCACTAAAATAATGTTACTTCAGTGGCATAGGCAAGGGACCATGCCCCCCTCCCTGAAATTAGAAAAATCATTTTTCTAACACATTTTAGTTTAAAATTAATTTTTATGATGTTTTGTTTAAAAAAATTCATCAGAAATTTCGCCCCCTTCCCCCATTCTGAAATTTTTTCTGGCAATGCTACAGTGTTACTTGAATACATGTAGATTAGGGGTGCACAACCTTTTTAAGCGAAGGGCACTTACAAAAATGACTGGGTTGTCGAGGGCCACCATCAGAAAATTTTTGTTTTGAGGAGGTGTGACCGGGGGGGGGGGGGAGGTCAGATTTGAAAAAAACAAATTTCGGAAGGGTAGATTTAGCCCCCTAGGTTCCTTCCTTCCAGTCAACGTATTCAGTTCTGTTGGGAATGATATATCAACAGTTTACATTTGTATTTATACAAGAGATATAGCTAAGAGTGAAAATACCCTGACTTTATTTGAAGGAGTAAATTTAGCTTTAAAGTTTGCCAGTGCTGAAAAAAAAATTCTGCTTTCATGAATGAGGGTGGAGAGGAAGAGAAACATATATTATTCTAAATTGTACTTCTTAACATATTCAGTCATAAAATGTGAATAGCAAAGGGGTGCACAACCTTTATAAGAGGAGGGGCAGTCACAAAAAAGACTGGTTTGTCGAGAGCCAACATCCATAGGGTGGATAAAATTTTGTTTCGGGCAAGGAGGGGGGGGGGTTGGGGTCGGCCTAAAAGTTCATAAAAATGCTAATTTTAAAAAGAGGGTTAGCTCCCTATACTCAACCACCTCTTTAGTCAGCATAACCCAATTCAGTTGGAAAGGATGGAAAAACTTGCATTTTTTTTCCGTGCGTGATTGACAATATTCATAGTTTTTTCCTAGTGATTGACGAAATTCATAATTATTACACACACGTTCGGCGAAATTTGCGATTTATACGCACCCGATCGGCAAAATTTGTGATTTTTACGTGCCCAATCAGCAAAATTTGCGATTTTTACGCACCCGATCGGTAGAATTCACAATTTTTATGTGCCCGATCGGCGGAATTTGCGATTTTTACGTGCCTGATCGGCAAAATTTGCGATTTTTATGCATCTGATCGACAAAATTCACGATTTTTACACAGACGATCGGCGAAATTTACAATTTACCCGAACCCGATCGGTAAAATTCGCGATTTATATGCACACGAGCGGCAAAATTTGCGATTTATACGCACCCTATTGCATAGTTGCCAACTTGTACGGTTTGGCCGTACAATGTACGGATTTTGGTCTAAGTGTACGGTCGTACGGATAAACAGTACGATTGTACGGTTTTGCGCAAAATTTATTAATGAATCGTAAAAGGTTATTTTATCCATCTCATGAAAGATAAAAGTTCTAATATAATGCATGCGTTATGTTTTTTTCTTTTACGGAATAAAGCGTCATTAAATCAAACTCTCTCAAGCGCGCATCCCTCGAATGCACCGCACCGTCAGATATCCAGGGAATCTTTTGCGAAATTATTCTTACTCTTTCAAGAACGAGCGCGCATCCCTCGAACGCACCATCGGATATCCAGGGAATCTTTTGCGAAATTAGTCTTTCACCTCTCCTGAACGCAGACCCGCGCATGCCCATTGTTATCGGGTGCCGTTGAGATAAACTGGTTAGGACTGAGAACGAAGCGGAGTTACGGAGCAGATCTTATCGGTAGCTAGCGTGAATGCACACGTGCGTAGTGTACTGTTTCAAGTTCAGCTTGTTTACTTCGATCATTCTGTACGATTTCTTTTCTTTTTTATTTAGTATTTTCCATTATTGTTAAAAGATGGAAAAATCTAAACCGAAGCAGTATAATCAAGTTTTTATAGAAGCATACTCGAGAGAATTTCCGTGTATAATGGAATCTCGTAAAGGAAAACATCATGCTCATTGCACCGTGTGTAACGGAGATTTTAAAGTTGCTCACGGAGGTAGAAGTGATATAAAGGATCATCTTAGATCAACAAAACATTCAGATTTCCTGAAAACACAGAATTTAACTACGAAGCTTAGCGATTTCTTAAATTCCGAAGACCCCGGGAATGCAGTGATAAATGCAGAGTGTTTATTTGTGAAGTTCATCTTAGAACATAATCTGCCCCTATCAGTCGCAGATCATGCAGGGCAGCTTTTCAAAAACATGTTCCCAAAGTGTGAAGCTGCAAAAAAATTTTCATGTGGTCGAACTAAAGTTAGTTCAATAATAAAAGAAATGGCCTGCGAAAGTAAAAAATCGTTAATGGACCAGTTGCAAAGTAAGTCAGTTTTTGCTATTGCGGTTGATGGCAGCAACAATTCAAATTCACAATTATATCCCATTGTTGTTGTTTATTTGGACAAAACTGAAGGCAAAATCAAAAGTTCTTTGCTAGCTCTACCTGTTTTGTCCGGAAATTCCACCGGGCAAAATATTGGTAAGTTAGTTATTGATGTATTACAGGCAAAAAACATTGATATGAAGAACTGTATTGCTTTTAGTGCAGATAATGCACCTGTAATGCTAGGAAATAAAAAAGGTGTTGCATCTATTTTGAAAGAAAAAAACGAAGAACTTATAGTGATGGGCTGTAATTGTCATTTAATACATTTAGCTGCTGAAAAAGCAGCTAAATCTTTATTGATTCCTGTTGATGACATCTTAATTGACATTTTTTATTATTTTGAAAGAAGCTCTAAACGGAAGGAGGAATTTAAGGACCTACAATCTAAGTTTGATTCAGAAAATAAAAAAATTCTGAAACATGTATGTACTAGATGGCTATCTTTGGGTAGAAGCTTGAAGCGCTTATTAGAGCAATGGGATATACTTGCAAGTTTTTTTAAGAATCAAATTAAAAGATCTCAAAACAGCAGCTCATTGTCATCTCTTGATACATATAAAATCCCACTGCAAACAGCTCAGAAAAGCTCTAGCAATTCATCAAAAAAGAGACCTGCAAGTGGAGGTGGTGAACCTTCATGTAAAAAGATGAAGTCAGATGGAGTTTCAAGCAAGTTATGTGAGTCTAAAAGTCTCATGAATTTAACAAGGGAAGAGAAACTATTTATGTTTCTTTCATCCGATGTCAACAAGGCGTATTGTTTATTTTTAGATTACATGATACCAGTTTTCGAAAAAACTAATGTAATTTTGCAGTCAGAAGCACCAAAAATCCATGTTTTAAATTCTTTGTTATTAGATATGCTTAAAGAAATTCTTTGCAAATTTGTTAAACCAGATGTTCTTAAAAATTCCTCCTCTTTAATTGATATCAAATATGCAGAGGTATGCAATCAAAAAAATGATGCTGACTTGTTAATTGGAAGTACTACTTTGAAAGCTGTGAATACCTTAGAGAGCAATGAAAAGATTAAATTTTATTCTAATGTCAGGAAATATTTTATTACATGCTGCAATTATATGAGGCATAAATTTCCATTCAATAATGTTTTGTTAAAGCATGCTGAGGTGGCAGATTTGCAGAAAATTTGTAACAAATCTTTTGTTGATGTACAGTACTTTTTAAATAAATTTCCTGCAATGTATCTTCAAAATGAAAATGAGTCTGAAGATGAAGCTAGAGACAAACTTCAGTCTGAATTTTGTTGTTTACAGATTGATGACATTCCTGTTGATGTAGTTAAAGAAGAGAGGATGGATCAAAAGTGGGCTATTGTGGGGAAACTGTCAGCAGCAGATGGTTCTTTGAAATATGAAAAGATAGCCAATTTTATGATGTGTGTTTTGACAATACCACACAGCAATGCTGAATGCGAGAGAGTATTTAGCAGTGTACGCAAGACAAGAACAGAATTCAGGAGTTCTTTATCAGATGAAAACTTGGAAAATGTTTTAATTTGTAAAAGCATGCAAAAGGGACATTGCTATCAACAAAAATTTGATAAGGAATTTTTGAGTAAAGCTAAATCAGCTACTTACAATAATTTAAGAAATAAGAATGAGTAATGAACAGTGCTTTTATTTGTATATAGTAATTTGTATATATTTGTATAGTTTCTGGTTAATAATTTGTATAAATACTAAACATCAAGATTTACACTAGAACAATTTATTTTTTTATAACTACTTGATGATGGCATATCTAAAACTATGGTCCAGCCAAAACATTTTTTTTTAAGTACAATAGTTGAACTGTCTGAAGTAAAGGATTTCAATTAAGGATAAACAGTCTAATTATTAAGGTAAGTTTAATCTCATGTTTTTGTTTTTTTTTTAGTTAAAAATATAATTGACTATATATGAATATAATAAATGAACAGAGGAAAGTATTTTCAACTACTAGGTAAATTATATAAATTATATAGTTTGGGTATCTCAGTTCAGATTTATTCCAACTGTGATATTCCAACCATTGAATATATATATATATATATATATATATATATATATATGAATAGCATAGAAGATGTTTACTTTTTTCATAGCATATATTAAACCTTTTTAAGCACATAAAAATACGTCGTAAAAATTGTAAGGTTTTCAAAATTGATATGTTGGCAGGTATGCTATTGGCAAAATTCATGATTTTTATGCACCCGATCGGCCTAATCTGCAAAATTTACGATTTTTACGTGCCTAATCGGCAAAATTTGCGATTTTTACGCAGACAATCGGCAAAATTTACAATTTACACGCACCCGATCGGCAAAATTCGCAATTTATATGCACCTGATCGGCAAAATTCGCGCTTTATACGCACCCTATCGGCAGAATTCGTGATTTTTATAGGCCCGATCGGCAAAATTCACGATTTTTACGCAGGCGATCAGCAAAATTTGTGATTTTTACGCATACGATCGACGAAATTTACGATTTATACGCACCTAATTGGCAAAATTCGCGATTTATACGCACCCGATCGGTAAAATTTGCAATTTATATGCACTCGATCGGGCAAAATTTGCAATTTTTACGCACCCGATGGGCGAAATTTGGAAAAATCGCAATTTCTACGCACCCGATCGACGAAATTTACGATTTATACGCACCTGACCGGCAAAATTCGCGATTTTTAAGGGCCCGATCGGCAGAATTCGCGATTTTTATGGGCCCGATCGGCAAAATTCACAATTTTTACGCAGGCGATCGGCAAAATTCGTGATTTTTATGCATACGATCGACGAAATTTACGCTTTATATGCACCTAATCGGCAAAATTCTCAATGTATACACACCCGATCGGCAAAATTCGCGATTTATATGCACTCGATCGGGCAAAATTTGCGATTTTTACGCACCCGATGGACGAAATTTGGCAAATATCGCGATTTCTACGCACCCGATCAGCGAAATTCGTGATTTTTTCGCATCCGATCGGCGAAATTGATCCGCGGGCCACCAGTAATCCGATCGCGGGCCACTTTTGGCCCGCGGGCCACAGGTTGTGCACCCCTAATGTAGATTAAACAAGTTTTATTTATTTGTTTGTGCCCTCCCTTCTCACACACTCCAATACAATCTGCCCGCTGTTTCCAGGTTTTTTTGGCAGAATTCGCAATAACTGGTAAAAATTGTCCTGGGCAAATTTTCTTTGTGCATAGTCAGCAAAATAGCCTAAATTTTGTGAAAAAAACAGTAATATTAAATTTGTGCATACAGTAAACAAATAACGTGTACAAACACAAAGATAAATAATATAAACAAAATAAGGTATGCCACTTTTTAAAATTTTTGGCAGATATCTTTTTCTTTTTTTTAATCAAAGATTTCCATGGAATTATACAAAAAAAAAAGAAATTGTGTTGATGTGTGTCGTGAATGAAGTCAGGGGTGGCAGCATAATGCAATTAGCCAGTAATAAAGAAAAATTTGTGCGTCGAAAAGAGAATTTTTGGGTCCTACAGATTCAATTTGTAGCTCAGGAATTATACAGAGATGTTTCGAAGAGGGAGACACAAGATATGGGGAGGTAATTCTTCTGCTAATTATTAACTTGTGGCTGAATTCTTCATAAACAATTCTTCAATGTGTCACATACACAAAATAAAAGAGAATTTAGTCAAACACTTATGGAAAAAATATCGTGAATTTCTGTGAACAATCTCTGAAAAAAATTTGCTAAGTTAATAAAAAATCAAGACATTCATCGAATGTTTGTGAACTTTGTCAAGAGGTCATGTAAAAAAAACTCAAATTTCATCGATTGATTCCAGTAAAAAATCTTAATTTTCGTCAATTGGTCCAGACAGAAAAAGTCAACAATTTTATCAAACAAGTGCAAGAAAAAGTTGTGAATTTGATCAATCACTTGCAATAGATGACTACAAATTTCATCAATCAGTCGTGGATGAAAATGAAAATTCTATCTAATCATGGGGAAAAAATTGAGAATTTTGCTGGACAATTACGAATAATTGCGAATTTCGTGAATCATCGCAGAATAAAATCATAATTTTTGGTCAATTAGTTGAAAAAACAATCACGATTTTTGTCCAACAGTCACATGAAAATAATCATTAATTTTATTAAACAATCATGAAAAAAACAATTTTGTCAAGAGGCCACATAAAAAAGCAGTGAAATTTGGAGGGGGGGTGGGTGTCCCAAGGTTACTGGATAACGGGTCCTGTACCTGTAATAGAGGGTATACGATGGTACATGCTATACTCTTTCATTGTTACATTTCCTATTTTTGTGTTTTATAAGTAGAATATTTATTCACATTGTTAGGAGTCCCTATTTTTGAAAGGAAACTTTAGTAAAACACAAATTTTTGCATGCAGAAATAACTTTAATTACTGAAATTGGATTCCTGTTGCATATGGCCTAACAATATTCTTTCCTCAAATTGTTTAAATTTTAAAGTAGTATTTTAATTTGATTCTGTTTATCGAAAGAAGCAAATTCACTTTTTTGTTTCCTGCAGTCTTTTTCTTTCTACCTACTTAAAAAAAGACTAAAAAATAAATCTGGGATCATCCATTAATCACAGCATATTTCAAGAGAGGGGTTCACCAATTGTGACATAAGGTGACAGGACAAAAAAGCATGTTGTTGTGACATCACACGTAAAATATGATAACTTTTAGGTAGGCAAATTCATGAAAAAAGTATGTATTTTTACTTAGGTTAATTCTTCTGTTAACCCTGAAGAAGAAATATTAGTAGAACCAATTGAGTCCCAACTAGAGTCTGCATTTTGTTCAGCTCACACAGACTCACAAGAAACTAATGGTGAAATTAACTCTCAAGATGTAAGTATAACTTTATATAATAAATTTCTTCACATATTAACATACTTGATAACATCTATGGAATGCCCATTACTTTTACATTTAACCTGAAGATGACCAAGTGGGCCATGACCTCAACATCAGTTTTTTGCTAAATATTTAATTATTATTAATATATATATATATATATATATATATATATATGTATAATATATATATTTTTTTTTTTTTTGGGGGGGGGGGGTAGGGGTTACAACCAATTATATGCATTTCTATTACAACTGTATCTTAGATATCATTAAATATCTTTAAAGTTAAGTGTTGGGATTTTATTTGATTTGGTAAAGAAATAAGTATTGTTTTGCAATAAGGTTATTGAATTATCGCACATGGCTATTCATGTTTTAAATTTTCACCAGGTCATCTTAAAGTTAACAGTCAAAGACTGGAATTACAATGACCTTAAAAAGATTATAGATTTTTTTTTTCAAAATCAAAACTGTTTCCTTGAATTTGTAAAGCAAAAATGTATGATAGGTTTGATATTAAATCCACTCTCTTGATTTCTCAGTCCTAAGGTTTATTATTATTATTATAAAACTTGCCCACAATCGTATCAAGTTTAAAAGTTTTTCTAGCTGTCAAATCAAAATCATGGCAGATTATTGTGGATGATTATGTTTGCACATTATGCAATGTTGTAAGTGATCCTTTGTCAGAAGAAGAGTTCTGTGCAATTCAAGAACTATTTTAAAGACTGTTAAGTGTATACTGGAGCGGGGGAGGGGAGGAGAAACACAAGGTGCATAATTTAGATGATTATTTAATTATTCTTTCAACAAAATCACAAATACTGCAAAAAATATTAGGAAATTTAAAGATTTTAAATTTTATGAGATTAATTTGGAGGGGGGATGGGTCTTCATGATATAAGGTTGGGAGGCAGGGTGAGAGAAGCAGAGATTTTTGGAGGGTGGAATCATTTAGGTGGTAGATTAGGTTTATTTATTGTTACTATAGAGTATTAAAAAAGTTGGACAAGAAACTTAAAATTAAAGCTGTAAAGGTTAAACTATGCATTTTTGGTACCAGAAAGAAAGGGGGGTTGTTGATATTTTCTGATCTGTGATTCTAGGAGGTTGTTTCCAGAATTTAGAGACTTCCTCTCTACAGTGACAAACCTGAACTTTCCAGCTTTTTCAGAAAATATGATAAATGAAGGCAATAGAAGTTTTGTTGTTACTTATTGTTGGTGCAATCGTGTATGAATGTGTTACTGAATTGACAGATTGAGCAACACCCTCAATCTGTTTTGATCCAATGTTCTTCCTGAATGTATCTCCCTGTTAAAAGGGGATTGATCAGCTTTAAATATGTGATCATTAAAAAGTTTCGAGTCTCTTAAAATATCTATATCATTTACATTGGCATCATTTACATGTGCATTGGCACGTTGTTTGACTGTGATATTTTTTTTTAGCTTATCTAAAAAAATAAATAAATAAATAAATTATTTCATCATTTAAATTTTAATTCATTAAGTACTGCACATTTAAACTCTCATTTAACAAGAAATTTCCAAAAGCATTAAAATTACTTGCATTTGGTGAGAAAAAGTGTTGCTAGGTAAATCAAAAGACTTGTTCATATTTTCACGCTAAATACTCAAAAGTATTTTATTTTTTGACTGATTTTTTACTGGGATTCTGCCACTAAATTTGACTGATCGTTTATTATACACATAAGCAACGTTAAAATTTTTTTCAAAGTATTTTGAATATGAGCTTTAAGGAGACCTGTCTTGTCAATTGCTATCTGGGTTGCATTGCTCAAACATCTTTCTTTTCAAGAAATGCAAAGATGCCTAACAAAGCACAGTTCAGTGTACTGTGTATTCAGATATGACAAATTAGTGACCAGGATTTGTTAAAATATACTCAGCCTCCCCCCCCCCAAAAAAAAAAAAATAAATAATAAAAAAAATTGGAAGATATTTTTCGAATGGGCCCATTTTGAAAACCAATCTGTATATATATTTGTCTTACGTGGCGCGAAAATACGGCTGAATTTGTAACTTATGGTTTGGTAACAACCGTAGTTTACAGAGCTCAGACCAATGAACAGACTAGATTGTGTTAGATTAAGCTCTACCTCCAATATGGCGGTCAGTGTGAGAGCATTGAAACCATAGAATGAAGCTCAAACTAGCAATTATTAAAAATAAAATAACATGTACGTAATCCAAAGCGTCTGAGCTGATTCCTCATTTTAATTATGAGCAATATCGTTAATTTCAAATGAATTCTCAACTCTTATTCAGAATTCATTTACGAATTTCACTCACTCAAAAGTCGGAGAAGAAAAAAATCAACTTTGTAGATTGCACCTGGCGCCATCTTTTAATGTATTGAGGAAGTAAAAAATAATTTCTACGTAGTTTTTTTTTTTTCTAATGAATTTAAGTCGTGCTGTACAAAAGATCCTTTTTTCATAGTATTTAAAAGATTTATATGCTCATTGGTAGCGCCAACTGAATACATTTTCAGTTGTGTTTTCAATGGAGAATTACTTTTTTACATTAAAAAAAATTGTCAATTTCATATGTTCAAATGTTTTATAGTAGAACTCATTCTGGCTAGAATTGCTGAAAAAAAGGAGCGAGCGGGCGAAACGAGCTGTGACCGCGTAGTGGTCTCAATGTGAATTGCTTCGCAATTCATGGGGGGGGGGGGGGGTGGCGAACGTTAGCAAGTAGGGGGCTGAGCCCCCCAGTTATTTTATAAAGTGGGTTTTTCAAATTTTCCGGTTTTTTCATCACTTTAGAAACACTATGATTGCAGTAAATAATTATTCTTCTCATATATTTGTATCTCATGCTGTAATGTGACCCTCAACCACAGGGTGATTCTATGTACAGGGTGGTATAGTATACACAAATGCATCATTACCATTTTTTTTTTTCAAAATGTTTTGAATATGTGCTTTAAGGAGACCTTCCTTGTCAGTTGCTATCAGGGTTGCATTGCTCAAATGTCTTTCTTTTCAAGAAATGCAGAGAAGCCTAACAAAACACAGTTCAGATATGACAAAGTAGTAACCATGGTTTGTTATAATAAGCTCAGCCCCTCCCCTCCCCCCCCCCCCAAAAAAAAAATCAAGGGATATTTTTTCAGTCGGCCTATTTGGAAAAATATTTTTCAAAATTTCCTGTTTTTTCATCACTTTAAAAACACAATGATTGCAGTGAATAATTAATCTCCTTATATATTTGTATCTCATGCTCAAATGTGACCCTCAATCACAGGGTGATTATATGTACAGGGTGGCTAGATGTAGGGATCAATGTACAGTATAGGGCCCATTATTCAGAAATCCAAAATCCAGAAAAAAAATTCATTCAAAACTGAATTTGTAAATTTTTACTAAAATTTTGCAGATACCTGAAAATTTCATGGATCCCTAACTTTTTAAGTCCATTTTTTCAATGTGTTAACCACTAAAATAATGTTACTTCAGTGGCATAGGCAAGGGACCATGCCCCCCTCCCTGAAATTAGAAAAATCATTTTTCTAACACATTTTAGTTTAAAATTAATTTTTATGATGTTTTGTTTAAAAAAATTCATCAGAAATTTTGCCCTCTTCCCCCATTCTGAAATTTTTTCTGGCAATGCTACAGTGTTACTTGAATACATGTAAATTAAACGAGTTTTATTTATTTGTTTGTGCCCTCCCTTCTCACACACTCCAATACAATCTTCCCACTGTTTCCAGGTTTTTTTGGCAGAATTCGCAATAACCGGTAAAAATTGTCCGGGGCAAATTTTCTTTCTGCATAGTTAGCAAAATGGCCTAAATTTTGTGAAAAAAACAGTAATATTAAATTTGTGCATACAGTAGAGAAATAACGTGTACAAAAACAAAGATAAGTAATATAAACAAAATAAGGTATGCCACTTTTTAAAATTTTTGGCAGATATCTTTTTCTTTTTTTTAATCAAAGATTTCCATGGAATTATAAAAAAAAAAAGAAATTGTGTTGATGTGTGCTGCGAATGAAGTCAGGGGTGGCAGCATAATGCAATTATCCAGTAATAAAGAAAAATTTGTTTGTCGAAAAGAGAATTTTTGGATCCCACAGATTCAATTTGTAGCTCGGGAATTATACAGAGATGTTCGAAGAGGGAGACACAAGATATGGGGAGGTAATTCTTCTGCCAATTATTAACTTGTGGCTTAATTCTTCATAAACAATTCTTCAATGGGTCACATACACAAAATAAAAGAGAATTTAGTCAAACACTTATAAAAAAATTTGCTAAATTAATAAAAAATCAAGACTTTCATCGAATGATTGTGAACTTTTTCAAGAGTTCATGTAAAAAAAACTCAAATTTCATCAATTGATTCCAGTAAAAAATCTTAATTTTCGTCAATTGGTCCAGACAGAAAAAGTCAACAATTTTATCAAACAAGTGCAAGAAAATGTTGTGAATTTCATCAATTACTCGCAATAGGTGACTACAAATTTCATCAATCAGTCGTGGATGAAAATGAAAATTCTATCTAATCATGGGAAAAAAATTGAGAATTTTGTTGGACAATTACGAATAATTGCGAATTTCGTAAATCATCGCAGAATAAAATCATAATTTTTGGTCAATTAGTTGAACAAACAATCACGATTTTTGTCCAACAGTCACAGGAAAATAATCATTAATTTTATTAAACAATCATGAAAAAAACAATTTTGTCAAGAGGCCACATAAAAAAGCAGTGAAATTTGGAGGGGGGGTGGGTGTCCCAAGGTTACTGGATAACTGGTCCTGTACCTGTAATAGAGGGTATACGATGATACATGCTATACACTTTCTGGATTTTTTAAAAAGAAATTCTGTATTAGAGGTACTGCACATGCATGAGCCTGTGCTTTACTTTTTTCTGCAGACTTAGGCTTGGCCAGGCCTAAACTTCATTATTCCTAAGCCAAGACCGGATCATGTTTTTTTTTTTCTAGGCCATGCCTATCTAAGAATGTTTTTTCTATGTTTAATATCAGGCCAAATTTCATCATTAATTAGTGAGTAAATTATAAAAAACATTTCATTGTTACATTTCCTATTTTTGT
The DNA here is from genome assembly GCA_963931845.1 of Maratus michaelseni. Taxonomy (NCBI): domain Eukaryota; kingdom Metazoa; phylum Arthropoda; class Arachnida; order Araneae; family Salticidae; genus Maratus; species Maratus michaelseni. Next base: position 21,212,419 of record OZ007586.1, read on the forward strand.
GTTTTATAAGTAGAATATTTATTCACATTTTTAGGAGTCCCTATTTTTGAAAGGAAATTTTAGTAACAGAAATTTTTGCGTGCAGATAACTTTAATTACTGAAATTGGATTCTTGTTGCATATGGGCTAACAATATTCTTTCCTCAAATTGTTTAAATTTTAAAGTAGTATTTTAGTTTGATTCTGTTTATCGAAAGAAGCAAATTCACTTTTTTGTTTCCTGCAGTCTTTTTCATTCTACCTACTTAAAAAAAGACTAAAAAATAAATCGGGGATCATCCATTAATCACAGCATATTTCAAGAGAGGGGTTCACCAATTGTGACATAAGGTGACAGGACAAAAAAGCATGTTGTTGTGACATCACACGTAAAATATGATAACTTTTAGGTAGGCAAATTCATGAAAAAAGTATGTATTTTTACTTAGGTTAATTCTTCTGTTAACCCTGAAGAAGAAATATTAGTAGAACCAATTGAGTCCCAACTAGAGTCTGCATTTAGTTCAGCTCACACAGACTCACAAGAAACTAATGGTGAAATTAACTCTCAAGATGTAAGTATAACTTTATATAATAAATTTCTTCACATATTAACATACTTGATAACATCTATGGAATGCCCATTACTTTTACATTTAACCTGAAGATGACCAATTGGGCCATGACCTCAATATATATATTTTTTTTGCTAAATATTTAATTATTATTAATATATATATATATTTTTTTTGGGGGGGGGGGTTACAACAAATGCCTTTCTATTACAACTGTATCTTAGATATCATTAAATATCTTTAAAGTTAAGTGTTGGGATTTTATTTGATATGGTAAATAAATAAGTGTTGTTTTGCAATAAGGTTATTGAATTATCGCACATGGCTATTCATGTTTTAAATTTTCACCAGGTCATCTTAAAGTTAACAGTCAAAGACTGGAATTACAATGACCTTAAAAAGATTATAGATTTTTTTTTTCAAAACCAAAACTGTTTCCTTGAATTTGTAAAGCAAAAATGTATGATAGGTTTGATATTAAATCCCCTCTCTTGATTTCTCAGTCCTAAGGTTTATTATTATAAAACTTGTCCACAATCGTATCAAGTTTAAAAGTTTTTCTAGCTGTCAAATCAAATTCATGGCAGCTTATTGTGGAAGATTATGATTGCACATTATGCAATGTCGTAAGTGATACTTTTTCAGAAGAAGAGTTCTGTGCAGTTCTGGTTGTACTCGCCCCAAACCCCCAAAACTGCTTAAAGTCAAACTTACCTGAACCTGACACACTTCAGTCTGATATAAAATCCATATTTTAATACAATTATGAAAAAGTAGTGTGTAATTATATCTACTTTCTTTTTTGTATAAAAATGACTGCATACTGATTAATATGCAAATATTTAGTTTTTTCATTTAAAAAATATTAAGGATTTCCTTTTGAAACATTAGGTTTCATTTTATGTAGTTACAGAATATATGCAATTAAAAGGAATCTTTTTGTTTCAAAATACTGTTTCTAAAAGATTAAAAATTGTCTATAATACATTGATGTGAGGGTGTTAGAGATAGGACAGGGTTTCTATGGTGTTATACGATTCACATGGGCTCTTATATCACCTCCTTTCATTTGGTAGATTGCCTCAAACTCATCCTGTATATATATCCATGTCCATATATACGAGGGCTGTAAATTAAGTAATGGCAACATAGGTATAAATCAATTTTTAATGAACTTACAAGTACAATTGCATTACATTCCTTCTATGTAATCACCAGCAAAGCTTATAACCTTTTGCCAAATGTCGGGAAGCCGTTGTAGACCAGTGGCAGGGTGTCGATTGTTGATGTGAGCGACCGAGCGCCCTACTGCGTGCCCTGTGCATTGCAAATCTGCAATCTCATTCCGACCTGAACGAAATGCTTGAACCAATCGTGCTACTGTCCTATACGGTGGTAGAGCATTTGTGCCACAGGCTTCCACTAATCCTCGATAGCATTCTGTTGCATTTTTGACACAGGCAACCTCGATTTTAAGCCACGACCGCTGATCACCTTTTGAAAACATGCTTTAGAGTGATGGAAACGAAACTCATCACTTTAACGCCACACAACAACTACCCTTCTAAGCAGATCGACTGTTTTTTGCACTCTACATATCGACAATAGCGCCACCTCACCACTCCCATATCTCATTTGCGCATGCCCGCTCTTCTGCGAGTTTCAAGGTTAAATTGCCACTATTTAATTTACAACCCTCATATATACCATCATCATCAACCATTTTCAATCTACTGCTGGATGTAGGTCTACTCCAGATTTTTCCACTGTTTTCTCTCTAGTGCTTTAGTCATCCAATTAACACCAACCACTTCTCTGATTTCGTCACTCCATCTTACTTGAGGTTGTCTTCTTGGTCATTTTACATCTCTGGGATACCACTGCAGGGTGTTTGTGCTCTATCTATTGTCTTGTCTTCTTGCAATATGTCCAGCCCATTTCCATTTTAACCATTTAATTCTCTCAATTATTTCAAAGACTTTTGCCTGACTTCTGATTCAGGTTATTCTCTTTCTGTCTCTTCTAGTTATGTCTAGCATACATCTTTCCATACTTTGCTGTGTTGTTTGTAATCTTTGTACCATTTGTTTTGTTAGCGTCTATGTTTGTGTTCTACAAGTTAGTGCAGGGAAAACACATTGGTTAAACATCTTTCTTTTCAAACAAAGAGGCATGTTACTCTGCAGAATAATATTGTTCTTTCCAAAAGCACTCCATCCATTTCTTAGTCTTTTATTGATTTCATTCATGATACTGTTGTCCGATGATATTTCCTGTCCAAGGTACACATAACTTTGCACTTCTTTAATCTCAGTGTTGTAGATGATTTTCTTTTTTGATGCTAGCTTCTGTCAAATCATTTAGTATATTTTCCAATTCTTCAGGTCTATTGCTGAAAATTAAAATGTCATCAGCAAATTGGAGATGTCTTAAATATTCCCCATTTATTCTAATCCCTTTGTTTTCCCAATCCAGCTTCTTGAAAGTATTTTCTAAGACAGCAGTAAAAAGCTCAGGCGAAATGGTATCTCCTTATCTTACACTGCTTCCAAGCTTAATCTTCGCTCTTCCTTTGTTCAAATGGATGGTGGCTGTTGCTTTCTTGTAACTCTCCTTTATAATATTGATGTAAGGTTTGTCTATACCAATGTCCTCCTGAGAATCAACTATTGAAGATGTGTAGCCCGAATCAAATGCTTTTTCATAATCAATAAAGGCAAGGCGGAAAGGTAAATTATATTCTTTATGTTTGTCTATAAGTTTCCTTATTGCTTGAATATGATCTATTGTTCTAAATTCACTTCAGAATCCTGCTTGTCCTCCAGGTTGAGCTGAGTCCAAAGCTGATTCAAGTCTTGTCCTTAAAACTTTGGTGAACATTTTATAAATCACTGACAGTAAGCTGATTGGACAGTAGCTTTTAATGTTTTCCTTCTTCCCTTTCTTGAAAAGTAGCACCATCACAACATTATTCCAATCTTCTGGTACATCTGATTTCTCGAGACATTTGTTAAGCAGTAAGGCTAGCATTTTTGCAAATTTTTCTCTTGCTTCTTTGAAAATGTCAATTGCAATGTTATCTTTGCCAGGGTATTTACCTTTTTTCGTGCATTGAATGGCTTGTATAACTTCATCTGTCATTACCAAGATTATCTCTTCAGTTTCTGTTATGTTCACTCATGGATCACGTAAGTTGATTCCCTTTGATCTTCACTTTTATGTAGATTGTTATAAAATATTTCAGCAATGTGTACTATTTCATTATTGATTTTGGTGATTGTTCCATCTGCCCTCTTCAGAGCAAAAATACATTATCTTCCAACACACAGTTTGCGCTTAGTTAATTTTAAGTTAGTAATTTAAGTAACTCTTAGTTATCTTCTATCTATCTGTCTATCTATCTATATACATATATATACGAGGGCAGTTTGATATTTCCGTGACTTTAAAAAAGGTGGCAGTCTGATCACACTCTTATTTTTATGTTTTCAATTTATTATTATCCGCGGCAATATTCGTGCAATTTGCAGACGATATTTTAAATACATTGTGTTCTATTGGATTCAAAAGCAAATGATTGGCGTGGTTGTTTTGATTATGGAGAAAAAATAATTTTGTGTTTTGATGAAACACTATTTTTTGTGTGGAAAAACAATTGCTAAAACTAAAGAAAAATTGAAAAAATATTATGGGGACTCTGCTCCATCACATGGTATGGTTCACAAGTTTTTTACGGAATTTCGTTGTGGCCGTACGAGCACAATAGATGCAGAACGTTCTGGACGTCCAATTGAGATTATGACTGAGGAAATGGTCAACAAAATCCATGACATACTATTAGACTGCTGTGTGAAAGTGCGTGAGATAGCTAAGAAGGTAAACATTTCAAATGAACATGTATTCAATATCTTGCATGAAGATTTGGGCATTAAAAAGTTATCAGCAACGTGGGTGCTGCGATTGCTGACAGTGGATCAAAAGCAGACTCGTGTAACCATTTCAAAGCAATGTTTGGACAAGTTCGAGCACAGTTCAAGCAAATTTTTGCAGCATTATGTTACAGTTAATGAAACATGGATACATTACTATACACCAGAAATGAAAGAACAGTCTAAACAGTGGACTTCTTCTAATGAACGTGCTGCGAAAAAGGCAAAAACAGTTCCATCGTCCAGAAAGATTATGGCCACAGTTTTCTAGGACTCAAGGGGCGTAATCCTCATTGGCTGTCTGGAAAAGGGTAAAACAATCACCAGACAGTATTATGCTGATTTATTAGACCATTTTAATGCAAAATTGAAAGAAAAGAAGCCCCATTTGTCCAAGAAAAAAGTGCTTTTTCATCACGACAGTATGCCAGTGCACTCGTCAGCAGTCATTATTATGCATATTTAGTACCGTATTCTTATTGCACTTGACTTTATTTTTAATATTTTATTCATTTTTAAAATTTTTATTATTTTACATAATTATTTTAATATTTTATTTAGATTATTTTAATATTTTATTTAGATTTTTTTAATATTTTACTTAAATTATTTTAATATTTTACATCATTATTTTATATTTTACATTGTTGTAAGCATTCATTATAAATTCCAATGCTTTACTAAATTCAAATTAATGTTTTTTAAATGTTAACAAAAATAATGACCAGAAATCCACTAAATTATAAAATCCTCATAACCTCTGGTGTTAAGTTGTACAGATTTGAGGTAGTCTACTGTATATCATGCTTTAACTCTCTTACTTATGAACCAATTTAGATGTGAATGAGCATGTGTACAAGATCTCGATTGAGTTCATTGGCCAGCTTCATCTACCCTCTTGCTTCAAAATTGCGGCCGCTTAAAATTAAAAAAAAAAAAATTCAAAAACATGTACAAAAAACTTTTAAATTAAAAAATTTGTTTATATTCAATGTTAGATCTTGATATAAGGATTCCAGAGCATTTTTTGTTTTGGCTTTATCTTAAAAAATGGCTGAGATTATAGCAGCTTGAAATTCTAGTGTGGCTAACATTTAAAATAATCTAATTTTTGTTATACTGTAACTCTTGTATTTATGAATGGATTTGAATGTAACTGAGCTTATGTACAGGGCATACCAAGGACTCTACCGTGTTCATTGACCAGCTTCATATGCTGTCTTCTTTCAAAATGGTGGCCACTTAAAACTTTTACAAATTTAATAATTCAAAGAGTTGTACTAAGAAAATTCGAAATTAAAAAAGTTTTTCCTTTAAGTGTTTCACTTTGGTAAAAGGATTCTGGAGTATTTTTTGCCTCACTTCTATCCTAAAGAACGATTTAGATATAACAGTTTGAAATTCTAGGGTCACTGACATTTTCAAATAATCTGATTTTTGTCCAGCAATAGCACTCACATTAATTAATCGTACATGACTTAGCATGTGTACAGGATTTACCAAGGTTTTGACAGAGTTTGTTGGCTAGCTTCATCTGCATCTTGTTTTAAAATGTCTGCTACTTCCATACTTTAAATTAAAAAAGATATGCAAAAGAATTTGAAATCAATCTAAAAAGTTTTCACCCTTAAGTGATTGACTTTGATACAAAGAATAAGGAACATTTTCTTGTTTTGCCTCTATTTGAAATACAGTAGGTGCCGCTTAATGAGATCACTTCGGGACCACGAGTTTTTGATAACAATATCCGATTGATAACAATAAGCGATTTAAAAAAATACCAAATCATAATATCTTGTAGTACTATTACTATGAAAATGATTACTCACCCTTGTGCAATGACGACTCGTAAAGTGATAAAAAGCATTTATTAAGCAAATTGAGTAATTTTTGTTTGTTTACAATTCTCTTTTAAAAGTTTATTAGTGAATTTTCATACTCGTATACTTTCTGAAAACTACCCCATGATGTTGTACACCTTGTTTCAAAACATTTTTAACACATTCCTCATTACTACATTTGTAAGTGGTTATTCAAAAAGTTGACTTTCATCGTCCTCCTGATCTTCATCATCACCATAATTTTGTATTTCTTTGAAAACTTTTTGCAAATTTCAGTTTCTGTGAGCTTGCAGCTACTGGAATGTCATTGGCAATCGCCATCCTGTCCTCATAATCTTCATTCGTCATGTCATCAGGGAAGTTTCACTAGTTTCTAATGTTTTCAGTTTCACAGAATACAGCAGTAACAAATCAATTTTTAATTGTTGCAGATGATATTCGATTGCATAACATTACCAGAAAATGCAAAGTTTCCAGAAGAATAGTTTTTTTTTCAAACTTTTCAGGAACTGGTCTACTGAAAAAGCGATAACATTAAACGGAATATTGATCACATAAAGCGATGCTTTTAGTAAGAAGCAGAATAGAGTGGGTCAGGATTTGGTTATTTTGATAACATTAACCGGATGATAACATTAACCACGATTACATTAAGCAGCATCTACTGTATTGGCAAAGAAATAGTAATTTGAAATTCTAGGGTTGCTGATTTTTCCATAACTAGGTTTTATTTATGAGCTTTAGAAAACATGGTATCTTACAAATTTACTTTAATTGCTGTAACTATTGTTGTTACACTCATACATTAAAAATTATATAGCCATATCTGCTAGCATCAAATTCTTCCAGATACCTAATGAAATATCGCCACATTTCTGACTAAAAATAATTAGTGAACTTGACTGAATATAGCTGACTTATTTGGTGAGATTCTCATTCAAATTCAGGATCGATCAAAACTGGTGTTGAATCTTCTATAATTGATTTCTAAACATTTCTGCTTCATGTATTTGAATAAAATGAGCTGAAATTTTAAAAAGAAAGAATATGGAAGTTCCTACTGATACGGCCAGAAGAACTTTTTAGTTGGTAAAAAATTTCATAACAGCATTGCATTTTCATATTATTATATTTTCTTTTTAACACTTTCTAATATATGTGAAAAGTGTTTTTCACTCTAGTTTGTTGGCTGCCTATTTATTCATAGCTTAACTTGCTTAAATAAACTCAAATTGAAATGTAATTGATATATGTTATTACGGTTTACTATGGCATGTTCACTATTAAGAATTAAGTGTATACCATTTATAGTTAGTTTACAGGAACACACAAAAGAATTCAGTTACAATAATCTCTATGAACAATAATTGCTGAAAGTGTGTTTTCAGTTGTGTTCTGTAATTTTAAATAAAACCAAATTTTTGATTATTACTTGGTTTGTATAAATTCTATAGATTATATAAAGTACTACACAAAGGAATTCAAGCACATTTCTTCTTAATGATAGAAATTGCTGAAGGGAAATTTTTAACTGTTTTATGCATTTTCTAACTGAACTAAATTTTAGCATACTATGTATACACATGCAAATACATATACAAGGCGTTTCGATTAATAATGTAATATTTTTCGCAAAATTTAGCATTTATATCTATAACAAAATTAATTACCTTAATAATCAAAATATTGTCCATCATTAGCTATGACCATTTCCCATCTTTTTGGCAAGAGATAGATTCCATGCCAATAAAAGAACTCTTTTTTTTTTAAGCAATCCATTAATCGACCCAATTTTTTACTTCTTCAAATTGAAGTGATGTTTTGAAAGTCTGCGCTACATCAATCGAATAAGTGGTATTCCCAGACCTGTCTTTATTGGTTGTACGACAGTTGTCGCCACATAGAGCCTCAGACCTGAAGAAAAAAAATAGTTCATTCAAAATAGCTAACTATTTATTATTCATTTTGTTGTGAGCTATTTATTTCATAATAAAATTTATATGTATAAACATGCATATTTATAAAATGGGAAATGTTTTAAGCATAAAATGTAAAATGTTTTATCCATAAAATGTAAAATGTTTTATCCATAAAATGTTTGATGCAAGTTGTAAGCACTCAAGAAGAGAATAGATTGTTTATTACTCATATTCAACTCTAGCCTATAAAGTATGAGGCTAGAATCCTGCATGAGTTTGGGTTACCTACTTTTACCTGCACCCAACTCAAAGTTGGGTTGGTTATCACTATTTTTTCATTGCAGTTCAGGTTGGATTTTGACTCTTTTGGGTCATGTTCAGGTTGACCTGCTTTTTGAAAAGAATGTCCACAATATTTTTTCAGATTAAAAAAATATATACAATAAAACCTGACTCTCCTAAAAAGTGGACACTTCTGTTTAGTGAACACATATACCTTGGAATAGTATGTGCCTCCAAATCTACGCACACATAGCATGTGTATGTGCGCATAAACTATCACAAATGTGGTACTTTTGTTTTTGTGTGTATCATAAACGAAATGTTGGTAATGTTTTTCATATTCTGAGAAAAGAAAAAAGGGTTCTTAACTGCACCGTAAAGAAAGAATAATCTACGATTACATTTCTCATATACATTTTATTTTCTTATGCAGTAAATTTAATATATACTCATTCATATTCAAATACGTATTTATTTTCATCTGAAACATTGTTCTATTCAAGCTTTTTGTGATAATCCCAATCGACTTGCAAAACAACTTAATATGGCCCGGAAGAATTATTCTAGGGTGAACCCAACATGCAGAAAGAAAATTAGAGTCATCCCAACTGTAAAAAAAATAGAAACAACCCTACTTGATGCAAAACTCTATTGAACAATCTTGAGGTGTCTGCTATTCAGAGGTTTCACTATATTTGAATACTATTAAATAATATAGATTTGTCCTTTTTGCTGTATAAAATGTAAAATTGGTGTTAGAGATTTAATTGCATAATAACATTAAAACATGATTTATTGTCCTTTCATTGCAGGTTGAAGTATGTCGGATATGGGTTGAAATATATATATATATATATATATATATATATATATATATATATATATATATATGTCAGGTTCAGGTTGAGTTGGGTTGCGGGTCACCAAAAATTTTTTTTTTACATTCAGGTTGGGTTGCTTGTCCAGGAAATTTTTTTTTGTCAGGTTGCAGGTTGACTATATTATCCTTGGAATATGGGGGTTTGGGTTATGTACAACCCGACCAGGACTCTACATCAGGCACACAACAAATTTGGACAGGCACATGATTTGAATGTCAATTGTTAAGAAGTTGGTGCTAATGATGATTCTGACAAACTGCTGACTATTATTTAATGATTATTTGTAATGTAACAATATAGATTTGCTTTCCTCATTGTGTAATCAAGTTTCTTTTTTTTATTTTATGAATATGAATGTTCCTGTCCATACCCATATATATGTCCTGTCGCATAAACATGGCAGGGAGGTCAAGGGAACTAAAATCTCTGTCCCCGAGACCAAATTAAAGATTTAAGTCTCCAAAAATTATGAAAGGTTAATGTTATTAAAAGTTCTTAGAAAAATGAAAATTTTGGAAAATCCTGATTTTTACTCAGATTTTTTCCTACTTTTTAAATTCTTTTACAAGTTAAAATTATTAGCATGCTAATTAAAATAAAAACTTTAAACATTTTACAATTAAAGAAAGAACAGAGTTTATAGGTGAAAATTTTCATCTTTATCACCCTCATTACTGCCATAATATGAAGTGGACTGATCGAGTAATTTAATTCATTAACCTGTTAATTATGCTTTTTTTAAAATTAGAAATTGCTGCAACTGGTAACTATTTTTTTTTAATTCCATTCATAGTACTTCTTAAAAAAAAATAACCTATGTCATACACATCTATGACAATTTTAAGATAAATCTACCAGAAAGAAAAAAAATTGTAAATTCAGTAGACTCCCTCAAATCCGCCACCCTAAAATCTGCACATCGTTTCCGTTGTAAACACTGAAACTTACAGTTAAGATCTAGGTGTAAAATTTAAGTTTTTTAAAAAATTTTATATCATTCTGTACACATTTTAATATGTAATTCTGTTTGATATGATTCAACTCATAGCTTCTCATGAAGGAAGTGTAAATTTATTTCTGAAAAAATTCTGGATAGTGCTGATATTAGTGGTAATTGCAATATTTTTCCAAATAATTTATGTATTAATCAAGTTTTTTGCTTATTAAGTATGGCTAAACATGAAATAAAACTTTGTTATTTTAGGATTTTGATATGAATTATTAGTGTGTACTTATAAGGCGAGTTTCACTGAATAATTCAAGAAAAAAATGTCTCATCATTATACATATTTAGTTATAAATTATTAATTATTTACTTGACCTTTACTTTTAATATTCTAAACATTTCTTTTAATTTTCTTAATTTTTTTAATTTTTCTTAGCTATTTTACTTTATTGTAAGCTTTCATTATAATTTTAAGTGCATTATTAAATTCAAATCATTGTTTAAAAAATGTAAACAAAACAATGACCAGAAATCTGCAAAATTCTAAAATCTGCATAACCTCCAGTTTTAAGCTATGCAGATTTAGGAGAGTCTACTGTAGTAGTATAACAACAATAGTACAAATAAAATATAAAAATAGCCGATAGTGGCATTCATGAAACATATATATTCCTGCATCTTGCCATAATCAAATACATAAATATATTTATCTTTATGTTTGATTTACATTGCTGACTGTTTAAATTATCAGAATATAATTAACATTTTTTTCGACCAAATTGTTTTAAAAATTTGATTTTGCATAATTTTAATTGACTCTCAGCTGATCACTGATCATCTGCTCACAAATGCTATGTAAATATACTAGAGGTCTGCATAAGTCAAATTTTTCAGACCCTCAGGATTTCAAGTGCTGTGCATTTTGCACATATCTGCGCAGAAATAGCGTTTTTTCTTAAATTTGCACCAAAACGTGCTTCCGATCCGGTACCGATCCAAGAAACAAAAAAAAATTCCACTTTTAACTTTTTCCTGCTGGTAGTTTTTCCCCTAATACACTAAAAGCTGGGACTTCCCCTCTTCTGCAAAGAGATGATTTGATTGACGTAAAAATATTTCTCTTTAGTTTATTAAGCCAAAATAAATTTCTAAAGATTCCGTTAACAAATGTAAAGTCGTCAAAAAATAAATAAATAAATAAATAAAGAGAGAGAGAGAGAATATGCAGAAAAATAATTAGATATTTACCCCATACCTCTCCAAATTGTTGCAGCAGAGATATGTGAGAATTTTAACTGTGAATTCTGCTTACTTTGTGAACATGAATGTAAATTTCAAAATAAAGGTTATCTACATTTAAATTTTCAAATGGTAACACCCACTTTTGATACCATATTTGAGTTCCTGGAAAAAAGGCAGCTTGGAAAAAGGTATTGTTTATATACTTTTTCTTAAATCTCCATACAGTTATAAAAGAAAATGTGTTAGGGGTTTATCCATAAATTAAAAAAAAATAATTCAATATCTTACAAGGTGATGCATTAGAACCAATTAGTTACCAGAAAAACTACAGAATTTTTTAGCGTAAAACAAACTTACTTATATGTAAGACAATAGCATATATTTTTTATGGTTGATTTCTAATATTTTCTATCTGTGGATGCTTTCATAACAGGAGACAGTTCCTTTAGGCTGTCAAAAAACTAAAATTTATTTATATTTCGAAAACTAATGATTGGAATGAACTGTACGCTTATATACCCATGTTTGTTTTTTTTATTCATGGTTTGTTTTATGTGAAAATCAATGTGGATCATAATTCAAAATTTGTTTTTAAGCAGAACAAAAATAACTTAAATATCTTTGGGTCTATGCATTGTATATCTTTAAAAAAATCAATCGGACATTTTTTGGGAAGATATAAATAAAAATTCGACACGTGAACTAACATTAGCATCCTCAAATTTTGAACTTGTTTAATTCTATGGAGATTTATGAAAAAGTATGCAATCAATGCCTTTTACCGGGCTACCTTGACCCAAGGAACTAAAAAAAGGTGTCAAAAGTGGGTGTCACCATCATTAGAAAATTCAAAATCAGTACAATTTTCAATATGTAGATGACCCCTATTTCAAAATCTGCATTCAAATTTGAAAAGTAGACATGATTTCCAGTCAAACAGTACCTTTCACATCTCTCTTCTGCAATATAGTGATTAAAAAGTGTGAGGATGTTCTCTCCCTCTCTTTTTAACAACTGTATAATATCACTACTTTTACAAAAAAAGAAAAAGAAATGCCACTCCGACATAACACAGTCAGCCCAGATCTGCAGAAAATATGATAGCCTGAGCCCATTCTGAGTATTATGAAAGGAAATTGACCCAAGTCTGTATAAACCTCTGCTAAAACATACTACATCCCCACCCCCCTCCAAAAAAAGAAGCATAATCTTGGGTAGACCAATGTTTATGTCATACGAGCTTTTTCAAAAGGTGATTACATTATGGGCTGTAATATTGCCAATTTTGCAGATTTTTTATTCAAATTATCTACCAGAATTTCCAAATAGTTACCATCACTTTATTTAATCTTTGAATGATTGTCATCAAAGAAGGCAAAAATTACTATTTGAAATTTCTGGTAGAAGAATAAAAAAATAAGTTAAATTGGCAACATCATTGGGACTGGGAAAGGAAAGGGCCTCACAAAGCTTCTTGCACCCGGCCTCGCTTTTGTTAAGGACAGCTCTGGAAAGTCTGAAGGAGAATACAGCATGTGAGGTAAGACGTCCCATTTAATGTTTTCCAAGTAGTTTGTTACAACATTGCAACATGTATCTTTTCTTCAATTCATATGGAACCCATTTTCTTTCCTTCTGGATCTTTCCCAATGTGTGTAGATGTTCTGAAATTGTGGATTTGGCAACATTCAATGCTTCTGCTGATTGTTTTAATGTTTCAGTTGAGTCTTTATGCAATTATGCTTACAAATCTACATCTTCAAACTTTTTCAGCTATCCTGAATGCTTCTTGTCATTTATATCAAAATCACCACTTTTAAAGCCTTTAAACCATCGTTCACAAGTTCTTTGTGTTAGAGCATGTTTTCCATAAGCTTTAACCAACAATCAATAACTTTCAGCAGCCATTTTCTTCAAATGAAAAGAGGTTATTAAATTTCCTCGCAAAACATCATTTTCTGGTGCAAAATTTGACATAATCAAAGCTATGAAGAACTATGTTTTTTGCACAATGACAATTAATAACAAACTGGCTTTTGATGATGTATGTTTACCCTCCAAAATGCCATAGACTTCATTAGTCTATACCAGGCATGTCAAACTCGTTTACCACTGCGGGCCAAATTAAGCATTATATACAAAGCTGCAGGCCACATAAAATGTAGATAATATGATATTATTACCATTGCACAGGTTAAAATTTGTACATACCAAACACAGCCTTGGTAACAAAATGTTCACGCAAAGTTATAAATTTATTATTATGCATAGTTTTTCTTTATTTTATTTTTTGAAAACCTACTCAAAATTACTTTTTATCACCCAAATCTATAAAATTTGATTGAATTTTCTAAATTGTATTTAATTTAAAAATTCATTATACATGCTTTTATGCTAATCTTGATTTAATAAAGGCATAGCTGTCAATCTTCTGTGTTTTCTTCAAGTAAAAATAAACATAAACATATTTTGAAACAGAAAAGTTATTTAATAAAATATATCTGGTGCATTAGATATTTGATTTTATTTATTAAATACATTTTCCCATTCATATTATTTTTATTTGACTTGAAAAATAATAAAAGGTTGACAGCATTCAAAGATGCTGTATAAAAGTGAGCTACCGAACGTAGCTAAAATGTGCCTAATTGCACAGTATACTTTAAAAAATTAGTCGATTTATGAATAATTACAGAAACATGGAAACCCCATACAGTCGGCTCTGCTTAATTGAATACAAATGGTTCCACTGAATTGTATGTATTTAAGTGAGAGCAGCAATTAATATTATCAGTATATGTTATCATTTGATTATATACCACACATGTGATAAATATTAATAGACAATAACTATTTACAAAATAATTAAAAAAATAATTATTGTTTTAATAATTTTAATCAATAACACTGCAAAGTGATCTTAAAGTTTACTGCACGTGGCCCCAGATCTCCCAAGATGCCATAATGGACAGTTGTCATCTAATGAGGAGGGAAACACTGGCACTAAATAAATAGTGTTTTTTATTCTCTTGATAATGACGAATGTATTTCCCCACAATTCCAGGATTTTCCAAGAAGTACCCCCAACATCTTGAGTCTCTATATGTACAGCAAGCTTTAAAAGAAAATCACACCTGTTCAAAATCAACACTCACATGCACTTTCTAGAATTAAGAAAATTCCGTCTTTCATGATGATTTCTGCTCTTAGATTGTAAAGATAACACAAACTGTTGTTACAAAAGAAATTATTTCCGTTCTTCCCATCTTCCTATTCATCACTATTACAGGGATTTACAAAATCTGGATTATTAGATTGGAGATATTTTATGTGATTAACCAGGGATTACAATGGAATAAAAGGAGTATATTTAACATTAACCTTATGGGGACCGTTTCTGTTCCATGACATTCTATGCATATAAGTTGGTATGTAATTATGCATTGCCTGATTAAGTGGAGCTGACTGTATCTATATATTTTCACTCTAATATGGAATGGCACTGAATTTTGATTTAACAGATTTTCATATTTCTAGAAATTCAAAAATCTTCTTTTGAACTCATTTTGTAATATATTTTTAGTATATTCTATATTTTTAGTATATTCGATTTTTGTAATAATACATGACAACATTTAAAATGAAATACATTTTTTTTAAAATTGTTTTATCAAAGTAATAAATTATATTTTAAAATGCTAATACTATCAGATAACAAAATAGCATTATAAAATTTGCCTATAAGTTGAAGTTTACACAGATTCTGTGTAATTTCAAATGAAAATTCCACGTACTTTGTCAATTGGTGGTCTTTTAATGATCCACTTTCATAATTTGGCTATTTAAAATGAAAATTGTAAATATTTTTATCAGTTCGAAATTAACAGCTAAACCTTTATGATGTAAAGTCATGAAATATCTATAAGATGGTAGATTTGATTACTTTCCGCTATACCCCCATTTCCAAGGTATTTTCTAGAATGTTGATCATTAAGCATGTGCATACAAATATAAGTTTATAAGTTTTAAGCACATATTTTTATAAATCTAGCCCCTATACATAAATCTTTCTAGCAATGGTACCTATGCTTAAAGTATTTTCAAATTTTTCTGTCTTCTCTAGACATAAATTTCATAGTGAATGATTTTGACTTGCGGGACATTCAGTGTAATAAAGGCAATAATGAGTTTTTAAAATAAATGTATTTTATTTGGTATGCTTGGTGAAAGTACACCGATTCTCTTTTAAGAACTAAGTTTCAATTCTGACAGTTTATTTTCCCGATGTTTATCCAGATTTTCTGCAAGTTTTCTTTATACACCTCTACAGCACCTCTTAATGCTACATTCTTTCCAAACCCCAACAGTGTCTACATATCAAACATAAAATTTCAGTTTTCCATTGAATATAATTGTGTCATAAACACCTTTAAAAAAACTATGATGTTCATCTTAAGTTTTTCATAAAGAATAAATTTGGTAAAGAGATTTACCATTTTTTTTTAAATCTTGGGATATGTGAGAGTGTCAATAAAATGTGTGTATATCAATAAAAAATGAAAGAAAGATCTAGCAGGATTCCAGAAATATCACACACAAATAGAAACCTAAGTAATGAAAATATTTAAAGAACTTCAATTCAAAATTCATATGTTCGCGTAAAGCCCAAGTGAAGAACCTGGATGGCATATTCATGGTTTTGTGTCCAGCACAAAAGTGATAACTTGTGGCACTTTCAAACCGACTCATTTAAAGTTTATTAATTTTATATTTTGATTTAAAAATTTCTTTAACAGTTCTTAATTAGTACCGAATTTTATTAATTTTACAATTCATTTCTTAGTATTTAATAAATACAGCATATTATTTTGTAAAGTGGTGTGAAATTGAAAAAAGTAGTATACAATAAAGTATTATTTTAAACATAAAACAAATAAAAGTTATGAGTAAAATACTTTAAAGTTTACGAATCTTTAAATTTTCAAACTCAAGATCCTGCACTTTGTTATGTTTCGATTGGTTATATTTGTATCTACATTTTTTTTTTGTGAAAATGTAAAACTAAGTTATATCTGTCTATATACATCACTGTTGCCAGATGAGCGGGAATTTTTTTAATCAGGATGCAACCATATATTCTGAAGAGAAAAATTCCTTTTATTTAATGATAGAATATATATGACACATATTTATATTTTTAAAAAATGTGGTAGCATTCTGAATAATTAAAAAAAACCCCCACCAAATCAGTTACACAGATACAGTGATGCCGCGGATGTGCTATAGCGCGTAAATTACGCGAAAAATTGGAGTTGGGACGAAAGAAAATAGTTCTTACGCGTCCCATGGGACGCGTAAATTCTTCAAAGAATCGCGAAAAAAGGCACATTTCGTCAAAGTATCGCCAAATTTCGTCGAAGAATCGTAAAAAAACAGTAAATTTCGTCGAATAATCTCGAAAAAACGGCACATTTCGTCGAAAGATCTTTAAAAAACGGCAAATTTCGTCGAAAAATCTCTAACAAAAGGCAAATTTTGTCGAATGATTGCCCAAAAACGGCAAATTTCTTCAAAGGATCTCGAAAAAATGGCAAATTTCGTCGAAGGAGCTCGAAAAAACAACAAATTTCGTCAAAGAATCTCGAAAAAATGGCAAATTTAATCGAAGAATCTCGAAAAAACGGCAAATTTCATCGAAAAATCACCAAAAAACGGCAAATTTCGTCGAAGGATCGCCAAAAAACGGCAAATTTCATCGAAGGATCTCGGAAAAAAACGGCAAATTTCATCAAAAGATTGCCAAAAAATGGCAAATTTCGTCGAAGGATCTCGAAAAAACGGCAAATTTCGTCGAAAGATCGCCAAAAAACGGCAAATTTTGTCGAAGGGTCTCGAAAAAGAGTCAAATTTCGTCGAAAGATCGCCAAAAAACGGCAAATTTTGTCGAAGGGTCTCGAAAAAGCGTCAAATTTCGTCGAAGGATCTCGAAAAAACGGCAAATTTCGTCAAAAGATCTCGGAAAATTCGGCAAATTTCATCGAAAGATCTCGGAAAAAACGGTAAATTTCGTCGAAGGACCGCCAAAAAACGGCAAATTTCGTCGAAGGATCTAAAAAAAAAAACGGTAAATTTCATCGAAGGATCTTGGAAAAAACAGCAAATTTCGGCAAAGGATCTCTGAAAAAATGCGAATATCATCCAAAGGCCAAGGGAAAAAATGCAAAATTCACTCAGCCTGAAATCGACTCGAATCAAAAGTTAGTTAATCTGACCTACAACAACAAAAATAGTGCTGAAAGACCCCCCCCCCCCCTCCCTTTCTACTGTAACGTAACCTGTCAGAAAATTTGCTGTGAATTTCAGAAAATATTTTTTAAAAATCAGAATCACTCCTGAAACTCCTTTCCAAAGAAAATGCTTGATTCTAACACTGATCTATGCTGACAAATAATCCAATGGGAAGTTTAGTCAATCAAAGCATTCATTCATTCAACAAAAAGTGCCCCTTTACTCAACAAAAGTATTCTTTTAACCAACAAAAATGTCCTTTTCAATAAATCCGTCCTCCCCCTTTTAAAAGAAATGCAAATATTAGTGATACTTGTTATCTTCTACACTCAAATAATCATTATTTTATAATTAAGCATTTACATTTAAAAAAAGGCAAAGAAAATTTCGCTTAATAGTTTTAAAAAAAATCTTATTTGATTGAGAAATACTGGTTTTAATTATTCATTATTTAATTATTATCAAAACAATAACTATTGCATTTCTCTTTTCCAAATAAACAAATTCACTTGACTTGTTCCTTTAAAATATGAATTTGAATTATTATGAATGGGGACCCGCTTTTTTAAAAAAGGGACCCAGATATTTGAAAATCCTGGGTCCTTGGGACCCAGGATTTTTAGGATCCAGTGACATCACTGCAGATATTACTGATGTTTGCCATCTCTAAAATGTGTTTATGCAAAAAGTGTATTTTCAGCATGCATGTTCTAACAACTAAATTAAACACAGGTAAAATGACAAAGGCTTGACAGGCCACACATAAGTAGATGGCAGGGCAGTTGTGGCCCATGGGCCATGTGTTTGGCATGTGTGGTCTATACCAACAAATGTACTAGTAATGCCATTTCTTAGCAAAATCAGCATTATTAACCAAAACACCTATTAAATATGCATAAAAAAATTCCATTGTTATTCCTTATATTTCTCTAATTTATTCAATATATTTTTTAGGTTGAGAAGAAAGAAAAAATTTCATCAGATTCACCTGCTTCTCAGGAAACAAGTAACAGCAAAGAATCCAACAAAGAATATAGTGAGGAACATGTTCTTAAAAATGGTAAGAAATTTACCATATAGGTTTTTTTGCAATATATACATTTAACGTCTGAATTTAAAAACCATTAAAACACCAAATAAAATAAATTAAGACAGACTTGAGCACAGGTAAAAAATAAAATTTACAAAAAATATACTTAAAAACAATTAAAAATACAATTAGTAAACGTTTCACCAAGCGACACGCAAGGCATCATCAGTATAGAGCCTCTAAAGTTACGGGCCGGAGCATCACCACCATATCTAGGTACACTTTGGGTACACCCTTGCTTCTTGGCGACTTTAGCGCCTTATTGGCAATTTGAAGAAATTTGTTTATCATATATTATTTGAACTAAGTCGATGCATCATGCAAGTATGCACAAGAAGAAAAGTTTTCCCATTATAAAGATCGTACTGTTCTTGAAAATCTTTACATTTTTCAAAAATATTTTTTCGTCCTTAAAAGTCCTTATTTTTATGAAAAATCTGCAAACAGTCTTTAATTTTAAACTCTTATTTCTTAATCAAATGTGAAACTCCTCTGCATTTCAGTGAAATTCCGATAAAAAAATAATCAGCTAAATCCCTCTCTTTTCGAAATTTTCTTCGCCCCCTTTGCTTCCCCCCTGGTCAAACAGTACCCAAAGTATAAAAATTCTTAAAATTCCTTAATTTTTTAAACTTTTCAACTCTATTTATTATTTTATTGTAACAATATGATCATACAAATTTCGTTAAAATTTAATCTATATTCCTCTATCCCAAAATTTTGCTTCCCTCTCTACCCCCTCCCCCCTTCTCACAAAACCCAGTACAGTTTAAAATTTTTAAAACTGTAATTTTTTAAAACTTTGTTTTTGCTCTATCTGTCACTTTATTAAAACAATAAATAAATAACCGATCATATAATATTTTCCTCCCTCTCCACCAAAATTCACGTTTTCCCTCCCCTTCCCCACCCCCCGATACCAAGCACACAAAATTTAAAATCTTTAAATATCTTACTTTTTTTGTTCTATGTGAAAATGTTTAGTAAAGTAAATAAATTTCAAGTCATCTAATTATCTCCCCCCCCCCTTTCAAAAAAATATCTGCTTCTTCCCCTTTGCCCCTCCCTGTTCCTAAAGTTTAAAATATTTAAAAGTATTTTTTTCTGCTATTTGTCCTTTTATTGTAATAATAAGTAATTAATCACCTAAATTCCTTCCTCCATCTGTAACCGTTCGGAGTTTTCCGTGGTTTCTTCGAACCTTCCCGTAAATACGGGTTAGGATCCCTCAAAAAGACCCCCAGGTAAGGCACCCCCCCAGGGCCTATATCCCGCGTGTTGATAATTGGTCGACATAAATCCACCCAACCCAACCCAACCCTCCCTCCATCTGATATGGCCGCTTCCCCTTTAGCCAACCCTCTTATTTCTAGCACACAAAAAATTAAATCTTTAAACTGTTTAATTATTTTTTTTCTGTATAATTTTAAATCTTTAGTAACTATAATTAATAAGTCATCTAATGAACTTACTACCCCCCCCCCCCCACACACACCCATAAAATTCTGCTTCTCTCTTCATTTGGCACCCCTACTCACAAAATTAAAATCTTCAAACGTTTTTAATTTTTAAAACTTTCTTTGCTCTATTTATTACGTTATTGTAACAATAACATTAAATAATCATTTAACATCTTCCCACCACCTGAAATTACTTCTCCCCCGGTCTTTCCTACTATGCAAAACTTAGTCTTCAAAACTGTAATTTTTCTTTCTGAGTCGATAAATAACTAATCAACCTCTTTCTCCCCCCCCTCCCCCCCCCCCGCTGTTAACTGAAATTTGCCATTTATATCTCTCCTTTATACATTAACTCGCTGTTTATATTAATAATTGATTAATTTATGAAACCCCCTAAAATATTTTAAATATAAAAAAAAGCAATATTCTGTATTATTATAAATTTCTAAATCTGTAAAATAATAGTAATAACAATAATATATATTGTTTAACCTATTTATGAATTTTTTAGAGAATTAAAAAGGTGCAGAAAGATTTAAAGTTATATAAGCATCACTTAAATAAAAACAATTCTCATAAAATTCGGCTTCCAGATTTTCCCCTTCGACTCATTAAACAGTTTGATATTTAAAACTGTAATTTAAATAATATATGTCCTACATGTTTAATAGCAAGTTATCTAACCCCCCTCCCCCTACGCAAACAAAAGTAAGAAAAATCTGTTTCTCTCCAATACATGAAGTTCAGATTTTTTTTTTCTCTATTTGGGACTTTGTAGTAACAATAAATAAATAATTAATGAGATTAATAAGAAAATAAATAATTCAAAATCTCATAAATATTGACTAATAACTCTCAAAAGTTTGAAAAAAATTAAAAGAGTATAAATAATCGTTGTCTCTTATGCATATTTATACACTTATGCAAATATTATAAACATAAATAAATAATTAAATTTAAAAAGAATCATAATCATCAATCATTTTTACACGTTTGGACAGACTTTTAAATTTGGCGCTTTCATAAATCCCGCCATTTATCTCGACGACAATTTGTTCCACTTTGTTCTTTTTGTGTTTTCTTCGGGAAATTTGAACTTTCTGTGTCCTTTTCTAAAATAGTGTGAACAATTCGTTGCTAAGCAACCTCCCATCATAAACTTCGTAACTAATTATAACGTGTAATTAATAAAAAATAACTGTCAAAATGTAGCACCGTTGCTCTGAGTTTACATAGAAGCTATTGGGCGCTGGGTACATGTGGCAAACCCAAAGGCACATCAATGGCAGATGCTTCGGCTCGTATCTCTAGTGGCCCTACATCAGTACAAACAATCCATTGCATAACAAACAACTGAACAAATCAAGAACAGTTAAAGTTAGTTATTTTAAAAACAGATAATATTCACTAGGGACAGAATGAGCTTCATTCAGAATCTGCGATCGCAATTGAGTGAACCAACCCTCAAGGAGTAATCTACCATGATATAGCCGTTACAACCAGATTTCAAAATAATGGCATTCGCAATTAGCAGGATGTGATTTGTTTAAAGTGAATGCTGGACAATTTTTAAATTCAAATTACCAATTTTTAAAGCACTAGTATGTTCTTTTAGGCAAATTTCCAATGATCTACCTATTTTACCAATGTAGACACTATTGCAATCTTTACAGGGAATAATATAAACAACACCGGGTAATTTAGACTTATCATATTGAAATTTGTGCTATTTCTGGCATTCTAAAATCATTCAATATTGGGGATTCTTTTAAACCAATTAATAAAGTGAGTTCCTTTTTCAATAAGCATAAATTTCAATATGATAAGTCTAAATTACCCGGTGTTGTTTATATTATTCTCTGTGAAGATTGCAATAGTGTCTACATTGGTGAAACAGGTAGATCATTGAAAATTTGCCTAAAAGAACATACTAGTGCTTTAAAAAATTGTAATTTGAATTCAAAAATTGTCCAGCATTCATTTCAAACGAATGACATCCCACTAATTGCGAACGCCAGTATTTTGAAATCGGGTTATAACGGCTATCATGGTAGATTACTCCTTAAGGGTTGGTTCACTCAATAGTGATCGCAGACTTTGAATGAAGTTCGTTCTGTCCCAAGTGAATATTGTCCGTTTTTAAAATAACTAACTTTAACTGTTCTTGATTTGTTCACTTGTTTGTTATGCAATGGATTGTTTGTACTGATGATGCCTTGCGTGTCGCTTGGCGAAACGTTTACTAATTGTATTTTTAATTGTTTTTAAGTATATTTTTTTGTAAATTTTATTTTTTAACTGTGCTCAAGTCTGTCTTAATTTATTTTATTTGGTGTTTTATATGGGTTTTTCACAACATCGGGACGGCAGAATGATATCCAGGGAAAAAGAGAGAGGAAATGAGTTCTTTGGGGATTGTTTTGTGCGAATCTCATAAAAGATTATCAAAAGTATTTTTATTTTCAGTCAGTTTTTCACTTAATGTTTAATTATTTTAAACACCCGTGGCATTTTTTTTCTTTTTCAAAATCATGAAAGGTAAAGGAAATTCAGACAAAATTTTAAAACTTAAGCAGGATCATATCCTTTCCCTTTCTATGCCCTGTTGGCACCTATACTTTTTAAAATCTGCCATATTTACTTACACATCTTGTTTTTTGATAGGAAAAACAAAAAAGATTATTGAATATTGCATACCATTCTATTTTAAAAGCAGAAAATGAATTTGCAATAAAAAAAAAAGTAGAAATCCGGATTTAATATATATATATATATATATATATAGATTTTTTACCTTGAATCTAAATTGCACACATTTTGCCCCTTATTAAATTACCATATCAAAGCACTTATAACATAAAATTAAGGTTTCTACACTATGTATTTTTCTCTTAAAAAAAATATCTTGTTTTAAAATATTGATGCCAAAAATCAATACTCTGCATTTGCTCATAATACACAAACTATGGCATACAAGAGTATTTCACTTATTTTACTTTCTGCTTCCAGAGGTCTGCCCAGACTTTACTTACAGGTTCCTGCTTCGTAAAAATTGTGAAAGATTATTTATATTTCCAAAAAGTCTAATTGTAATTTTGTGGACCTGAAAATAGTGTTATATTCAAGTTTCTGTTTAGACAATTACATTTTAACAAGATCCTAATTTAATGAACAAATGTATGTAAGTGCATTAAATTTAAATATATAAATTTATTTATATACATATTTATTTTCTTCTAGCTGACCCGCCCCACATTGCCTTGGAACATGATAGTAAGTAACCTAAATTCAATGTTGATTATTTTATATATTTCCAATCTTTCCTTATGTGAAGGGCCCCACTGCCTTCAGCAGCATAGCCTCTCCAATTTGTATTATTTTGTATTTTTAAACAAATATCTACTCAAATGAACCTAGAGTTGAGTACCTTGCTGCCTTTGGCAGCATACTGCTCTGTGCTGCACTGCACATGCTTCAGTCTTTTTACAAATGAACCTCAAATTTGTATGATTTTATATTTATTAAAGGACAATCTTTCAAAATGAAGTAATGGGACTCTCTTTATAGTGATTACTGATTTTATTTCTGACATTTAGATATATTAAACTTTCAATTCTAACCAAAAGTTCCTGAGAAAATCTAAATAATGTAAAACATGCACCCACTCCTCATTCTTTTAAAATGCAAATCTTCAGGTATTGACAACCTATGTTTAAAATGTAGAGGTTTCCCCAGATATGCACATAAACACCTTCCCCCCTGAAAATGTTGGAAAGTGAAAATCTCTTCAGAAACTATATCTTCAAAGACACTGAGAGTGCGAAAAAAAAAAAAAAAAAATCCCTGATGAATCTGTGAAATGACTTCCAGATTTTTTTTAAAATAGTAAATATTAATATTTTTTTAAACCAAAGCTATTTTAGAACCTGAAATATTATTATTTTTTTTTCTTGATCTGATAAATAGGATGGCATTTTAAAATGAGTAAAAACAGAAACAATGAAAATGAATGCTAATCAACCTCCAAGAAATATATAATTTTCAAACATTAAATATTAATATTGTTTAAAACCAAAGATGCTGCCAGTACCAGAAAAGTTATGCTGTATAAGTCTGAATTTTTTTATCTCCTTCTGCAAAGCTACAGCAGTTTCAGAATGCAGAAAAAACAAAAAACCTGAAAAGGAATCAGAAAACATTAAATCCAACATGAAAGTGAATTTCAGAAAAAAATATTTTTTGAAATGGTAAATATTAATGCATATATTATATATATTAAAAAAAAAAAAAACATTGTTAGAAAGGGAAAAGTGCACTGAATATTTGGGATTTCTTTGTTTCCTTTCTTTCTTTTGTATTTCTGTCAGGGAAGCAGATGTGACAGTTTCAAAACTAACTTGTAATCGAGAACCAGACAAAATGTTTTAGAAATAGTAACTATTCATACTTTTTAAAATGAAAAATACCTCTACAACTTGAAAGGTACAGCAAAAATTTTTGTGTCTTTATTTTTTATAACTCCATGGGAAACCTAGACATTAGGATTTCAAAATGCAGAAAAACCAGAAAACTTTCCTTTCATCTGTGTGATGATTTTAGGAAGAAGCCATTTTCTTGATCTCATCTAAGCTTAATGAGCTATGAGACTTGTGTAAATATTGGGCCACCTAAATTATCTTTTGACAATACATTATATGGCATTGGTAAAGAAATTGTATATCCTTTAGTACATTTTCCATATGAATTCTGTGTTGATGGTTTTACAATTACTACAAATTTTTACATGTTATAATATCTTGCGCATGACATGGTCTTAGGAATGGATGTAGTTAATAAACTAGAACTGGTGATAAATGAAGCAGGGGTGATTCTGTTCTGAAAATTCTGAAAATTTAAAGCACTCAGTTCCAAAAATTGAAAATTAAAAAAAAATTGGTCATAAGTCCAAAATTTGGACAATTTGAATCACGGTTGTGGAAAATTTTTTGAATTTCTTCAAACTATCGGGGAGAAATATTGTGAATTACATCAAAGATCTCAGAAACAAATAGCGATTTTCTTCAATTGGTTACTTTAAAAAATAGCAAATTTCCTCAAAAGATTGCAGAAAAAAATCATGAATTTCATCAAAAGATTGCACAAAAATTGATGAATTTTGATAGACAATTGAAGAAAAATATTGCAAATTTTGTTAAAAGATCACGGAAACTAATAGTGAATGAATTTTATCAATTGATCTCAGAAAAATATTGTGAATTTTGTCAATCAGTCATGAAACAATATCTCAAATTTGGACAAATGGTTGCAGAAAAAAAATCAATTTTGTCAAAGGATTGCAGTAAAAAAATGCAAATTTTGTCAAAGTATTGTGGTAAAAAAAAAATGTGAATTTCATCAAAGGATTGCAGTAAAAAAGCACAAACTTTGTCGAAGGATTGATGTAAAAATATGCGAATTTTGCCAAAGGATCACTGTAAAAACAAAACATGAATTTCATCAGAAGATCATGGTAAAAAAAACACAAATTTCGTCCAAAGGATCATGGTAAAAAAACGCAAATTTTGTCAAAGGATCAAAAAGGTAAAAAAAAAAAAAGAATTTTGACAAAGAATCATGAGAAAAAATGCAAATTTCGTCAAACGATTGTAAAAAAAAATTGTGGATATTGTGAAATTATCACAAATTTCATGAAAATTTACTACTTTGGGTTGAAAGATTGAAACTGTGTTCCTTTTACAAATGTCAAAAGATCGCCACAAAACAAGAAGAAATGCTAAAAATCATGTAAAATTTGCAGAGGAGAAAATTTATTATATTGAGCTGAAAGATTGAAACTGATTCCTTTTAGGAATGTCAAAATATAGCCATAAAACATGAAAAAATACAAAAAATAACAAAAAATTCACGGAAAATTCAAAAATAGCTGTAGGAATTGCAGATTCCTTTTACTAATGTAGAAATTTTGTTGCAAAACGTGGAAAAAATCTTAAAAAATTAAGAGAAGTAATAAAAAAACTGACTTCGAGGTGCATTACTTTGGACATGCAGATATCTTCCTGCCAAATCTTGCAGTCCTGCAATCAGTGGCCTCTTCAGAAAATGTCAGACACTGACAAACATCTATGTTTATTATTATAATAGATATAATTTTTAATCTGTGCCAATACGACCTATGGAATTGGATTGGCATACCAGACAAAATATTTTTTTACTAAGAATCACCCCTATAATGAAGAGCGAATTAAAATTGTTGGTCAGCATAATATTTTTGAAGTAGGTTGTACAGTAGAAAGCCACTAATCCGCAAAGCTTGGTTCCAAGTGTTGTGCAGATTGGAGGCTTTTTGCGGATTACAGGCCATGTCTATTTAATCTTTGTTTACATTTTTTTAAATTCATATTTTGGACGAATTTAGATTGCTAATACTAAAATATAAATAAATTACACATTTTAATATATAGATAAAGTAATAACTATGTAAAAAATAATTTATTATTTTTTAAATTTCTTAAATATGGCATCAATTGTTGTCTGTTTTAAGACATTTGGTTTATAGTGTTGAGTTTTATCTTTAAGTAAGATTTCAAAAACAATATATATGTATATTTTTATGTGTTTTTCAATTTTATAATTACGATTTAATGAAAAAATAAGTAAATTATAAAATATATTGTCTAAGTAAGGATTTTTTATCATTAAAATAAAAAAAATCACAAAAGCTCAAATTGTATTTTACAAGTACTGTATGAAGAAATGAATGTGCTTTCATTTTAAACTATAAAGAAGAATGTTATATGATATATAATAGCTATATATAAAGATAAGAAAAAATGTTAAAATTGGTGAAAAAAAAATTTCAAAATTCAAAATTTTTTCACCATTGAAGCATTTTTTAAGAATTAAATTTCTTTGTTTACATTCATAAATTGATTGCGGATTAGAGGACTGTGCGGATTACAGGTTTGCGGATTAGCGGCGCTCTACTGTATTAGAATTGTAGAAAATTTCATTGAAAAATCCCTATGTGTATTTATAATGATTTACAAAAAGAAGTACAGTAAAACTTATGAAATAGATGTCTTAGTAGGCTTAATTCAGGGATCATTCTAGAACATAAAAAAGGGCAGGGTGCACATTACATAATAAGGGCTATTTTATTGAAAAGGGCACATCATTTTATAAAAAGGGCATTTTTGTAATAAGTGCATATAACAATATACTGGTCGGGAGGGAAGTCTGGCAACAGTTTAAAGTACTCCTTAATTTAAAAATCCAGTAACATTTCTAATTTCTATAACTTTACCGTTTGAAAAGTATTAAAAATAGCAAAATGAAACTTGTTCTCGATTTTTTTTGTAAAATTGTTTACTATATTCACAGTCATTTCCCTCTTTTCCTACGATATTCAAAAACTTCTCTCTAAAACTTTTATTTACCAGATAACTTTTTCCCGGTTTTAGCAAAACTGGTTTTGAAAAAGCTACAAACTAAAAGTTCTAAAGCTACTTCTCAAATTTTTTTATAGAACTTACGTAAGTTATCATGTCGTCAAAGGCCAGAATGCCTGATCTAATACTTTATTTCACTAGACAAGGTGAAATTAATCAATGACCCTTGGTTACCCTTTATGTCTTGTTCAATGGAAAAAATAAATGAAAAAATGAATCACTCAAAGTCAAAGATTAGACATACCAGGGCATTTCACAGAGAAATAAAGAGGAAAAGAGGAGTACTCCTGATGTACCATACTAGTATTCTAAAAATAAAAGATAAGTAAAGAATTTTTGAAAGTACAATGCAAACAAGGCAAGATTCTTCCCAATAAAAAGTGGGTAGAATTCTACCTGGAGAAAGGGCAAGGAGGGTAGAATTCTACCAGGAAAAGGGGCAAGGAGGGTGGGATTTTATCTAAAAAGGGCATGAGGGCAGGCCGCCCTTCTGAAACTCTCTAGAATAATCCCTGTTACTTGCATGGTATTCTTTCATTTGGAACCATAAAGTTTTTCCATTCAAGAGCAGTAAAACCTGAGAAAACAGAAACTGTCTATGATAAAATCCTGCATTAAAGAAAAAAAAATGCTGCAGAGAAATGAATATCATACAAATATACCTGCAAGTTAAGAATCCTGTCTAAAACAGAACTTTTCCATTGTCCCTAGCGATTCCACCTTAGCAGGTTTTACTGTATTTTATTACCATTAGGATACCTCTTTATGATATAATTTTAATTCTTTAAAAGCAGAAAAAAATTATTGTGAACTTGCATAGAGCTAATAGTACCTAATTCTCAAAATATTAGGGATAAAAAAAAAATTAGGACAGTTAGGTAAGTTAAATATTTTTTACTAAAGTTATTTTTAAAAATTTTGCATTGGATTACTTCCTTTTCTATGAGTTCATTTTCCCAGTATTCCTAGTTCAGTTACTTAAATTCACCCCTCCCCCTCCTGCTTTTGCTACCAGTTGAGGTAATTGATAATCATTTTAGTACCCACTATTTGCTATTGTGCCAGGTATGTGTGACATAGGTCAAAGGCTCCCCAGAAAATTGTCTTTGAAGTTTCTCAAAATACTTAAAAGCAAGCATTAGGATTATCTTAATTTTTAAAACAATTTCAGTAATACATATGTCATAAGATATAGGAGCTACACTTACTGCAGTGAAGAGAATGAGGGAGGTTTAGGAGTTAAAAGACCAATTAAAATTGATAAGAAGTACAAAACCTGTATGTTGTGATACATAAGTTAAATGTATAAGAATGAAAATTAAAGCTAAAATAGCTAAAAAATTAGCATGAAGTTGTTTCAAGGCTGTATAACAATGAATCCTTTGATTGTAATATTCAATGTAAAAGATAATGAGAAACAAGATCAGTACTTTACTTTGCAGCTGCAGTTTTTCCTTCTCTTTTGTCATTTTCCTATAAAAAAGAGAGCTCCTTTATGAAACTGTGAAACAGCCTCTAGCTGCAATTAAATATATTTGACTGTGTGTTTTACAATACATTGGTTATTACATATCATGTGAAAACTAATTACAAGGGACAGGGGAAAAATTCTGCTTTTGATAGGTATCCATATTATCAGGTTTAATTGTATGATGTTCGTTCTGTTGAAACATTGAAATATTTTCATTTAAAACAGGATTATGTTATAAGTCTGACATGGCCACTGCCAGGAAAGTGGGCCAGGGGCCCAGGTCCATTCATATATTTTATTTGTAAAATGCATTGTAACTTAAAACCTAAAAAGTTGTTGCTCTTTTTCCTGAAAAAACAATTCTGGCTATGGTTTTGTAGTCAAGCTTAATTTTAATAGGTATTTCAATTTTGTGAAAAAAAAAAAATGTGCCAAGAGGAAGCTTCTGGGCCAGGTTTCGAACCTGGGATCTCTTGACTGAAGCTGCCATGCTCTATCAACTGAGCTATGCCAGACGAATCTGGAGGGCATAATTCATCCAGTTAACCTTATTGATCATAGCATCTGGTCTGATATTTTAATCAGCTCAACAGAATAGATCACAGGTAATGGAACTCCAGTAAACGCTGGATACGGGATTACACTAGATTAATTTTGATCACGTATCCAGTGTTTACTGGAGTTCTGTTACCTGCGATCAATTCTGTTGAGCTGATTAAAATATCAGACCAGATGCTATGATCAATAAGTTAACTGGATGAATTATGCCCTCCAGATTCAACCGGGATAGCTCAGTTGGTAGAGCATGGCAGCTTCAGCCAAGAGATCCCAGGTTCGAATCTTGGCCCAGACATTTTTCGTCCAATTAAAAAATTACAACTCATATGATTTATTTACCAATTTGAATAATTGTGTTAAAATTAATCTTGTGTAATCATGTATCCAGCATTTACTAGAGTTCCATTACCTGCGATCTATTCTGTTGAGCTGATTAAAATATCAGACCAGATGCTATGATCAATAAGGTTAACTGGATGAATTATGCCCTCCAGATTTGACCGGGATAGCTCAGTTGGTAGAGCATGGCAGCTTCAGCCAAGAGATCCCAGGTTCGAATCCTGGCCCAGACATTTTTCGTCCAGTTGGAAAATTACAACTCTGACTTCGTTTGTCTAGTCCATTTCTCACCCGCCGTTGTTTTCACCAAGATGATTTTTTGAAGAATAGTAAAAAAGGATTTAACTCAATAGGGCAGATATAGTGTTTTAGAAGTGTTACTATTGATTGATGGGTCTATTAGCAACCATTCTTATCCTGAAAATATCTCACTATAACACCATCTCCATCAGAGAAAAGAACGACATTGTCACTCTTTTACTGGTATCATCTTTACTTTTACAATTTGTAAAAACTTTAATGAACAAAATTTTTTTTTTCATTATAACTATGAAATGTTATAAAATTGTATGAGTACAAAAAAAAAAAAAAAAAAAAAAAAAAAAAGTCTGCTTAAAACTATTTTGTCAGGGATGATTCCCCCCCCCCCCCATTGGATCCACGCCTGCAAAATGATATAAAAATAAATGGTACTTTTGGGTTATAGTGGCCCCCATAATTACGATTATGCCAAGTTGCAGTCAATTTTGCTGAGGTCATAGCTAAGCTCATGAAGTGTGAACAGAGCACAAAAATATAAAAGAACTATAAAAATAAATACCATTGCATTAAATAATATAATACTTTATATTAATGAGAATATATTATAACGTTTCTTAACAAATTCATAACAATTTCTGTTGATGTTTCACTAGAATAACTACTTTTTAAGGTTATGCCTTACATTATAGTCCACGAGCAGGGAAGACCGAGCTATGCTCGGTCAAAATTAAATTTGAGTTCAAATATCATGATCCATGACCAAAATGACCCACTAATTGGATTTTCTCAAACATGTGACTTAGCTCAACAGTCTTCTCGTGCCCAAAAACCAAAGGATGCAAAATTTAGTGTAAATAGTCTGAGCCGTTTTTAAGATAAAATAGCTTGACCCATAATGATCCATGACCAAAATGACCCACTAATCGAAATTTTTCGAACATGTGACTTAGCCAAATAATCTTCTTGTTCCCTAAACCTGTAGGGTGCTAAATTTATTTCAAATCCTCTGAACCGTTTTTAAGATAAAATAGCTTCACCCATAATGACCCCTGACCAAAATGACCCACTAATTGAATTTTCTCGAACATGTGACCTAGCCCAACAGTCTTCTCATGCTCGAAAACCATTGTATGCAAAATTTAGTGCAAATTGAGCCGCTTTTTAGATCTTGACTCACAATGACCCAGAAATGACCCACTAATCGAATTTTCTTGAACATGTGACCTAGCCCAATGATTTTCGCGTGCCCGAAACTCGTAGGATACAAAATTTAATCAAAATCGTTAGAGTCATTTTTTAGATAAAATTAATTTGACCCGCTTTGACCCAAAAATGACCCACTAATCGAAAGTTCTCAAACATGTGACCCAGCCCAATAGTCTTCTCGTGCCCGAAAATAGTCTGATACAAAATTTCGTCAAAATCGTGTGAACCGTTTTTTAGATACAATTAGCTTGACCATGACCTAAAATGACCCAAAATGACCCACTAATTGAATTTTCTCGAACATGTGACCTAGCCCAACAGTCTTCTCGTACCCGAAAACCATTGGATGCAAAATTTAGTGTAAATTGAGTTGCTTTTTAGATCTTGACCCAGAAATGACCCACTAATCGAATTTTCTCGGACATGTGACCTAGCCCAATGATTTGATCGTGCTCGAAACTCATACGATACAAAATTTAATCAAAATCGTTAGAGCCATTTTTTAGATAAAATTAATTTGACCCGCATTGACCCAAAAATCACCCACTAATCAAAAGTTCTTCCAGCCCAATAGTCTTCTCGTGCCCGGAAACAATCAGATACAAAATTTCGTCAAAATCGTTTGAACCGTTTTTTAGATACAATTAGCTTGACCAAGATCCAAAATGACCCACTAATTGAATTTTCTCAAAAATGTGACCTAGCCCAACAGTCTTCTCATGCCCAAAAACCATTGGATGCAAAATTTAGTGTAAATTGAGCCGCTTTTTAGATTTTGAAACACAATGACCCAGAAATGACCCACTAATCGAATTTTCTCGGACGTGACCTAGCCCAATGATTTTATCGTGCTCGAAACTCATACGATACAAAATTTAATCAAAATCGTTAAAGCCATTTTTTAGATAAAATTAATTTGGCCCACGTTGACCCAAAAATGACCCACTAATCAAAAGTTCTTGAACATGTGACCCATCCCAATAGTCTTCTCATGCCCGAAAATAGTTGGATACAAAATTTCGTCAAAATCGTTTGAACCGTTTTTTAGATACAATTAGCTTGACCAAGATCCAAACTGACCCACTAATTGAATTTTCTCGAAAATGTGACCTAGCCCAACAGTCTTCTCGTGCCCGAAAATCATTGGATGCAAAATTTTGTG
The DNA here is from genome assembly GCA_963931845.1 of Maratus michaelseni. Taxonomy (NCBI): domain Eukaryota; kingdom Metazoa; phylum Arthropoda; class Arachnida; order Araneae; family Salticidae; genus Maratus; species Maratus michaelseni. The sequence continues at coordinate 21,245,296 of OZ007586.1, forward strand.
TAAATTGAGCTGCTTTTCAAATCTTGGCCTACAATGATCCAGAAATGACCCACTAATCGAATTTTCTCGGACATGTGACCTAGCCCAATGATTTTATCGTGCTTCAAACATGTAGGACACAAAATTTAATCAAAATCGTTAGAGCAGTTTTTTAGATAAAATTAATTTGACCCACATTGACCCAAAAATGACCCACTAATCGAAAGTTCTAGAACATGTGACCCAGCCCAATAGTCTTCTCGTGCCCGAAAATGGTTGGATACAAAATTTCGTCGAAATCGTTTGAACCATTTTCTAGATACAGTTAGCTAGACCATGACCCAAAATGACCCACTAATCGAATTTTCTTGAACATGTGACCTAGCCCAATGGTTTTCTGGTGCCCCAAATGGTAGGATACAAAATTTCATCACAATCGTTAGAGCCGTTTCTAAGATAAAATTTGCATATAATATATATATATATATATATATATATATATATATATAACCACACACAAGATTTGCTCGTATTAGAATATATGATATTTCTGAAATTGCTTTTAATAATTCATCCAAAATACTTTTTCCCTAGATATTTTCTCCACATAAATTTTGTAAGATATGATTCGAGGTGATGGCAATCTGTGTCTTGTTATTTTGTATTGTGCCTTTTAGCAGAACCTCGCCTTCTTTCAACATGTTATATGTTTCTTATACCAGTTGTTGGATCAACAAAATTGTACTTACAGTTCACAGTATAGTGATTGCAACCTGCTTTTTCAAGCTCTTCTGAATTGTATCCAGCAGTCAGTGTAGATTGTTGATCTATCGTTTACATGTTCACAAATTTTTTACATTAGTATATTAGTCCAGGCATTATGGGATAAAAAAGAGCAAATAAAGGAAAGTTTTGGTGTAGTTTTTTTTTGGGGGGTCCCTTTATGTTTTTTGGGTTGCTGAACATGAATCCGAGGTTTTCCAACAAAATTTTTTTCGGGAAATATGTTTTTTTTACAAAAAACGTGAAAAAAAACTGACTTTTTTCCGTTTTTTCAAAATAATTTTAAAATTGTGCATTTTACGTGAAAGTCGGCAATATATGAATTAAAGAAAATAAAATTTCCTATATTTTATGTAATGAAAGTTTTTTTCTCTGATCAATGGTTTAGCCGTGAGAGTGCCGCAAGAAAGGGTGTTAAAAACAAAAAACTGAAAAAAACCGGGAATTACGGTAGTGTATGTCGATGTAACATAAAACTAACCATTTTACACAAACGGTAAGCATTAATGATACTAAAGATTATATGTTTGACTGTATTTTATGCATTTGAGGTAGAGGAAAAGTGCGGATCCTGCACCAGGGGAAGGTGGGAGCAGTGGAGCAGTTCCACCTTCTCTCATGAGTCGAAGGTGCTCCTCCGCCGGAGTGCTCATACTGTAAAATTGGGAGGTGTAAAAGACAAAAAACTGTAAAAAACGGGAATTACGACTCTGTATGTCGATGTAACATGTATTCACAATATTGAAAAAAACCAATATTTTTCGGCACTTTTTTCGATTTTTCTTAAAAAACTCAAGTTGAGTGCATTTTACAGAAAAAAGCACTTTACCGTTTTGTAGAGCATAAAATTCTCTACAACATGCAGTATTCAGGTTTGCAAATTGTCCAAATAGCGGGTAAGATACGGAGCCGGGAAAATAGGGTAAAATTTGCAAAAATCCACTAAAGACATTAGTTTTTGCTTAATAACCTACTTTTAGTGTGTTTTACAGACAAAAGCACTTTCACCATTTTGTAGAGCATAAAATTCTCTACAACATGCAGTATTCATGTTTGTAAATTGTCTAAATAGGGGGTAAGCTACAGAGCCAGGAAAATAGTGTTAAATTTGGAAAAAATGTAAAAATCCACAAATGACGTAAGTTTTTGCTTAATAATCTACTTTTAGTACGTTTTAGAGACAAAAGCCATAAAATTCTCCACAACATGCAGTATTCATGTTTGTAAATTGTCCAAATAGGGGGTAAGATACGGAGCCAAGAAATAGGGTTAAATTTGGAAAAAAATGTAAAAATCCACAAATGACGTTAGTTTTTGCTATAACTTACCCCCTATTTGGACAATTTACAAACATGAATACTGCATGTTGTAGAGAATTTTATGCTCTACAAAATGGTGAAAGTGTTTTTGTCTCTAAAATGCAATAAAAGTAGGTTATTAAGCAAAAACTAACGTCATTTGTGGATTTTTACATTTTGTCCAAATTTAACCCTATTTTCCCGGCTCCATATCTTACCCCCTATTTGGACAATTTACAAATATGAATACTGCATGTTGTAAAGAATTTTATGCTCTACAAAATTTTGAAAGTGCTTTTGTCTCTAAAACACACTAAAAGTAAGTTATTAAGCAAAAACTAACGTCATTTGTGAATTTTTACATTTTTTCCAAATTTGACCCTATTTTCCTGGCTTCGTATCTTACCCCGTATTTGGACAATTTACAAACCTGAATACTGCATGTTGTAGAGAATTTTATGCTCCAAAAAATGGTAACTCTGCTTTTGTCTGTAAAATGCACTAAAATTGAGTTATTTAAGAAAAATCGAAAAAAGTGCCGAAAAATATTGGTTTTTCCAATATTGTGAAAAACGCACAAGGTCTAGAAGGTCGAAAACTTGGTTTTTTTATTAGAGGGTCAACCTTTACAACATACCCAAAAATCAGAACTACCCGAATTTTTGTAAGGTAAAATGCTATTTCTACTGGACTACAATGTTACCGCCTCTTAGAATACGAGCTCTCCGGAGAAGTAGCAACTTTGACTCATGAGAGTAGCTGGATCTGCCCCACTGCTCCCACCTTCCCCTGGTGTCGGATCCGCACTTTTCCTCTACCTCAAATGCATAAAATATAGTCAAACATATAATCTTTAGTAACATTAATAGTTAACATTTGCGTAAAAGGATTAGTTTCTATGTTACATTGACATACAGTACCGTAATTCCCGTTTTTTTATAGTTTTTTGTTTTTTCCACCCATTTTTGAGGCACTCTCACGGCTAAACTATTGATCAGAGAAAAAAACTTTCAATACATAAAATGTAAGAAATTTTATTTTCTTTAATTCATATATTGCCGACTTTCACGTAAAATGTATAATTTTGGAATTATTTTGAAAAAATGGAAAAAAGTCCGTTTTTTTACACGTTTTTTCTAAAAAAAACTTATTTCCCGAAAAAAATTTTGTTGGAAAACTTCGGATTCGCGTTCAGCGACCCGAAAAACATAAAGGGACCCCACAAAAAAAACTACACCAAAACTTTCCTTTATTTTCTACCAAATGCCTGGACTATATTAGCATTTCTATTTGGGATTTGAACTAGAAAGCATTTGCCATTTTCCCAGCATATGTCTCCAAAAATTTACTGTTGTGGAAGTATCTGGCTTCTGTTGTTTTTCCGATCTCTAAACAAACTTTCACCGATCTCAACAATTTTATTGGCACCATCAATTCATCCATTAAATTGTCGTATTAGGCATAGGAAATCAATTTCTCCCATGTAACTATTCCAATCAACTGTTGCATTTTCACTCATAGCTGTTTCTTATTTTATTTTATGGATGTTAATTCCTGTAGCTTCATCATTGGTAACATAGTTTCATATCGTGGCCATTTTGGCATTTTTGTCTGTGGGGTTAAAGCCTTTGCTTTTGAAAAAATTAGATTGCATTCATCTCAGTACTCGGTAAATCAAAGATTGTTTACATATTTATAAAAATAAATGCAGGCAATTAAAGAAAAAACAATGCAACACATATTTTAAAAACAAACATGTGAAATATGTTCTGGAACATCAAAGAAAAATTAATATGATGATAGCATAAACACATGCTGCTTTTTTAGGACTGCAAACAGATATTTTATACCTAACTTAGCAGTATATCTCTGTCACTTGACAATTCACTATCAGGTCCTCTATAACCCAAAAATACCAAATAAATATAAAATAAATATTGAAAAACAGTCAAACAAATGCAAGAAAAGTTAACAAACAATTTAGTTATAATTACACATGCGAATATTGTACAGAACCTATGATGTGCTTAGATTTTGCTTTAGATATGCTACTTTACATCCGAATCATAAGTATTGAAAGTTTAATTTGTAGTTAGACTTATTGTTATTGTATTAGCCATAAAAGCTTACTTCATTTTAAAAAAAAAATTGTAAAAAATACTGTGATTACCACTGATATTAGCAGCACCTTGAATTTCCTCCCTACAACTTCACTGTTTACATCTTCAATGATGTATGGATTTTAGGCATTTGCAGATTTATAGAAGTCTACTCTCTATGTAGCCTCATAAAAAGTTATATCTCAGAGATATTCAAATCAAGAATTTATATTTTAGACTAGGACTGGGCGATATTAGGATTTCTACATCGCGATACATCATCGAGGCTAAATCGCGATATTGCGATGCATCACGATATTAGACTTTTAGTATTACAAACATGGTCGTAATTTTAATATAAAATTTAAGAGTATTTATTATACATACACGTTAAGCTTATATTATGTTTTAAAAAACCTTTTTTCTTTAGGCTTATGTTTACAGACAAAAATGCAAAATATAATAAAACTTGCTGCAAAAAATAAATAAAAATTTGAAAAAAATGTTATAACTAATTAGAAGAATCTTTTTTAAAATGAGCTTTAATTCTTAAAATAATATCAAAGACCAGAATTTGATATTTAGATGTATTTCACTTAACTATTCCACCTTCATATTTTTATGGAATTATCTTTAATATGATTTTAGTATATGAATTTAGTATTAATTTGCGGGCGTAGCCCGTCTCCTGTACTGGACAAAATTTAATTTCTGATACTGAAATAAATGACACTTAACTATTCACACTGAAATTTTCATGCAATTATGTTTAATATTAACGATTTTATTTATTTTCGGGTGAAGCCTGCGTTTCTATACTGCTCAAAATTCAATTTCTGATAATTAGATAGGTAACACTTAACTATTCACCCTCATATTTTTATGCAATTATCTTTAATATTAACGATTTTATCAATTTGCAGGCGTAGCCTGCCTCCTGTACTGGCCAATATTTAATTTCTGATATTTTAATGTATTACCCCAGTGGCAGAACTATCTTCAAGTGTCTGCAATGCTACTAATGTTTTCAAAAATAGTCTGCAATACGCAATATATCATACAAAATTCACGTTTTTTCCGTGATCCTCCAACGAAATTTGCTGTTTCTTTCGAGATACTTCGACGAAATTTGCCTTTTTTTCGAGATCATTCGACGAAATTTACCATTTTTTCGAGTTCCTTCAACAAAATTTACCGTTTTTTCGAGATTCTTGGACGAAATTTGCTGGTTTTTGGCGATCCTTTGATGAAATTTGCTGGTTTTTCGTGATCTGTCGACAGAATTCTCCGTTTTTTTGCAATCTGATGATGAAATTTGCCGTTTCTTCGACGAAATTGACCGTTTTTTCATGATCCTTCGACGAAATTAGCAGTTTTTTCCACGATCCTTTAACGAAGTTGGTGTTTTCTTTGTAGCCCTTCGGCAAAATTCGCATTTTTACGCGATCCTTCAACGAAACTGATCAGGTTTTTTTTGACGAAATTCACGTTTTTTCATGGCCTTTTGACTAAGTTTGTGTTTTTTTTTCGCGATCTGTCAACGAAATTAGCCATTTTTCGCGATCTTTAAAGGAATTTCGCATTTTTTCCGCGATTCTTTGACGAAATTCGCCGTTTATTTCGACAAAGTTTGCCTTTTTTGCGTAATTTACGCACTATAGCACGTCCGCTTCATCGCTGTATGTTTTTAGTGTGCAGGTGTCATAAAAAGTCTGCGACGACTGTCGCAGCTTCGCGTACATTCTGCCATGGGGTGTATTACACTTAACTATTCACTCTCAAATTTTAAGCAACTATCTTTCATATTAACGATTTTATTGATTATTTGCGGGCGAAGCCCGCATTTCTGCACTGCCCAAAATTCAATTTCTGATAGTTAGATAGGTTACACTTAACTATTCACCCTCATATTTTTATTCAATTATCTTTAATATTAGCGATTTTATCAATTTGCGGGCGTAGACCATTTCCTGTACTGACTAAAATTTAATTTGTAATATTTTAATAGGTTTCACTTAACTATTCACTCTCAAACTTTTAAGCAACTATCTTCAATTGTAACGATTTTATTGATTTGCGGGCGAAGCCCGATTTTCCGTACTGTCCAAATATTAATATCTGATATTTAGATGTATTACACTTTTAATTCTGACCAATAACTAGTTCCTAAAGAAATTCTAAGAACAAGCACTACAATAACCCATAATATTTTACTGCTCTGACTTTGAGAAAAAAGAAAATCATTTTAATTTCAGATGAATACCTAAATTCAAAATTCATGAAGCAAATGAAATAATTCGCAAACAATTCGTAAAATAATTCGCCCCCCCCCCCCCCTCTGACAGTTGAAATTTATCAGGCTTTGAATGCTTATCGCACATGTTCGAAGTGACTAATTCATGGAAATATATATACTTCACAAATCGCATCGTCGTTTTTTCTCAAATGAACATCGTGGTGCTGACTGATCATTTATGCAGCTAGAAAAACAGACTTGTAATTGGGCATGCAGTTATTTGCGATCAGCATCGATTTTGGATAATCCCGATGTCCACTAAATCAACAATGCGATCTCTCAATGATGCTTCACGGGAGCGTTGTTTATCCACTTTATAAATGCAAGACCTGCAGAGGAGAAACGAAATCGCCCTTTCCCCACCGGTCTCGTTCGCGCATGCGTCGTTATGCACATCAAAGATCGGAGAGGAAGACGATCTCTGACACCAGTCTAGTTCAGGCATGCGTTGTTTATCCATTTTGAAGATCACGGGAGAAAGCTTTGCCCTCGTTCACCGTAGATCTGGTGTGCGTGTGATGCATCGCGGTGGCCGCGATGCATCGCTAAACGAAAGATCAAGAAACCGGTTTGACGATTTATGATTTAAATAGATTTTTCACGATATATCGATGCATCGCCCAGTGCTATTTTAGACATTTGCTATGCATTTTTTATGTCTTTATTGTCTTTTGTATAATAATTAAAGAAGGTATAAACATTTCCGATTTCGGTGCACTCTAAAAAAAATACGTGAATTGACATATATTTTCTGTTGATTATATTTCATTGATTCATGAACATTTCCTTTTTGATTTAACCATTTTCCCTCAAAACATGGAAATTTCTTATATTTATTATAAAAAATACCTGAAATCTCTCAATCTAAACTGCATTTTTGTCAAATCACAGTGGTATTTTGACATCTCTGCTTCATTTTAGAAACAGAATTTATGCATTTATCTCTTTTCTCTCAAATCAGAGAATCTTCAGGAACTTATGCACAAAATTTTCTGAAAATCTCCTGTCAAATGATGGAAATTTCCTCAAATAACACAAAAAAAATTTCAAATCACAGAGGTGATCCAGCAACTTGCTGCCACTACTTTTTACATTTTTTGACATTTTTTTTAACATGTTCATAAAATTTTGCTTCCATATTATTTTTTGTAGTCATTGATTGTATATGTTTTTATTTCAAGAGATCTAATTTTTTTTTAATGTTTTCTTTAAGTCTCAGCAGAAAATGATGAAATGTTTAATTTTCTACGAATTCAAGATGAATTTTCTAAAGAAGAGCTAGAGAAATATGATGAAGTAGAAGAAGATGTCAGTAAGTATATTGAAGATGAATTTGAAGAACAAACTTATTCACATAAGTGTTAAGTAATTTTGAAAAGTTAATCTCAAAAGTTAAATCCTCTACTTGCATAAGTAATTTACTCTGAATACTTTCATTTTTTAAACCTCTAAGAAACTGTTACAAAAGATTTTCATTTAATGGTTCATCTGCAAAAGCAGAAGAAGTTGTCAATTTATTTTTAATCTAGCAGCAAAATCTTGTATTGACTCATTTTAAAAGGAATTATGAAACTTTATTCTTTGACAAAATTTATTAGGGGCAGGGTGCGCTTAAGTGCTTTAACAGTATATCAACAATTTCCTCATATTTCAAAGATTCAGCAGATTTAGGAAAAGTTAAATTACGTAACAAATTATACAATTTTTAACCCATACAGGATATTATTGCAGGGACCTTCTTTTCCTGTTTCAGATCATGGAGTATAAAACTCTGTTCCAGCATTTTAATCTATGACTGGAATGTTTCAAATGAATTGTTAAACTCTTTAAAACTTTGAAACATACTTGCACTTTATTTACTTCAGAAAAGAAAACAATATAGACTTATCACCCCTGTAAATGACAAACTCTTGAAAATCTATTTATAGCATAACTTTAGCAGGAAGAAATATCATGTACTGTGATAGCAAAAATGGAAGTTGAGCCCAGGGGTGATTCTGGTCTGAATTTTCCAAAAAATTCAGACCAGAAAAACGGACTTTCAGAAAACAGACCAGAATTTTCCGAAAAACGTGACTTTCATCAGAAAATCGCGAAAAAAATGGCAAATTTTGTCAAAAACATTGCAAAAAACGGCAAATTTCATCAAAAGATCACGAAAAAACGGCAAATTTTGTCAACAGATTGCGGGAAAAACATGACTTTCGTCAGAGAATCGCGAAAAAACGGCAAATTTCGTGAAAAACGGCAAATTTTGATAAAAAATCACAAAAAATGGCAAATTTCATCAAAAAGTTTGCGAAAAACAGCAAATTTCACCAAAATATCGCAAAAAAACGGCAAATTTGGTCAACAGATCGCGGGAAAAACGTGACTTTCGTCAGAGAACTGCAAAAAATCGGCAAATTTTGGCAAAAACATTGCGAAAAACAGCAAATTTCGTCAAAAGATTGCAAAAAAATGCAAAATTCGTCAAAGGGACGCAAAAAAAAGTGGCAAAAGTGAACATCCCATGGGTGCAAGACTTCAGTCTCAGGACTGATTTCAGTCCTGGAGAGATTCTTGATTAATAGTAAAATCTTCTTTTTCTACTTAAATAATAGCAATTTTACAATCAAGTACTTTTTATTACTGTCTTTTATTGTAAAAGATGGATTTTTAGCCATAATGCAAGACATAGAAATCTTCTAGTCCATTTCTATTTGGTTATTCGTAATACTCAGAAACTTTTTCAGTCTTGGCTTGGATGGACTTCTTGCACCCATGGAACCCCCCCCCCTCTCTCTGTTAACTTCTCAGAAAATTTGCTCTGAATTTCAGAATTTTTTTTTTACTCAGAATCACCCCTGGTTGAGCCATTTTGCATTTGACTCTGTATTTCTTTTTCAATTTATTCTGATAGGAACATTTTCACTCATCGCCACTTATTCTATTTTGAAGATTACTTAATTAAGAAAGTATAACAAAATTGAGGTGGACACATAAATTACTTTATACAATTTAATGCACATCACAACACAAGTAGGTACATAACATTACACATAACAGAACTACAAAAAACATTTTATGGGTACTGCAGTGAAACAACATCTAAACGATCAGTGGCAGTAGTTATTGGAGAACTTAAAATTAAAATTCTTATAATTATTCTTGTGGTGCTGCCATCTAATATTTATTATTTGAAGTAAACATCACAATTAAAGTGATACATCTTTTTGATTTTAGTTGCTTTATGAAAGGTTAAAGTTTTTAATGAACAATTTTTGTTTATGTTTCAAACTGAGCCATCTGTACTAGAGATAAGTTTGGGCTCTTTTTTTTTATATATAAGCCTGACCCTGAACAATTTTGGGTCATTAGAGCCCGAGCCTGATTGAGTTTGATACTGAAAGCATGCAGTAGAAAATAAAAATTGTTTCAATATTTTCTTATTTAAAAATCTAGTCTTACGTAAAAATAAGTGTTAATCCTAAGTGCTCTCACATTTCCTGATTTTCATGTGCCTGAAAATCTGTTTAAAATAGCAAATTTGTTATTTATACCTAACCACTGACAGAAATCTATAAAAGTAACAATTCTTATTCTTTTAAAATATCATTGTAGAACTATGGCAGAAAGACATTAGTTATGCTTCCTAATTATTCTGAAAAAGACTTAAACAGATTAGACAAGGGCTATCCATCCCATGGCTTTTTTGTTTTCTGATTGTGCCAAGGCTTCACAGTCAGATAGAATATTTCTCCTTATATTCCATCAATAACAATTTAATTCCATTTTAAACTGATTTTTAAAGTAATTGTAAAACTAAGGAACTTTGACTACATTCTTGTTTCCCTCAAATAGCAAGTTCGTTTTTCCTATATATGTGAATAAATAAAATTTTCTCTCTAAAAAAGGGTCTAAAGAGTGATATAAAAATCAAGCCCTGGCTTGTGCTCCTATAATCTGTCTCTTCTATAATCTACACTCTCAGTCATTCATTTATATCCAGATCATCCCATGTCAATTCCTGCTCGACCTCCTTCAATTTTGATGTAATTACTACAGGAAATAAATATAGGTCTAATATGGACATCTATAAACTGTCAGAGTCAGAAGTACTATAGTAGGTTACTTCTGTAAAGCTCACTATTTCACAGTTGCAAGAAAATGATCAAATCACCAATTTTGACATCATATTGCTCAGGATACAAGAAACCTTATTTATTGAAAATATGTGATCTAGTAATATTCAACCACGATGAGTTGGTGACTCAGATTGTCGCATGGGAGAAGAGTTCATTTTCTCACAGGTTAGGACAGTGGAAAAAGCAAGTAATTTAGGGTTGCAACACATTTGAACATTCCCGTCTTTGGCGATGATTACGATACCTTTCCCCCTCTCCTCTCATTGAGATCCTTTCTTCTCTATTAGATGGTTGTTATTCTAGGCACTTTGATTATTATTATCAATATTTTGTATTTTAACTGCTCTTTTCAGAACAATACAAAGTGTCCCTAAAAGGGAAAACATTGTTCATGTGTTTCTAACAAATAACATCGTTAATAATGTGTGTGTATTTTTTGAAAATGAAGCAAAGTCACTTTCCCTTAGAAAGTCCTCCCTGCAGGCACTCTTCCTTCTTCAGCAATTCCAAAAATGGCATTTCCTGAAATAAATGCCGCCCCCCCCCCCCTAATTCTCTTCTTTATATGTGAAGAAAAATTAATTATATTTTTTAAAACTGATTTTTAGAAAAAATATTTGGTATTGCATTTTTATATCTAGATACAATTACAGATGTAAATGTAATCAGTTTAATAAGTTATGATAAAATAATACATTAACAAAATTTATAGAAAACTGTATAACTGATAGATTTTAGTGATCGAAACATTGAAAGGAAACATCATTTTGTGCCGAATTACTATAAATATTTCCTAAGCAACAAGATATTCAATACTTTGATCATTTAATGTTACAGTTCATAATTATAAATGAATATAAAATGAAGAAAAAAAACTGCAAATTTTCCATATAAAAACTAGTTGTTGGAGGTCACCGTAATACTTAACCATCATGGATATGCATAATGTAAAATATTAAAATAAAAAATGTGTAAACTACTTATAAAATGCATTGCAATTCGAATAAAATCATGGCTTGATGACGTCATAAACTTTGAAGGCTCGATTACTGAATTGCTTAAAAGAAACATCCTTATAACTCCAAAAACAATAATCCCATTAACTAGCGGTTTATTGCATCTGATTAAGCGTCTCATTTCCAATTAAAATATATCTTTGAATTGAAATTTGGTTGAAATACAGGCTCATGTAAAATCGAAGAGTGTGGAAAATAGGATTACAAATATCTCAGTAACTAATTATCCGATCGACTTCATGCTTTATACAAAATTTATGTTTTTTTATTGTCTTTTATATTCACTCCTTAAAATAAACAATTTCGAAAATTTTTATATACCTTTTATCAGAGCGAATATTTCGAGAGTCCAAAAGAAATAGTTCCGGATAATCGAGGTTACTGAAATTCAATAGGCTTCTTCCCATTATTACATACTAAGTACATACCAAATTTCAAGTCTCTATCTCAATTTGTTCAGGAGATAGAGCGTTTACAGACACACAGACGGACGGCTAAATTTTTTTTTTCTAAAAATATGTTTTTCGGAATCTCCAGTGTCTGAAACATGTAAATCCGTCAAATTTTTTCCCGATTTTCAAAATGATTACAAGACTTACCTTATACTACGTATGATGGGTAAGTAATTACACAGTGCCCTTTAAAGCATGTGACATTGAACGATTTTACCAGGTTCAGTAGGAGTCATCTTTTCAATCACAATTCTACGTTATTATAAATAAAATTTTAACATTTTTTTAGAGAACTTTTAACAACTTTATATTAACAAAGTAATAATAAAAAAAAAAAAAAAAAAATTAAATAAAAGAAAGAAAGAAAGAAGAAAAGAAAAATTTTATTTTTTGTTACTTAGCCAATCTAATCGGAAGTATCCTTCAGAAAAACGTATAAATGAAATTAAGAATTGATTTGTATCGTATAAGCAAATATTTTAACATTACTATATAATGGAATAAAATTCGATTTAATATTCAAAACATTTAAATGAAATAAAGGCATGAAAAATCAACGTATTAAAGGTGCTTTACTTTATATTTCATTTTTAATTAATGACCTATTATAAAACCATTATGCGTCCCAGAGATTTTAGGCCACATTTGTTTATACTGAGATTTTCTTTTCTAAGAACCAATTTCTATTCTAATACCAGAAAAATAGAAATATTTTTAAGATAAATGTTATCGCTAACATCGTTTAAAATACGTATTTATATTTTCCCTCAGTAAAAATCTTGTAAGCATAGCGCCAAATAAGGTAATCCTAAATCAAAGCTCACTGGCGAAAAATTATCTTACCTTTCTTCCATTCCCTAAATTGCTGAAATAAACTCTTCTGACCCCACGTGACTCATACGTCAGAGCCGCCTTCTCCTGATGAACGAATATTACAACTTTTCCTGCTGAAAAACATAATTACAGTATTAAATATCAGAAATCAGTACATTCATCATTACTTGGCTTCAAAGTAGGGCATACGGCAAGTTAGATGGATTTCAACCTATTGTAACTGCACAATAAATTACTTTAAAGGTTTGTCACTTTACCAATTAATTACTTATAAATATGTTATAGAGCTGCTGAAGTTGTTTCTGTCCTGCTTAAATATCTATTGATTTATTTATCTTTAAAACCCAAAGTGAAACCTTTCAACAACAATTTCAACTCCCTTTTCAGAAGCCTATATCTCAAAAAGGACACTCATGATTTGAGTACCATTCGTACCACTGGAAAAAACATACTTTTTAACTGACAGGAACATTTCTGTTTCATTTTGGGCCTATTTGGTATAAGGTAAATAAAGCAAGGTTAAAAAAACTTAATTTGTGTGAGACTGACAACTATATCTGCCATAGAAATTGATTTTTAAAATGTCTGTAAGTTTCTAGAAGACTGAGAACACTGCACTAGGGAAAGAATAACATAAATGTGTGTGAAATAAGTGGGTCATTCTATGTCAGTTTGTCCAAGGGGTCCTAGCAATGTGTCCCTGTGCAAAGTAATGTTCAAGTATCCTCAACTATCTTTTGATAAAGCTACAATTGTGGAACAAGTGTCTACCTATAGTAAAATGACTATTTTCTATCATATAAGAGTGGTTGCAGTGCTCCTTATTGACAATACAGTACAAAGTCTCAAATCCGGACATCCGAAATTCGGAATTCTCCAAAATCCGGACATTTTGGAAACTAGCTTTTTTTTTTTTTTTTAATATATATTTCTTTTCTTTTCTTTTTTTTTTTAAATTTATTTATTTATATATGCCTTGGACTAAATCATTTTTCCCGCTTCTGTTATATTTGTCTCCATATATTTTCCAATTTGATATCTTTACGCTTTTATTCAATCATTCCTTACTCAACGCCCTCCCCTCCCCACCAATCTCCGAAAATTGCATCTATTTATTCAATAAATTGAAGCCATGATATAGATAGATGTCTGATAATCTTTATTGGCGACTTCCCAATATTCCATAAGAAGCGCCGCATTCATAGTTGTATTTAGCTGCAGGAAAACAGAAAAAAGTAATTAAAAGAAAAGAATGAAAAAAACGTTTTCCTTACCATAAAAAATAAAAAAATATCTCTGTTGTTATTTGACGAATTATGTTCAAATTTACAGCAAGTTGCAATAATAGCAAATTAGGCTGTTTTCCCAAATTTTATCAAAATATGATAATTTATTCCAAAATCGGAGCACCACACAAAAAAGGCCACTAGAGTAACTGAAAAGAAAAAGAAAGGATTGAATTATCTGGCTGTTTGTTTTGTTCATTTTAGTCAGTAACTTCCATCCGAAGTCGAAAGTTATCAGAATGAGATCGTTATCTTTCAGTAGATACTATGTTTCGTTATGCAGAAAGAAACCATGCACAGATTTTTTTTTATTATTATTAGGCTAGGCTTGTTAAGCGGATTAGGAATGATGACATGTGAGTCAAAGCTTCTGTTTTCTTCTATTTTTGCACGAAAAAAATAAAGGAAAAATATTTTTAAAGGGAAAAAAATAGACGACGTAAAGAAGATAACATGGAAAAGGGGGCAGGACACATTTTTCACGTCTAAAAACAGCAGGGCGCATCGGCACTTAAAACAAAAAGGGCAGTGCGTAGCACCCTTTGAGAACATCAAATGGGAACAATAGGGAGCATAAAAACAAATAATGTTTTTTTTTAAAACCTTTAAAAATATATATATATTATTTTATTGGAATATCGTATTAGTGTGTATCTTTATACAGCATTGCAAATGCCTTTCTGACGTAAATAAATTGGTGTGTGTGTGTGTGTGGGAGGGAGGGGGGGGGTTGATTAGTTTTTTAATAACTGCAAATGATTTATAATTGATAAAGCAGCGTAAAATAATGGACATATTCAGTTACCTAACAGAAGAATTACGTTTTGTAAGTAAAATTTCCTGAAATTGTGATAATTAAAAAATATATATATATTCCTCTATTGAAATATTTGCTTTATTATTACCTTATAAATATCTTATTTACCTTATTTCAGTAAAATAAACGGGGGTGGGGTGTAGATTATTATTATTTTTTTACCTTTTTAAAAATTTATTCATTTTTTAAAATATTTAATTTGCTTCAGTATAATATTTTTCAGTATTGAAATGCGTTCGTCATAAATAAATAACGGAGGGGGGGGGGAGGCAAACTGCAAATGATCTAAAATTCGGAAAAATCCGAAATCCGGAATCGCTGAAGTCCGGAGGATTCCGGATTTTGGACTTTGTACTGTATTTGGAAAATGTCGAATCTATTTGAAAAAAAAAAAATAAAAAAAAAGAGATACAGGCAAAGTTCTTTAATCCACACAAGTTGGGATCAAAGGTTGTGGATCATTCCATGGTAACTTATGTTACATTTAGAATAATTGACTTCAGTAATTTTAGTAATATAACACCAAAAAATATTCAAAATGTAAAGTTGATGTGATTTGTTAATTAAACCTATTCAAACTCAAATTTGGATGAAAATTACCCAAATTTAGTGCTATTTCTTGAACAGTGGCAATTAAATTTATTATGGTAACTTACATTCTTTTTTCAGTAATGTAAGTTACCAGAGTAAATATAATTTCCAGAGTTCAAGAAATAAAACTAAATTTAAGTAATTTTCATGAATTTTTCCTTTGAATAGGTTTAATTAACAAATTGCATCAACTTTACATTATGAATATTTTTTGGTGTTATATTACTAAAATTACTGAAGTCAACTATTCTAAATGTAATGCAAGTTACCATGGAAATGACCCTTGTGCAGATTATAGAATATTGTGGATTATGGAGTATTATAGATTAACTATGTGTCATTTTTTTTAATTTCTGGACAACATTTTAATTCCATTTTCAGTATGACATGAAAAGTTAAATAAATCAAATAATTAATTTAATATCCTATCTCAAACAATGAAATTTTAAATTATTTTATTAAAAAATTGCTAGATATATATATTTAAAGAATAATTACATTGTTAATTTGATATATGAGAATAAAGATTTTTTTTCCAGGAACATTTTCAGCAAGAAGTATAGCAAAAATGCTAAAAAATAATAAATTATGCACAAAAAAATAATAATAACCAAAACAAAACTAAAATAAATACAGGAAATTATAATAATGGGAAAGTATAAAATAATTTCATAACAGATACTGATGAGTAGAATGATTAAAAACTGCAAAAGGAACTGTTCAATAAACTATGATGAAAGATGAAAAATAGCATCTTGAATATTGAATAATATTTATAAAGTTTTTTGTATAACAAAAATAGAGTCAAGTGTTGTTTGTTTTAAAACTTTAAATTTTCTTTAGAAAGTTTATCTTGCATTCGATGAACAGTCATTAATTCTTGTTCAGAAATGCAACTCTGTTGGTCTAAAAAGTTCAAGTATTGTCTACCCAAAGCTAGTCCCTGATCAATTGAATTTTTTTCTGCATTTTTAGAATCTGATGTAGTTTCAGAATCAGTAGGATGTAAAACACTAGAGATTACTTCAGCATTTGTTACATGTTCAGTAATTGATGCTTTATCATCTGCTGTCAGCAGATTCACTATGAAATCTTCTGTTACAGATTTAGAGACATTACTTCCAACTTTCTGCACATATTGTAAAAGTTCTGCAGTTTTTGTCTTGACATGCAAGGGCTTAAACCCATGAAATTCTTCATTGTCACATGAAATATCAATAAACAAAGATTCAGTCCATATATTATACCATGCATTTACCAGGCATGACAGACACACAAAATTATGTGTTTTCATTGGTTATTTACCCTCCTGAACTTACTCAAATTAAAATAGTGATGAATGAAAAGCAGTAAAACATGTGCATGTGTTCAGAATGTCCTGTTAGCCTACGTGTGTTCTGTAATGCAGTTTGGTTTTTAATGGTATATAAAAACATATATGTATATTAAAAATAATTAGTTATTTTGTGAACTTTTACTGCATGTTTTATTGTTTCTTTTAAAAAATCATTTTTTAATCAATAATTTGTAAATTTGTTTAACTGTTTACATTTGTTAAGCAATGCAAATTATAGAAAATTTCAGATTATGGGTGTGCGGATTATCAATCCTTGACTGTATATAAAAAAAATGTCAATTATAAAAGTTTAGACCATTCCCAATTTAGTATGAAATGATGTCTTACATGTAAAAATAACTGTATTAGAAACTCTGACATGCAATTTTGTGGATAACCAAACACTAGTTTAAATACTCCACTAATCACTTCAATCTTTTCAGATCTTCTAATAAAATTATTATTACATGTAAAGTGCCATTTTATATTAAATTGAGGATGCTCTGCATTTTTATAATTGACATTTTGTTCCTATCTTTCATATTTTTTAAGATAAGATCCACAATTTCCAAATTTTGCTACTAGAGAGCACTGCTCATTTGAGGAAGGGGGAGGGGGTTGTGCACTCTCATATGAAAGGGCATAGTAATTTTATTATAGGTAGACATTTGTTCCACTATTCTAGCTTTATCTATTCATGAGATATTTGAGAGTACCAGGGCATTCTTTGCAAATGGCTAGGGCCTCTTAAGAGAGTTGACATGGAATGACCCACTTATTTCACATACTTTTGTGCTATTCTTTCCGTATTGCAACTTTCTCAGTCTTCCAGAGACATTTTAAAAATCAAGTTGATGAATTTCTATGACAAATATAGTTGTGAATCTCACACAAAATAGGTGTTTTGAAGCTTGTTTTATTTACATTATACTGAAAAGGCCTAAAATGAAACAGAAGGTTTCTTGTAAATTAAGGTGTTTTTTCCAATGATACAAATGGTAACCAGATCAAAATTGTCCTTTTTGTGATAAGGGCTTTTGAAAATGCAGTTGAATTTCTGAAATTTTTTTTTGAAGGGATTTCAAAAAAGAATAAATTAATGAATATTTAAGCAGGAGAAAAACAACTTCAGAAGCTCTATGACATATTCATAGACAATGGTAAAGTGATATAAACCTTTAAAGTAATTTATTCTGTTGTAGTAAGGTTTCTTCTATCATGAGCAATAAGATTACAAACTTGGTGATTTGATCATTTTTCTGCGACTGTGAAATAGTGAACTTTACAGAAGGACCCTTGGTGAGCCAACTATACTACTTCTGACTCTGACAGTTTGGTGGGATCTACCTTGGACCTATATGTATGTTCTTTTGTGATTGCATCAAAATTAAAAGGCATAGAGCAAGAACCATATCCAAAGTTAGGCCACTTAACACCCATCCCAAAAAATTTTAAATGCACTTGAATTTTCTACCTGTTGGCATGTGAATTGTAAAAGTGTTCAAAATAAGGTTTATAAGATTATGTTAATGGAGTAGTCCTGCCATTATTTTTCAAAATATTACAATTTTTAAATTTTTATATCTTTTACCTCTTAAAACAAAATTTGTCAATTAGATTGTTTTTTTCTGTAACGTGATCTCTTACATTTAAAAAATTTTTGTTCTCAATATATTCTTTATTTCATTTAGTAAAATTCCAGGAAGTTTTAAACACCTTTCCTTTTACTGTCAACAAAAATTTTAATATAATGCAATAGTTTGTTTAAAACAATGAAAATATCTATTTTCTTGTTTGATTTTGAAATTAATTTTATTTAATTTCTTATCTTTCAGCAATAGAAGTCATCACTCTTGATGATTCAGATGAAGAAATTAAGCCTGATGATAAGGATCTGAAGGAAAAAAGCCGTAAGTGCTTAATAATTTCAAATTTTCAAAAAGAACTTAAATAGTTACAAGGCTCAATGCAGGTTTTTTTCTTGGGGCCCATTTTGTGAAAAATAAAGGGTTTTTTTTTGTGAAATTTATTATATTTTTGGGAAAAATAAGCTTTTGTAACAAAAGTTTAAATCTAGTTTTTCAAATTCGAACCAAGCATTTATTAACAGAACACAAACTTAAAGTCCTATTTGCTAAAGTTTTCCTTTCTGTTGAACTTATTTGTTTATAAATTACACATTTTAAAAATCACAAAATAATGATAAATAATAAAAATAGTAAGTTTTTATGTAATAGAATTTTGTGAAAGGGCCTATTTTTATTAAAGGGAATTTTGTGAAAGGGACTGTTTTATTAAATTGAATTTTGTGCAGGGTCCCATTTTATCAAATTGATTTTTGCAAAGGGGCTCATTTTATTAAATTGATCTTTGTGAAGGAACCTGTTTTAGTAAATAGATTTTTGTGAAGGGGTTCTAAACGGGCCCGAAATTTTGCCTGGATTGACCCTTGAGTTAGCATTAAAAACAACTGCTTTTTAAATGTAGATAAATATAGTTATTACGGGGTTCACTTTAATTTGGCACTTTCAAGTCTGAGCTACACTGGCCTCCAAAAGTTAAGGTACAACCGGTTTTTTGTGTCTAATTTGCAAATGAATGAATATAGAAACAACAAATTTGGAGGAAATGTGCGCTAAACTGTTATTTATTAAATACGACATAGAAATTTACTTAAGTTAAATGTATAAATGAAATTACAACAAAAAAGCACTCATGGTGGAAAATTCCATTCTTGGAGAAATCATTACATCATAGTATTATGCAGTAAAATGTGGCAGAAACATTAAAAAACTGCTTCTAATACAGAATATATCCACCCCGGACTTGAATGCAATTGCGGCATCGACTTTCCATGCTCTCAATTAAATTGTTGGATACCGAAATAGGTAACACTGACCAGACTTGGAGTAGGCCTTGACCTCGGAGGAAGACTTAAAGCCACAACCTGTCTTCCAAGATAGTCCCAAAGATGTTTTATCGGATTCAAGTTTGGAGAGTGAGCTGGCCATTCCATTCTCTCCAAACTGTGATCTTAGAGATAATCCTCAACAACCACAACTTGGTGTGGTCTCGCATTATCATCCATTAGAATGAAACCATTGCCAATTGTACCGGCATGTGGGCGCACATATGAATCAAGGATCTCATCCTGATATCTCTTATTAGTCACAGTTCCTCAATGGAACACATGCAGGTCAGTGTAGCCTCCGAGTGAGATCTCTGCCCAAACCATGATTCCACCGTTTCTGCACCTGTGTGTTTCGACAGTGTTTGATTGATGGTATCGAGTGCATTGTTTTCTCCAGATTAGAAGACATCCTGAATCGCTCTCCAGTGGGAATCTGGACTCGTCTGTGATGAGTACAGAAACCCACTGTTGTCTGGTCCAGGAAACATGTTCTCTTGCCCAACATACACACAACTGGTCGCCTTGCATAGAGACCTGCATTGTGAAGACGTCTTCGCGCCATAGTAGCGGAGATTCTTCTCCCTGATGCTGCAAAGTGGTCTGCAATGAGTTGCGACACAGTAGTGCATCTTCTCCTTCGGGCCGAAAGAGCTAGAAACCAGTCTTCTGCAGGTTTTGTAACATGTGGGCAGCCTGGAACATGTCTTCTGGACACAGGATCTTCAGATTCATACTGATCCCAGAGTCATTGGACTACACTGCTAGACACATTGAGCCGTCTAGCAGTATCGACCTGTGACAACCCCATTTCTATCCATCATACCGCCCGCCACCTTAATGAATCAGGCAAACGACTTCTTCTAGACATTTCTAGACTCTACTGGCTGTTGTGAACAAAACTGACAACAATAGTTCAAATACAACAAAACTCACATGCAAAATTACGAAAACTTCGTAATTACATATTTTTCTCTCATTCACAAATGCCTATTCTTTTCTATAAAATAAAAGTGGTAGCTGTAATTTTTGCGTAATTTTTTTTAAAGCTCATTATTGTCATTCATATAAACTGTGAAGTTTAATCTGACTGCCATTTTTGTCTGGTGAGCTTCGAAAAACATGTTGTACCTTAATTTTTGGATGTCAGCGCATTTCAACAGCATATTTTCCTCTGAACTGAGGATACTTGGTACTTTTCATGATTTAAAAAAAAATGCATGGAATATATGTATTTTAATTTTTTTTTTAATTATAAACTTCAAACTGTTCTTATTCATAATGAAGGAACTATTTAAATGTACTAAAAATTAATTTTCAATGAGAAATTATTGAAAAAAAGCATGTTTTATATTTAAAAAAAGTGCTGCATAAGAAAACATCCTTTTTTAACATAAAATTTAACATAGACGTGAATAAAAACTTACTCAAAGGTTGTACAAATATCTAAAAATAGGTTTTATTTGTATATAAACATTATTTAGTAAAATATGCTTTTGTGTAAATTAATATTTATTAGTATTTATTTCGTAAAATTTGCTCAAAGTGATGCTGATATTAAGCTCTGATTATAGATATTTTCATATAGTATTAAAATACTTCTGTTTAGTGCTGTCATCTATATTTGTTTTCTAAATTAAAGGTTCATAGATAATATCTGAAAAGACAGTGAATGTACATTGTCCATACTTTTATAGCTCAGAGTTAAAATTTGACCCCGAGAGATTCTCAGGCTTAGTTCGCTTCACTGAAAACAGGAACCTGAGTGACTCTCGGGCCTAGACCTCAAAGTGTATGATAGAAGAGGATAATTTAAGGTATCTTTTTACAGTTTGGCTGTTCCAATGTCTGTTTGGTGACTTGCTGCAGTTTCAAATAATAAATGAATATGTAATTACCAATTTCCATACTAATTACACTTGTCGGCACCAAACTCCTTCCTGTAAAAATAATGGTTGATTCTTATAGATTTCATGCTACTAAATCAAATTATGGCAATGAAGTTATTGTATCACTTACCATTTTTTAGGTAGGATGGTTTTCTTTTAAAATTAAGGTATTTTATTTCTTGCTAAAACATAAATGGAGAATGTGTAAATAATAAAATGTATATAATTATATGTAAATTTACCTATAAATAAATGTATAAAAAGCATTACCTGAGTTACAGTGGTATAAAGAAATAAAAATATATTATGGGATAGCAAATAATAAATTTGGATACACCGAAAGAAAAATGCACAATACAAATATCATCAAACCAGATTTTCAAGCTATAGTATATTGATTTGTTATCTAAGACAGTGAAAATACTTTTTTCACGATTTCAATTTTATCTATCAATGCAAAATAATATGATAATCCTTCACTATTTGTTATTATTATAAAATTGTTTCTGAGAAAAATGATACATGCTGGGGAAATTTGGATGTCATGTTTAGATTTAGGAATATTAAATTCGTACTGTTTACATATTTGTTTTGCAAGAAGGGGAAATTTTTATTTTTTGCCAACTAGTGTTATTTTGGGGGTTACATAATAATAATTATTTACATTTCTTTTCTTAATAGTTTTAAATTTTATGAATGTTTGCACATTAAAATGCCTATATTCTTGCAAAATCATAAGTGAAAAAATATTTTTTCCTTTGAAGATCACCCATGCGACATGTATAAATTTATAAAAGGTCATGAAAATTTTTTTTTAATTTTGTATTACTGGATAGGTTAATTGATCTTGTTAATTTATTTTTATTTGGAAAAGTACACCTTCAAGAAGGCTGCATATAAGTTTACTGAGAAAATTATTATAACCTTTAAGTCAGTCCTCTTTAAAATTAGTCATAAAACAAATATTCAGATTGACTTCAAATTTAAACAGTACATTTTCCACTGTAACAAATTGGCTGTATAAGTTGTTTTAGGGTTGCATGAAAGAAATCAAGTATTTTTATCACGTGTTTGAATATTATCATTTCTTGTAGGTGTTCTTTAATAATACACTGATGTTCAAAATTTAACAAAACATGGTATCTTAAAAAAGAATTATTTTATTCTAAATGAAATTTTGTACACACATGTTCCATACTATGAAGTAGCCAACAATAATAAAATATACCATATATTCACATGCACTTTTGATACAAGGAAGTTTATCAAAATTCACAGATGCATGTTATGTACTGGGTATAAAAATGAAAAATTAAAAAAAAGATAAGTTTAAAAATATATATATTTCTACACTATATAAAACATAGTACCTATCATGTATTCTTGGTTCACATTTTCTTTTTTTTCTTGTCAGTTATTATAGTTTCAATGATCTTAATTGTATTTTTATGCTATCCATAACATGAAGGTTTCTTTACAAAGAAAACTTTTTATGTCATGCTGGTAGACAGCTTTAGGCAAATATGCCTAAAAATAGAAAAATATAGTCTCAAACTTTATGTGCATGCTATATGGCAGAACATATCATAATTGTTGATATACAATTTTTCTTAAAACTGTCAACATATGACAACTTACATTTAAAAAATGACCTGGTTAATAAGAAGAGTGTCTGCTTCCCAAAGCTTTATAGGCTATAATTGAGGTTATTTATCATTGCTTTTTGCCTATTGCAGTGTCCTATTCAAGCTGTTCCTCACATTCTTTGGTGATAAATACCAGGAACATACTAAGATGTGCTGCTATGCAAAATAACATAAACTCTATGCGTTAGATAGAGACACTGGAGCTTTCAACACCATGAGAGGAGTGGGCAGTCACATGATGGGATATTTATAGATTCTAGCTGGCCAAAATTATTTTCCAACTTCTTACTGTTGAACTTGATGTTTTATTTAAATAAATGATATATTAAACTCATTTTACACAACTACAGTATACTTTTTTTTTAAATTCATTATTTTTGACAAATTTAGATTAATTCATAAAAATAAGTAAATTATACACTTAAACATATAAATAAGGAAAGAATTATTTAAAAAAATAATTTATTATTTTTTACATTTTTTTAAAACATTGCATCAATAGTTGTCTGTTTTAAGACATGTGGTTTATGTTGGTGAATTCTACCTTGCAATCTATTAACAGTCGCAAGTTCTTGCTGAGTCTCAAAACATTATTGCTCTAAAAATACAATATCTCTGTCCTAGCATAAAACCTTCATCAAATGTTATTTTTTCCATTTCATTGTCAGAAGCTACCAGAAATGAACATTGAAATTCATAGGATTTTTTAAAAATTCAATTTTCTTTTTAGAGTAATACAGTAGACTCCCTTAAATCCACAGCTTAAAACCACAGGTGGCTTTTAGAATTTTGAAGATTTCTGGTCACTATTTGTTTACATTTTTTAAACAATAATTTGAATTTAATAATGCACTCAAAATTATACTAAATGTAAAATAATAAAAATAAAGAACATTTAAAAAAAACATTTAAAATATTAAAAGTAAAGATCAAGTAAATAATAAGTTTAAAAGATTTATTTCTGAATAATAATAATGTTAAAAAATAAAGAAGACAGAAAAATCTTTATTTAGTCTTGTAACAGAATTATAGAATAGAATTGCTAGCACATGTCTAGTGTTGCCATTATTTATGAAAATGAGTACTACAGTTTTTTATTTATATTACAGAGTGGTTACAGACTGTTACAGAGTACTATTAGAATAACCCTAATAGAGAGGGGAATGCTCGGAAAAAAACCGTAAACTTCGGGAAAAAAGCTGTTTTTTTCCGAAGGTATATTTTTTAATTTTTCCGAATTGGAAAAATTGAAATTTAATTTATAAAATAATAAATTCAAGATGTTATTATGGCTGCATTCTGATGTTTTTTCATGTTCAGTGTCTCACATGAAAATGTTAACCATGAAAAATATGATCTGTAAGCAGTTTAGGAAGAACTTCAGTCCTTTAAAGAACCCTTCACAATTTTTTCACCTTAAAACACAGGACCCTTCAAAAAATTCAGAAAATTTTTCAATCTTCAGCCTGAATCCTCTAGAAATGCGTTGATTTTAAAATAACAAAACCTGTTGCATAACAGCTGAAATCAATGAATCTGTTATCTAGCTGTATATATGTAGGAAGAAGCTTATTAAAAATATCTAAATAAGAATCTAAATATAACAATTTCTAATTCACAAAATTTTGATTATATTTTTTATGACAATTTTGTAAGATTTTTTTTATAAGGCGATATTTTTATACAAAAGTTTACAAAAACATGATCACATGAAAAAAAATGTAAGCAGATCTATGCAACTTCTCTTGTTAAAAATGAAAATCTGTGTGAAAAATTATTTCAATACCAATAGGTTGAAATTTGAATATAAAAATTGAAACATGCGTTTATTTTTATTAGCATAGCTGTGATTTTTAGTGTAATCAGATGATAATCTCCAGAAATATTTAACTATTATTAGAAACAGATTCTTTTTTAATAACATGCAATTGAAATTATTTAGTCTTTTCAAGCTTTTTCCTCTTCTCTTCCTTTTATTTAAAATACAGATTTTAAGACTTGTCAAACTGTATTTTTTTAAATATAAATGCATACAAATAAACTTTGCAAAGAAAATGTAAATTTTCTGTGAAAAAATTTAGTTGAAAACAATTTTTATAAGTATTCAAAAATCCATTTGTTTTATAACTTTCATTAAAGAAATATACATACGTATATATATTACTTTGATATTAAGAATCTAAAACTTAAACTAAAACCAAAACATATAGGGTTGGTTTAAGTTTAGACTGGAAAGCTATACCAAAACTAAATACACGTTAAATAGAAATTCTAATTGTGAGAATTTTTTGCCTTCCGCCTCTGAATATTTTTATTAGGTGGCAAATATTTTACAAATTAGTGTACAAAATTGTATTGTAATGGAGTACACAAAAGGCAAAGGCTTGTGACAGTAATTCAGAAAATTATTTTTGAAAAAATTAATTTTTTATCCATACCAAAATGTAATTTACATTTAAAGGAATTTTCAGAAAAGAAAAATAAATACTTTATTAAAGGAATAATATATATATTCATGAGCATTTGCTTTGAGGGGGCAAAAGACTTTCATAGGATACAGTAAATCTAGGAGTCCTAAGAACAGAATTGAAGAATGCCTCTACCAGAACATTGAACTAATAATAAGAAAATAAAAGAACTGTTAGTGTTAAATAAAGCTTGGAACTCAGGGGAGGAGTAGCCCTCTCTAAATAGCACCTTTAAATATATCTATCACATTCCAAAATAAATGAAAGTTTTAACAGAAAAAATGGTATACAAGCATCTTTCTATTCATTAAAAATGATCATTTCATCAAATGTATATTTTTAATGTATTATATTATGTCAAACATAAAACCAAACTAAAAAAAAATTTCAAAAATTAACTGTCAAAAACCAAAACAGTAATGTTTTCTGTAAAATGAAACTGGTGGCAATCTTAAGAATATAGAATGTAAAGAAAAACACATGTTCTGAATTAAGGATTTATAGCTGAAGTGTAAGGAGGCTAGTTAGTGTCTGTAAAATAATTGTCTGAGAACTTATTGTATTACGGCTTAAAATAGCTCTTAGGATAATACCAAATTAAAAAGAAAATACTTTTATAAAAATAAATACCACATTTAAATTTCTGTGATAAATTATTCCTCTCATTGCAAATAATAACTGACATCGATATAAATCTATTCCATATATACATTAATGTTATATATACATTAACTTTTCAAAAAGTTGATTGCTGAACAGTTACAACAGTCTAGGAAGGTTTCAAACTAAAAAAACCTCTTGAAAGGTAGCTCTGTTAAATATGGTTCAAAGTTTGTTTGTTTTTAAAAAGGCGAGGGGGAGAAAATATTTTAATATCCAACATAATATTTATAAAATAGGAATCTAACAGTATTTACTTAAGATATTGTAGTAAAACTTAAATTTTTTTTTGTATTTCTTAGAGGAAACAAACGATGAAAAGGCATCTCAAATCCCAGAAACACGGTAAGAAAATTTTCTATTTATTAAAAAATGAGCAAATGTTATAGTATCTACAGGGTAGCTGAAAAGTATAGGCACGCACAAAAATGTTATTTTTTTAAAAATATACACTACCTGATGACATTTTTTATTCTTACAAAACAAAAATTTAACAAATAACAGTATTTAAACAAATTGTTCAAAATGTCCACCATTCGCTTTTACACAGGCTTCCAAATGAGGGATCACAGAATTGATGGTGCGTTGCAGGTAAATGATCCACATTCTCCCAAGCCTTCGTAAGTTCGTGCCACAGACAATCCAAACTGATAACTGACTGATGTTAACCACATCCCCTGCTTTCATCTTTCTTGCTCTTTAACTTTTCTTCTAAGAAGTCCCATACAGAGAAGTTTTGTGGGTTAAGATTTGACTGTTTGAAGGCCATTCATCCTTTGTTAAATATAGAGGCACAGGGGCATAGAAGAAAGCCAATGTTGATTTGTTCCATGTGCAGCACCCAATCCTGCTGGAAAATTCCATTAGGGTTAATTTGCTTCTATGAGGCCATGATCTTAGTCAACACTTCATTTTAGTAAGTTTAAGCATTAATCTTTACATTTTTAGCAATAAAAATTAAAGATATTCTTTCTGTGGCAATAACTCCGGCTCAAACCATTAATCCTTACAAAAAAAAAAAAAGATCATGTGATGATTTTTTTTTCATTTCTTTCTTTCTTTCTTTTTTTTTTTGCATTTCTCTGCATTGGTTGCATCAGTTGCCGATTATTCTGATAGTTATATAACTTCTCAATGGTGAAGATTTTCTCATCTGACCACAAAACATTTTTCATATGGCACATCTTGAAAATTTGGAGCATCTTCTTTCATCTCATTAGTCTCTTTAGCTTGGCATCATTTAATAAATGTTCCCTATGCGATACAAACAATAACTATGAAGTCCGAGAGAGTTTTTAACAATGTTCTGTACACTTTGAAGAGTAAAATCCAGACTCTTTGCAATAAAATTGAGGCTTTTACATCGCCATTTTGGGAAATTCTCTTCTTGGTTATGTTGCGAATTTGGATATTGACAGAAGTTGGTCGGCCTGATTTTTTTTTTTTTTACCTAAATGTTTCCTACTGATTTCCACTGCTTAGTGTACTTCTGGACAATTCAAAGTGGGACTTTCAGGAAAGATATCCTTGAAGTCTTCTTTCCATTTGCTGCCAGTTGAGCAATATCTAAATGGAGAAAACAGAGCTTCATAAGCACCTCAAATGTAAATTAATAATATATCACAAGAAAGTCAATAAAAATACTAAAAAATTAGAAAAAATAAGCAAGCTTTCTCTGATTTTGGTTGTGAAATATCAACGTCAAACAACGTGCCCATACTTTTCAGCCACTCTGTATATCATCATATACTTTTCCAGGATTCACTCTCTTTAAAAGACTTAGAACCTCTGTATTTTTACTTTTAAGTGGCCTTAAAAATAATTAATTTTTTGGCTAGCTGTGGATGTACAGACAAAATATTTATTGAATAGATTTTCTTATGCTCTGATCGATTTTTGAATTTTGTGGGTTTTTCTTGCAACTAATTGGTGAAAATCACAAATTTTTTTCTGCAACTGATCAACGAATTTTGCATTTTTGCCACAACTGACTGAAGAATTTTGCAATTTTTTCTGCTGGCTGAATGGCAGATTTTGCAACTTTTCCCTCAAAACTGATTGACGAATTTGATAATATTTTCCTTTTACCGATTGACAAATTTCACATTTTCCCACAACCGATTAACCATCATATTTTCCCATGAACAACTGGTGAATTTCCAGATTTTCAAAAAAAGATTTAATGGTGAAACTCACAGGCTTATTTCATGCAAACAATGGATGAATTTTGTGATTTTTCCTGCGACTGACTGAAGAATTTCACATCTTTTTTTTACATTTTTGAAATTAAACAAATTAAGCTTTGGTTATTGTTTTGCATTCTGGATGCAGGGATGATGCATAATGGATCCCAGACTGTATTTCTGAAGTGTTACTGAATTGAAACAAGATTTTTTAACACAATTACCTAATTATTTGCTATATATAAGCACATATAAGGCAGAAACTATTCTATCATTTAAAATAAATTATAATTATTATAATTTAGTTTATGTTAAGTTTACTTTTACAAACATATGATATTACATAATGAAATTTAAATATTTTATATTATATCTTTACATTTTTAATGATTGCCTTTACTAAAGAAAATAGAAAAGGTAGATACAAAATTGTGTTTTTAAAGCAAACAGCAGTATGTTTCTCATTGAAAATATTTGTGTAGTGTATATATAGTTCTTTTACAGGACCTAAACAAAAAATTTAAGCTAAATTATGTAGACTAGCAGACATGTTATTAAAGCACTTTAAAAATTGTATACATTTGCAAGCTCAACTGTATTAATTTTACTGCTGGAAGTGCAATTATGATTTTAAATTTTTAGTCTAGCTGATTCTACACAATCTAACGTTCGTAATATGCTGTTCATCATTAGATAGATAGCAATGAAATTTAAATACGATAATCAAAAGGCCTATTTAAAATGGCTTTTATAGTTATTTTATAAAGACAAAGGATTTTGAACACAGTTTTTATGATACATATTTTTAAAATTTTAGTTATATGTTTTCAAATTAAGCAAACTTATGTTTGCTATACAAGTATGAGTTCTGTTTGTGATTATTTTCCTGGTCATTCATTTGTCTATCAATCTATCAATCCATACCTTCTGAGATATAATTTTCATAAAATGTTCAAATTGAAATGGAAATTGGCTATGTTGAAGCATATATCTGCATATTCCCTGTTATAAAAATGGTCTCTTCTAGAAGTACAGTTTTTTTAAAGAGCCCTATACATATTTTTTTTCTTAGATTATAGAATATATTCTTTTATTGTATTTAATAAATTGATATGAAATAAAAAATTTCAGATTTGAAAACACTTTATAATAATACTTGAAAAGTATGTCATTTGTGAACTCAAAGTATTTCTCAAAGTGTTCACACAGTATTTTTAAGAATTCCTCTTAAAACAATCCCATTTTTTAATACGCCATTTAAAAATTTGTTTAGTATCTGAAAATTCCTCTTTTTATCCTAGTGTGAACCCTGCAGGGTGCAATTTTTTTAAAAGTTTTGGTATATGATATTTAAATCAATTATTGAAATAGATTAGAGCAATGTAGTAAGCATTTCTTCCTTTAAAAATAATCAATGTTGAAAGTATAGTTTTTAAGATTGTGCTTAATTTTTGTCATATTGGCATATATCTATTCTAAAATAATTATAAAAGAGCAAAAACAGACACATGGCTTTCATTCTAAAAATCAATTGTAAAACAGTTGTTCTGTTTATTCCTTTTAAACTGACTGACCTGGAGTATGGGGAGGGGGGGAGTTGCTATAGAGCTAAAAAGGAGCCTATTTGCAGTTCATTGCACATTTTACTTAGAAGTTAGACAGATGAAATTCTGTTTGAAAGCAGTTTTAGGGAGCAGCAATTTTTCAGACCAAAAAAATGAGAAGTCAGAGAAGTTTGAGTTGCAATTCATTCAAACTCAAAGAAAAAGCAAAATTCATGTTCACTTTATTAAAAAAGAAATGATATTCCTTTCATAATTAATCAGATTAGGACATTAGGAGTTTTGATTCAGTGAGTTCATTTGTTAATCATTGTTCGTTTCAAATCCATATCTTCTAAAACGCATCCATTGTTTTAAGCTAATCAATTTTTATGTAAAAATGAAGAATTTTTGTTAAAAATAATAAATTAATATGCAGATGAGGGAGATTTTTAATGTTTTCAATTGTAATTTATTTGTATGGTGCTGGAAATAACATCTGAAATTATTTGAATTTATCAATACAGTACAAAGTCTCAAATCCGGACATCCAAAATTCGGAATTCTCCAAAATCCGGACATTTTGGAAACTAGCCTTTTTTTTTTTTTAATATTTCGTTTTTTTTTTTTTTTTTTTTAAATATTTATTTATATATTCCTTGGACTGAATCGTTTTTCCCGCTTCTGTTATATTTGTCTCTATACATTTTCCAATTTGATATCTTTACGCTTTTATTCGATCATTCCTTACTCAACGCCCTCCCCTCCCCACCAATCTCCGAAAATTACATCAATTTATTCAATAAATTGAAGCCATGATATAGATGTCTGATAATCTTTATTGGCGACTTCCCAATATTCCATAGGAAGCGCCGCATTCATAGTTGTATTTAGCTGCAGGAAAACAGAAAAAAGTAATTAAAAGAAAAAAATGAAAAAAACGTTTTCCTTGTCATAAAAAATAAATAAATAAAAAAATATCTCCGTCGTTATTTGACGAATTATGTTCAATTTTACAGCAAGTTGCAATAATAGCAAATTAGGCTGTTTTCCCAAATTTTATCAAAATATGATAATTTATTCCTAAATCGGAGCACCACACAAAAAAGGCCACTAGAGTAACTGAAAAGAAAAAGAAAGGATTGAATTATCTGGCTGTTTGTTTTGTTTATTTTAGTCCGTAACTTCGGAATGAGATCTTCGGAATGAGATCGTTAGCTTTCAGTAGATACTATGTTTCGTTATGCAGAAAGAAACCATGCACAGATTTTTTTATTATTATTATTAGGCTAGGCTTGTTAAGCGGATTAGGAATGATGACATGTGAGTCAAAGCTTCTGTTTTCTTCTATTTTTGCACAAAAAAAAAATAAAGGAAAAATATTTTTAAAGAGAAAAAAAATAGATGACGTAAAGAAGATAACATGGAAAAGGGACAGGACACATTTTTCACGTCTAAAAACAGCAGGGCGCATCGGCACTTAAAACAAAAAGGGCAATGCGCAGCACCCTTTGAGAACATCAAATGGGAACAATAGGGAGCATAAAAACAAATTATGTTTTTTTTAAACCTTTTAAAAAATATATTATTTTATTGGAATATCGTATTGTGTATATCTTTATACAGCATTGCAAATGCCTTCCTGACATAAATAAATCGGCGTGTGTGTGTGGGGGGGGTTATTAGTTTTTTAATAAATGCAAATGATTTATAATTGATAAAGCAGCGTAAAATAACGGACATATTCAATTACCTAACAGAAAAATTACGTTTTGTAAGTAAAATTTCCTGAAATTGTGATAATAATAAAAAAATATATATATATATTCCTCTATTGAAATATTTGCTTTATTATTACCTTATTTCAGTAAAATAAACGGGGGTGGGGTGTACATTATTATTATTTTTTTACCTTTTTAAAAAATATATTCATTTTTTTAAAATATTTAATTTGCTTCAGTATAATATTTTTCAGTATTGAAATGCGTTCATCATAAATAAATAATGGGGAAGGGGGGGGGCAAACTGCAAATGATCCAAAATTCGGAAAAATCCAAAATCTGGAATCGCTGAAGTCCGGAGGATTCCGGATTTTGGACTTTGTACTGTACTTAATGTAAAGAGATTGTTTTATTGTTCCCAACTGAATATCATTGAGGTAAAAATAGCATTCAAAGATGAGAATCTTCCATATTTCAGCAAAATTCTCCTTTTTTAAAAATTTCAGGTGAATTTTTTTTTTTTTTTAGTTTTAATTTATTTTAAACTGAGAGGATGTGCACAGGATATGAAAAAACCAGGGTGCCTGCAGTTTTTATTTTGTCATCAGTACTTCCAAATAATGATCTTCTTATTTAATCACAGTCAATTGTTACAAATTTTGCAATAAAATAATTTTCATAAAATAGCGATGACAAATGTAAAAACTGTATGTACAAGGGTATATCATACCATGTGCATGTAGCCCTGGGTTAAATATTTCTGCATCTTATTTGTTACTTCTCATCTCCTTGTCTAGTGATTAAGGCACTAGCTACTGGACAAAAGTTATCAGGTTCAAATCCTGACTCGTTAATGGATGCCCTTGTGTTCAAGAGATGGCTCTAGTACATACAACCATCTGACCTATTTGTTACTTTGCAGTAACTACAAGAAATCAATTTTCTGTTTCTGCCTTCTTGGAATTTTAATTAATTTTTTATTCTTTTGACTTAGTATTTATCATTTGGGTAAGAGCAACGAATGCTTATTGGAATATGTAGATTATGAAATTTTTTCATAGGGAATCTTTAAAATAGAAATTTTTTACAAAAAAAAAGCATTATTTAGAAGGGACGGAAAGCAAAAAATTCTTTCCCTCTGTCTGCTTTTATTTTCTTTTTACAGTTTTGCTGTTTTTATCCATGAGCATTGTGTTTTATGTCACATGAGTATATAATTTGGAAGTTGTTAACATTAATGAAAAGTTTTAAAATCTCATTATCTTTTTTTTTTTTTTTTTTTTTTTTTTTAGAGACACAGAATGCGTTGAATTATCTGATGAGGAAATGGAAGAAGATGGTATGTATTTGACTGTTACATTCTTATTCTATTATATATATATTTTAATTATTTACAATAAACTCTGTCTAAGGCAGAATCGATCAAGACCAAGAAAACTTTCCGTCATAGACAATATTCCATCGTATGCAGAAAAAAAGCCCTGTTAATTGTTTTTTACCTTCATAATCTTTAGCATCATTCTTTAACCTGAAACTTTTAATGAAATTAGATTTGTTATTAAATTTACTAATCTTGAAAAATATTATTTGAACACTAAAATAAATAGTACCAATGCAAACAGCTTCCATTTTTTAAATTTAATGCGACACATTTACTTCAACAACAAAAAATACAATTACATACCTCATACTTCAAATAGTAGTTTAAAGAGTAAAAAAATACACTGCTCAAAACAATTAAAGGATATTTGAAGTTTTATATAAAATAAAGATATAAAAGAAATTTTTTTTGCCGAAAATAGAAGAAGAGAATCACAAATGCAAATTTTTCTAGTTTTCAAACTGTGCAAATTTTGAGTTCGACATCAAAAACGTCGCTTCAGCGGCAGCAAATGAAATTTGACTTTCAACTGGATAAAAGAGAATGAAGACAAGGATGATCGGCATTCAGTGATTGCTTTGTTTCGATGAGTATGATGTCTCAGTGAAGTCATTTGACAGATTCAGAAGCTTGGAGAATTGTTGGTAGGTTAGAAGGGGGCCAAACTCAAGCCAAAGTAGCGCAAGCCATTGGAGTGTCACAAAGTGTCATTTCCAGGATCTGGAACCGTTTTTTGGAGAGTGGATGTGCAGGCCGAAGACCAGGGCAAGGTCGTAGACGGGCAACAACGCCCAATGAAGATCGGTATTTAGCGTTAACAGCTCGGAGACACCGAAACATGAACGCTACTTTTCTCCAATAACACCTTCGCTCGGCTACAGGCACCACGATTTCAACTCAGACTGTCCGAAACCGGCTCTATGCTGTAGGTCTGTATGCTCGCCGACCAATGGTATGTGTTAGATTAACATCAAGGCATCGTCGCGACCGCAGGGAGTGGGCAACCGAGCATGTCAACTGGAGGAGAAATGAATGGAGCAATATTCTGTTTTCTGACGAGTCCCATTTTGCATCCGGATAATATGCGTATTTTCATCTGGAGGGACCGTGGCAGTAAGAATAATCCTGCGTTCGTGCACGAAAGTGTCAGATTTGGCAGTGGAGGAGTGTTGGTGTATGGTGGCATCTCCATTGACGGGCGCACTGACCTCTACATCATTCGAGATGGAGCTCTGACTGGTCGCCGATATAGGGATGAGATCCCCAGACCTATTGTAGTCCCTTACGCTGCAGCAATCGGAGATAACTTCATTTTAATGGACGATAACTGCAGGCCACATCGTGTAAACCTGGTGGAGGATTTCCTTTTCGAGGAAGGAATCGTTCGAATGGAATGGCCAGCGTGTTCTCCAGACATGAATCCAATCGAACACGTTTGGGACGCTCTAGGAAGACGAGTTTCTGGCCGCCAACAACCCCCACAAACTCTCCAAGAACTGGAAAGAGCTCTTCTGGAAGAGTGGGGCAGAATACCCCAACTCGTCATTAATAGCCTCATTGAGTCCATGCCTCAAAGGTGTTCAACGTTGCTGGCCGCTCGTGGAAACCATACCCCCTACTGAAAATGATTTTCTTTGAAGAAAACACCTTTTCTTATTATTTTTTTCTCATATGCACAAATTGTGTTTTTTTCCTTTTGTACACAAATGCGCAATATGCATTTTTTTTCTGCCAAACATGTGTAATTTATTCTCATATAACCTACTATGTCTGTCGACCATGTATCAATCAGCTAAAAAGTTTCCCAGATACAAAATCCACCTAAAACTGCAATATCCTTTAATTGTTTTGAGCAGTGTATATAAAAATTCATTGATATTTGTTTTTTCTTTCAGTTTACTAAGCATTCTTCAGTAGCTCATTGTATGTCTGTTATTATCAGTAACATTTCTTGGTTTCTTTGAACCAGAAATTTTTTATTAAGATATCTAATGTTTCTCAATGCATCCCGATATGGTTGAATTCCACCACTTTCTTCGGCATTTTTAGAATTGTGGTAGTCTTCATTTTCACTATCACTTTCCACATCAGGGTATAGATGTATCAAAATGTCCACAGAAGTGTTAGCTTCAGGAGTGCATTGTCAGCTGATGCATAATTTGCTGCATTAACCTTTTCATGAATAAGTACACATTTTATGTCATCTATTAGACTTTTGTAACTCATTTTCTCACATCTGCTCAACTGATTCTTGTTAATTTTCTGAGGAAGTAATTAGAAATCTGGCTTTCCTAAAACAACAAGCAATCTTTCCTGGAAACATTTATGAGCAAAATTTGGCAATCCATTTGATAGCATGTAAAACACTGATGTTTTTTGTCAGTTTTGTGACTGAACAGCAATTATCTAAAGATGCAATAATTGACTGCAACAAATATTTTGTAGTGAGTTTCATCCTTTTCATAATTCCTTGATCCATAGGTTGCATGTTACATCATTGCAGTAGTATTCGCTGGAAGATATTGTAACTTTATATTTGGCAGTTTGACATAGGCATAACAAGGTGCATTATCTAGAGACAAGAATTTTTTGTTTTATTTCCATTAATCATCGAGTTATTGAATTCTGTCAGCCATCCATCCATTAAGGTGGCAAGATTTTTTCTGAGACCTCCAAGTCACCAGCAGTTT
This sequence comes from Maratus michaelseni, assembly GCA_963931845.1. NCBI lineage: Eukaryota > Metazoa > Arthropoda > Arachnida > Araneae > Salticidae > Maratus > Maratus michaelseni. Next base: position 21,281,297 of record OZ007586.1, read on the forward strand.
CTCAAAGTTCACAACATTCTTGAAACATTGCGGCTTTTTAAAATTCCTAATCACTAACAGCTTTTCTAAACTGACCACAAAATTTACACAGAGCAAAACAGAGACATGCTCTGAGAAGTTTTAACAGCCATGGCATTCACTTTTTCTTTTTCCAAGAGATTTATTTGGCAATGCATGATAAAATAGTCCTATTTCATTGTAATCATAAATGCTTGATATCATTTAACCCTTTCACGACGGCATCCCTTACAGAAATTTTATTTGGTTGGTACCACCTTTTTTAATCAGTTCCCTGTACTTGTAAAATACCAACAAATACTCTAATTAAAAAAGACAAATATTACAATCATTTATTAGTGGTGCCAAAAACATATTCCAAATACAACTTTTGATGATGCATATATGCATCACCCATCAGTAGATGAAAATTTTCCTTCCATTTCTGAACTATATGCTCTGGGATGTCTTTTGAGTCTCTGCAAACTTGCATCATGGCAATAATATATCAATTAGGGAAACTCAATAACCCTCCCCTGGAAGTCTTTAAAGCCAATTTACCTAATTTTTTGGCTATCTCTTTTGCTTTTTCATGCAACAGAATTCCAGATATGGGCAAATTTCTTGCTATGGCATTCAAAATCAATCAAACATTAATTTATCAATGTTTTTATGTTTCACAGTACTTTTCTTATTTCTGTTTGAAGATCAGATTTCAAATTCCTTTTTCAACTTTCTTTTTCTTTTTATAGCATCAAACTTTTAGATTAATCACAATTAAACTTAATGCAAAGATCTTTTACAGATTTTTTTTTTATTAATTTAATAATTGATTTGGTTCCGCAGCAATAGCTTATTGAGTCTAGATTTTGAAGCCATTTTCTCCTATGCACTTATAGACCAAGATCCAACCAAGATAGACCAAGATAGCCAATGAACCTACGTTATAGTATCAAACCTAAGAATTTTTCTATGGATGTACACTATAGTAAGTAAGAACATATGGGTATTAGCTAATTTGAATCAGGGGTCATTTGGTAAGCAAAAGTTATTTAAAATGTTGCTAACCTATGTTAAAATATCAAATCTAGTTTTGTAATATGTTTAATGGGACAGTATTAGAAACCCGTATTCACTGTTACCAGATGTTTCCCACTGGTCATAACTTCTTCCAGATTCTTTAAAGCTCGCTAAATTATTGGGGAACCTATATCATAGTATCAAGGCTGAATTTTACATATGTTATTAAGGTGATTGTTTTATATTTTCTAAGCAGCCAGACCAATCTGATTAGTTTAACATCCTGCTGGACACTGTAAAAGGTCTGCTGTATGTATGAGTGTGAGACCATTAGTTGGTTGGTTGATTTTATGATGGCCAATTATCAACACGAGGGATATAGGCCCTGGGGGGAATGCCCTCTGTAGGGGTCTTTCTAAGGGATCATAACCCGTATTATGAGACCATTAGCTGTGCATGTAAGAGCATTACTGCTGAGCCCTGCTTTAAAGACTTGTCACATGATAATTTAGATGTTTAAACATTTTTTGTTTAATTTATAAAATGCATTATCAAACAATTTTATATGATATGAGAAATAAATAATTTGAATGGAAGAAATATTTAAATTTTTGATTCAACAAAAAATTTTATAAAACTCTTGTTTGAAAGAAATCATACTCCGATAATTAAAAATATGTGAAAAGGCATTTTACTCCATCTACTGTCTTATAAATTATTCAAAGTTGCTATCTTTAAATTTTCTTGTTTTTTTTTTCTCTCTCCAAATCTAATACTCCCCTTCCTTCAGAATGGTCTATTTCTTTTGGCAGCATGCCAATGTCCATCTTTGCTATAAAAATCAAATTAGATGATCAAAATGCCAAACTTCCAACCTGCGATCATAAATACAGTTGCATAAGCAGTACTGAGTACTTTTGCTTTTTGTGCATGTCTTCCTGACATAGGTAATGTGTCTGTGAACTCAATATAGTCAGAATCTGAAGTGCCTACATACATGCCAATTTCACCAGAAATTCCAGAATTTCTCTGAAAATGTAGGATAAAATATGGTAGTATATATGGTGATAAAGTAGAAATTATGAAAATCTGCAAAAAAAAAAAAAAAAAAAAAAAAAAAAAGAAAGAAAGAAAGAAAAGTAAAGAAAAATTTTCTATCAAATTTCAATTTAATTTTCCCCCGCAAGCTGTGAAGTTCCTCAATCCACAAGGTAATTTTTCTGCGAATATACTTTTTATATTTTGCCGAATTCTGCGAATCATTTATTTGTTTCAGATTCTACAAAATTAGTAATTTGCAATTAATAGGTGCAAAGAAAAAAAATTACTAGACAAAAAATATTGACTTTAACTTTTTACGTTTCTCAAACACATGATATGTCTACTGATCATAAAACAAATTTACAAATTTCGTCAATCAATCATGGAAACAATCCCAAATTTTGCAAATCAGTCATGCATACCTGCCAACATTGCATTAAATTTCCATACAATGCAGTTTAATTTAACCTAGGTTAAACACATTTCATGCCAGAACTTTTTTTAAGAAATGCAATAAAGTAGGTTCCACTGAAGAACATGAAACTAAATGTATATTATTTTTTCAGATGTATTTTCTGGTTAGAAATGTCTTTAACCTAGATCTAACTCACATTGTACGGAAGTTTAGTTGAAAGTTGGCAGGTATGGTCATGGAAAAAATTGCAAATTTTATCAATTAATTATATAAAATATTTGCAAATTTCTTCAATCTGATGCTGCAAAAAAAAAAAAAAAAAAAAAAAAAAACATGAAATTCGGCAATCATTCACATAAAGAAATTCTGAATTTTGTTAGTCCTATGCAAACAAAAAATTGCAAATTTCATCAGTTTGTCATTGAAAAAATTAGACATTAGAAACTTCATCAATCTATTGTGAAAAGAATCACAGATTTTGTTAATCAGTCATTGAAAAACAAAATCATGGATTTTGTCAAACAGTTGTTGGATTGACAAATTTCTTCAATCAGTTATAGCTAAAAATTCCTGATTTCATCAATTGGTCATTGAAGTACAGCAAAATTTGTCGATCTTCTGTTGTTGTAAATCAATCACTTGTGGCAAAAAATCACAAATTTCTTCAATCATTTATGGCTAAAAATTGTGGATTTCATCAATCAGTCATTGAAAAGTATCGCAAAATTTGTCAATCAATTGTTGAAAAATACTACAAAATTTGTCAATCGGTCATTGAAAAATATCACAAAATTTGTCAAAATTTTCTTGTTATCCCAGCAGTACGTAAGTAATGCCAGGGTCTAAAAAATTAAAACATCAGAGTTCTCTAGCATTATACAGTAAAAAAACTTTGAAAGGCAAATGTCACCCCAAATACCACAAAGAGTATATAGGTTTTAATGGATATTGTAGGTTGAGTAAACTATATATTCAAGGAAAAACTATACACCTGTGTATAACCAAAGTAATGACCATCCGTTACAGAAAAATACAATTTTATAAAACAAATAACAAGATAAAAATAACTAGATAAATATTTAATAAATTGAAAGGACCACTGTAAAAAAAATGAATTTTGTCAAAGAATCACTGCAAAAAAACATGAATTTTGTCAAAGGATCATGTTAAGAAAAACATGAATTTCATCAAAGGATTGTAGTAAAAAAATGTGAATTTTGTCAAAGGATTGCAGTAAAAAAATGTTAAGTCTCCTTTTTTATGCACATTTTTAAAAGAATTTTTTTATGAATATCTTCATAATATTTAAAAGTTAAATAAAACAAGAGACATTTTCATTAAAAAAATGTGAAAAAAGCCAGGAGATTTCGGTATAGCTTTGCTCTACTTTGACTTATATTTTCACTACTAAATATACATATTTTTTCATGAAATTTTAAAGAGAACTTAGATACAGTTATATTTATAATCAGTTAAAATTTCAGATAGCATGGAAGATGGGAACTATTATTTTTATTGGTATGTTAAAGGAGCCAATGCAAAAACAAACAAACAAAAAAGTGACAAGAAAACATATTTCCTTTACAACTAAATAACAATAATTTTTCACAAAATTTTTACACGGGCTGTAAAACTGTTAACTTATAACCAATAAAAATTTCAAACAGATCAGACAACAAAATTCTTTTTATTTTTTCTAAACTATGAAATGACCCCAAGTCAAAAAAAATAAGAAAATATCTTTTATTTGTGCTTTTATCACTAAATAGCTGTATTTTTTCATGAATTTTTTATTAAAAACTATAATTTCATACAAAATTTGCTTAAATATGTAAAATCATACAAATTTGAGGATTGTTCAAATTTATTATCATTTGCCAAGGGAACGACAGGCCGATCAGCTAATTAGATATAAAATAAATTTTGATTTTTGCAATCCCACTTCTTTTCTCTCCTGTACTCGGTTGATTATGCTTTCCATTTATGAGTATCTTGTTCCCCTCACTCCTTCTCATTCATATATATCTCATACATCCGAACTGGCATATGTTTTAATATGCATTTATCTGCACAAAGTTTGGTTTTATTAATCGGTCATGTTATTATGTTAGTTATATAATCAAAAAACTCAAATGACTTTGACACTTGCAGATTTCAAATTTTTCTTTCTACAAGCTATAGTGTAAGGTGTAGCTTTAGTGTTGTAATCATGATAAAAAAGAAACAGACAATGAGATTTTGGTATATATTCACATTTTTAGATTATGAGTCCAATTTTGAGACTTTTTATTTTATTTTATTTACTTTTTAATAGCCACTTAAATATCAATAACATTGAAATTATTTTAAATTTATGCAGAAAAAGTTCATAATTATGTATTTTGATATGTTTCTTTACACACAGCTCTTAATAATAATCCTTTGACCTATTTCAAGGAGCTGAATTTATAAAACTAATGTCCACTCTAGTGGATATTAATAAATACTTTTTAATTCTTAGCTAGTTACAAGTTTTACTAACTGTTTCTTATCTGACCTGTTGTGCATGAGAATAGGCATCAAGTATTTGTATTCTAAGCATTTCTGCATAGCCATCAGAATTGCTTACATAATACAAATCAATAGAATTTTATTGCAAGAATGTACTTTTCTACCATTACTAGTAGTATTGTTCCTCTAAGCTGTAAATTGTATATCTCGGGTTGGGAACTATTGTCTGCTATCTTACCTTGTTCCTATGTTTTATAAAAAAAATTCATTAAACTTTATTTTAAAAAAAGTTTTTAACATCCACATATTTATTTTATTGTGCAATTAAGTTTTGATTTTCGTTTAGATGTTGAAGCCCAGATTACAGAAAAGGGCGAAAAAAGAACAAAAGGTCCCAAGACTCCTTCTGATGAAGAAGAGAGTTTATCTGCTGAACAAAAAGAGTCTAAAGAAATGGAAAAACCCGAAGAAGGTAATTTTTATGCTTTACATTTGTTTTCAGTTTTTAAGTTTTGTTCATTAATTTGGCCTAGCTAATTGTTGTGGCCAAAAGAAACAGTATGTGTTTACTTAGCAGGGATGATTGTGTTCTGCGCAGGGTTTTACAAATTTGATAAAAATCTGGTAGCCAGCAAAAAATTCCAGTCGCCAGTAAAAGATATTAATCTCCCCATCACAAGTTTTTTATGAATTAAGTGAGGAAAAAAATAACAAATATTAGAATTATTAGTTACATAGTTAAGAATAGTATATAATTAAAAAAGATAACAGAAACTATGTTTTCTAATGAAACTTTCGCATAAAAAAATCACAAATTTTGCCAAACGATCGTGGAATAAAATCGTGAATTTCGTCAAATGATCCTGGAATAAAAACGCAAATTTTGTAAATTGGTCGTGGAAAAAATCGCAAATTTCATCATGAGTCTCAAAAAAATTATCGCAAATTTTGTCAAACAATTACAGAAATTAATTGCAAATTTTGTCAAACGATCAAGGAATAAAAGCATGAATTTTGTTGAAGAATTGTGGAAAAATATAGCAAATTTTGTCAAAAAAATGCAGAAATTAATCGCCAATTTTTTCGAATGATCATGGAATAAAATAGGAAATTGTGTCGAACACTCACAAATTTCATCAAACAATTTTAGAAATTAATCTTGAGTTTTGTTAAACTATCGCAGAATAAAATCATGAATTTCTTCAGATAAACACGGAATGAAATCGCGAATTTCTTCAACAGGTCCGGTAAAAAAATCACAAATTTTGACATACTATTATGGAAATTACTCTGTAATTTCATCAAAAAATCCTGGAATAAAATCACAGCTTTATTCAAATGATCATGAATTTTGTCAATCGCTTAAGAAAAAATTGTGAATTTCATCAATTGTTTGTGAAAAAAATCATAAATTCCATCGGTCACAAAAAAATAATCGCAAATTTTGTCAAACAATTACAGAAATGAATCGAAAATTTTCTCAAATCCTCGCTGAATAAAAGCACAAGCAGGCATGAGATTCTTCTGCGGATCTGCAGATTTCCGCTTTTTTGTCATTTCCCATTTCCGCTTTTTCGCCATTTTCGGATTTTCCGAAAAAACGCGAAATTCGCCGAAAAATCGCGAGGAAAAAAACGTGAATTTTGTCAAAGAACTGCTAAAATAATGCGAATTTTATCAAAGGATCGCTTATAAAACACAAATTTTATCAAACGATCGTGTAAAAAACACGAAAATCGTCAAAAGATCGCTGAAAAACGAGAATTTCGTCAAAGAATCGTGTGAAAATCGCCAAAAGATCTCTATAAAAACATGAACTTCGCCAAAGTATCGCTGAAAAACCGTGGATTTCACCAAAGGATCGCTGAAAAACCGCGGATTTCGCCAAACAATCGCTTTAAGAACACGGATTTCACCAAAAGATCGCTGAAAAGCCACGAATTTCACCAAAAGATCGCCGTAAAAACACTAATTTCACCGAAAGATCGCCATAAAACGCGAATTTCAACAAAAGATCGCCGTAAAAATGCGAATTTCACTGAAAGATCACCGTAAAAATGCAACATTCGCCAAAAGATCGCCATAAAAACGCGACATTTGCCAAAAGATCGCCGTAAGAACGCGACATTTGCCAAAAGATCGCCGTAAAAACGTGACATTCTCCAAAAGATCGCTGTAAAAACACAACATTTGCCAAAAGATCGCCGTAAAAACACGACATTCGCCAAAAGATCGTCGTAAAAACGCGAATTTCGCCAAAATATCGCCCTAAAAGCATGATATTGTCAAAAGATCATCGTTTAAAATGCGAATTTAGCCAAAAGATCACTCTAAAACTGCGAATTTCGTTAAAGGATAGCTGTAGAAACATTAATTTCATGAAAGGATCACTGAAAATATGCGGATTTCATCAAAATTTACTGCATTGGGTTAAAAGATTGAACTAGATTAATTTTAACACAATTATTTCAAATTGGTAAATAAATCATACGAGTAGTAAATTTACTACTCGTATAAAAGATTGAAACCAAATTTATTTTAGTTATGTAGGAAATTCGCTATGAAATGCAAAAACAAATTAAATTAAAAAAAATTATTCAAAAAAATCCAAAAACTGGCTTCAAGCTAACCGGTAAAAATGACCTAGAATTTGGAATAACCACGGCACAGATTAGTTGGAACCACTTATAATAACCTTAAAAAATCTCTTTAATTCCTTAAAAACTTATTTTTTAATTAAAAAAAGGGTGGAAACTATTATTTTATCATTTATTTAAGGTACTTGCAATTATTAGCATATACTTAATTTGCTGTTTCAAGAAAAGTGTCTTACTGTTTTCAAAATTTCAATTTAAAAAATGTTCATGCCAATGAAGGGTTTTATTAATGTGCCGTGTCTTGGTAAAATAACTTTTTATTAGAGTACATAAATAATTTCTGCCTAATCCTTGTTAATAATTTCTGTTTAATTTACTCAAAGCTGAATTGATGTGTTATATATATATATATATATATATATATATATATATACATATATATATATATATTTTAATAGCAATTATAATATTTGTGCCACTTGAAATTCATAACTGTTATTGCTCAAACGTCGTTCGCACAGTTTTCAGCTTTTTTGCTTTTTTGTCAATCTCATCCCTGAGCACAAGTTTTGTAGAACAATTGTGGAAAAATACAGCAAATTTTGTCAAAGTATTTCAGAAATTAATCATGAATTTTGTCAAAGGATTCAAGAAAAAACTTGAATTACGTCAAAGGATTATGCTAAAAATGCCAATTTTGCCACAGGATCTCGAGAAAAAAAATGAGAATTTCGTCAATGAATTGCGGTAAAGAAACGTAAACTTCATCGTTTGTAGTAAGAAAATGCTAATTTCTTGAAAGGACCGCTGTAAAAAAAATGAATTTTGTCAAAGAATCACTGCAAAAAAACATGAATTTTGTCAAAGGATCATGATAAGAAAAACATGAATTTCATCAAAGGATTGTAGTAAAAAAATGTGAATTTTGTCAAAGGATTGCAGTAAAAAAATGTTAAGTGTCCTTTTTTAAAAGAATTTTTTTATGAATATCATCATAATATTACAAAAAAAAAAAAAAAAAAAAAAAAAAAAACAATAAAAAAATGTAAAAAAAGCCGGGATATTTCAGTGTAGCTTTGCTCTACTTTGACTCATGTTTTCTCTAATAAATATCATATTTTTTTCACGAAATTTTAAACAGAACTTAGATACAGTTATATCTATAATCAATTAAAATTTCAGATAGTATGGAAGATAGGAACTATTTTTTTTATTGGTATGTTAAAGGAGCCGATGCAAAAACAAACAAACAAAAAAAGTGACAGGAAAACATATTTCTTTTACAACTAGATAACAATATTTATTCACAAAATTTTTACACAGGCTGTAAAACTTTTCTTATAACCAATAAAAATTTCAAATAGTTTGGATAACAAAATTCTTTTTTTTTTTCTAAACTATGAAATGACCCCAAATGAAAACTAGTCGTTGGGGGCCACCGTAATACTTACCCATCATGGATATGCATAATGTAAAATATTAAAACAAAAATGTGTAAACTACTTATAAAATGCATAGCAATTCAAATAAAATCGTGGCTTGATGACATAACTTTATAGGCTCGATTACTGAATTGCTTGAAAGAGGTTTTTCCTTATAACTCCAAAAATAATAATCCTATTAAATAGCGGTTTATTGCATCTGATTAAGCGTCAAATTTCCAATTAAAATATATCTTTGAAGTGAAATTTGGATGAAATACAGGGTCATGAAAAATCGAAGAGTGTGGAAAATAGGATTACAAATATCTCAGCAACTAAGTATCCGATCGACTTCATGCTTTATGCAAAATTTATGTTTTTTTATTGTCTTTTATATTCATTTCTTAAAATAAACAATTTCGAAAATTTTTATATACCTTTTATCAGAACGAATATTTCGAGAGTCCGAAAAAAATAGTTCCGGTTAATCGAGGTTATTGAAATGAAATAGGCTTCTTCCCATTATTACATACTAAGTACATACCAAATTGCAAGTGTCTATCTCAATTTTTTCGGGAGATAAAGCGTTTACAGACACACAGACGGACGGCAAAAATATTTTTCTAAAAATATGTTTTTTGGAATCTCCAGTGTCTGAAACGTGTAAATCCGTCAAAAATTTTTTTCCGATTTTCAAAACGATTACAAGACTTACCCTATACTACATATGATGGGTAAGTAAAAACAAGAAAATGTCTTTTATGAGCACTTTTATCACTAAATAGCTGTATTTTTTCATGAGTTTTTCATTAAAAACTATAATTTCATACAAAATTTGCTTAAATATATAAAATCATACAAACTCAAGTATTGTTCAAATTTATTATCATATGCCCAGTCAACGACAGGCAGATCAGCTAATTATATATAAAATAATTTTTGATTTTTGCAATCCTACTTCTTTTTTCTCCTGTACTCGTTGATTATGCTTTCCATTTATGAGTATCTTGTTCCTCTTACTCCTTCTCTTAAAACATATGCATTTATCTGCACAAAGTTTGGTTTTATAAATCGGTCATATTATTATGATAGTTATATACTCAAAAAACTCAAATGACTTTAATTCTTGCAGATTTAAATTTTTTCTTTCTACCAGCTATAGTGTAAGGTGTGGCTTTATTGTTGTAATCATGATAAAAAATAAACAGACAATGAGATTTTGGTATATTTTTACATTTTTAGATTATGAGTCCAATTTTGAGACTTTTTATTTTACATTTTATTTACTTTTTAATAGCCACTTAAATATAAATAACATTGAAATTGTTTTAAATTTATGCAGAAAAAGTTCATAATTATGTATTTTGATATGTTTCTTTACACACAGCTCTTAATAATAATCGTTTGGCCTATTTTAAGGAGCTGAGTATATAAAATTAATATATACTCTAGTGGATATTAATAAATACTTTTTAATTCGTAGCTAGTTACAAGTTTTACTAACTGTTTCTTATCTGACCTGTTGTGCATGAGAATAGGCATTAAGTATTTGTATTCTATGCATTTCTGCATAGCTATCAGAATTGCTTACATAATACAAATCAATAGAATTTTATTGCAAGAATGTACTTTTCTACCATTACTAGTAGTATTGTTCCTCTAAGCCAGGATCGGCGAACCTTTTCACATCCGCGTGCCAATTTTTGTCGAAAAAACTGTTCAAGTGACCATGGCATGCCAACGACCCCTGCCTAAAACAGCCTATAAAAACAATGAATAAAATTACTATTATTACTATTAGATAAAGATATGGATAACAAACCTTCATGTAATACATATATATTAGAGTAACATTCATACATATTAAATTAAATAATGTGTAATATTGAAAACTCAAACCAAAACAACTTGTCACAAAAAGATTAATTAATGATAGTAATAATTATAGAAAGAAGTGGATATAATTATAAAGAAATAATAAGATATAATTACATTAATCGTAAAAAAAATATTAAAATCTCAAATCGAGACAACTTGCCAAATGACGGTAATAATTGTGGTAATACATGATGTTGCCCTGGGGATCTGTTGATTTTGACATTTTAAGTGGGTGGTGGTTTTATAATTGAGGTAATTTTATTTTTAAATAGACAATAAGAAAAGAAACATTGAAAGGAATAATTTACGAATCATATCTTCAAAATATTTGTTTTACATCTGCTGTTAAATGAAAAAATATTATTTTTTAAATATTTTTATTAGAATGCATAAGAAGAAATTAGGAAATATAAAAAATATTACCTAAAAAGTCTGCCTAAGAAATCTGTTTTCTCTTTGGTTTTTGTTGATTGAATTTTATTTTCTAATTTCTTAAGCATTGCAGCAAAATCTTAATGCAGCCACAGCATCTTGGAATATCAGTGTTAGTTTCTTTTCACCGAGTTTGTTATCACTCTCATTGTCACAAATGTTTGTTTCTTCTACAAAGTAGCTATTGTTTGTGGAAATAAGGTAGACCTAACAAAGCGTCAAACTTTTGTTTATTTAAAGCCTGTGACAATATGAGATTAACTATTTTTGTGACTACGACTATAATATCAACACGAGATTCAAAACCAGCCTATGCACCCAGGACTTGTTGATGTATGATGATGCAGTGAAATCCAAGAATAATATGTGCATTGTGAGTTTGAAATAAACTGAAAAAAACATTTATTTTACCCATTATACTGTAAACATAACGTACTGTAACATAAACTATTTTATGCAAATTTATTTCTTTTTCAGTAAATGAATTTGTAACTGCTGTACAAATATTTGCACCTTTGATTGTAGTTTCTAATGATAATAACGAGAATAATTTCTCCTTAACGTCATTTTGAACAAAATATCGTACAAAAACAGCTAAACGAGCACATTTAGTTACACCTGTACTTTCATCAAAACAAAATAAGGTGAAAGGAGAAGACTATATCATATCAGACTTTGGTTGCTCTCTTATATTTTCTACCACTTTTAAGATTCTATCTTTGACTGTATTGCTTGATAAAGGAGTATCTTTAATTAGTTAAATCATTTTATCTTTATTTTCAAAATCGTTAAAAAGTGATGGAGCGCATGTTAACTAGGATTCCTTCAAAAACTCTCCATCGCAGAAACATGTACCATTCCGAAAAATAGACATTCGCAGCCAAGAAACTTGTGACACTAGTTTGAGAATCTTTGCTGATATATGTAATCATAGATGTCAACAGTTTATTTTCTCTTTAATTGCACTGGTAATGAATTCCTTTTGTTCTGCATAACTTTTTGGCGAAAGAGATTTGTAATTTGTTTCATAATGCAGAGATGCAAGTTAGTCACTTTTCTCACTTTTAGTCACTTTTTTTAAATTTTGTCACTTTTAGTCACTATTTTTTAAAAAATCACTTTTAGTCACTCTTTTTAACTAAAGAAGTTAAAAGTCTCTGAAAGCAGTGTTGAATTCAGACGCTTTTCTCCATGAGGGATTTCTGTGTCTCCTGGAGTTCCGGGGTGGGAAATCGTACTTTTTGACCATTGAAAGCACAAATTTTCCGGGGTGGAGGGGTGGGGGGAGTCTCTCCCGGGCTACCCCCTGAATTCAACTCTCTAAGGCATCTGTGAAAACTGGTTTGCTCACTTTTCATTAAAAAATGTAACTAAAATTGGCATTTTTATCTTTCAGCCTTGACGATACCTCCAACATCAATAATTGTTGATATTCTCTTACAAAAAGGCCGTGTGTAAATATAGTACAACTTTGTTAATACAAGCTAATATGAAGGCACAGTTAAACAATCAATTTTCACATTAAGAAAAATTCGTCATTTAAACTGTATTAAGATTTTCTTGCTTATTATGACCTACAAAAGTAGGATAATGGCTAATACGAGCAAAACATTGTTCACTTCAGTGTGAGTTTCAGTGAAAAAGTAGGCTAGGATTAATAAAGGAATCCCATCACATGACGGTAAGATCCACAACGCAGAACATGCTTCATTGAATTTCCATTTCACAATTCTATCTTAATTTTTTATTGATAGAATGAAAACAAAGTTCCCAAAAAAGTAATCATTGCCTTTAATATTAAATTAATTTTAGCATCTAAAGGATCCGAGTAATTAATAATAGTTATTAAAAGATCTTAAAAAGTAATTAATAATAATAATAAATTGATAGTTCAGAGTAATTAATAATAGTTATTAATTTAATTATGTGTGTGTTTTTAAGATTTTTATTATCTTTCAGGGTATTATGAGTAACGGTTAATACAAGAACTTTTATAATTCCCTTGCTTCTTATATTAAGAGAGTTCTACTGTAAATTGTCAAATTTTTAATTTGGATTACAATTTATTTTGTAATATTTCATTAATATGGGATAGTTTGATATTTTTTTAACAGCGTCTTGAACTGAAAGGAATTTTGAATGTCCAGTATGTTAAAATATTTTTTGACTGTATCATTGTTATGTGGCATACTTTTTTTGTGCTATGTAATCAGTATTTTACTATCTGTTACCCATTACAATATTTATGTGCAGGTTTTTTAAAAATGAGATAAACGCAAATCTAAAATAGAGAAAAAGGAAGTCTTCAGTGATATCATCATTTTGTAATAAAAAACAGAAAATGTAATTTTAAAACTGTCATTGTAAAGTTAAAATAAAATTTTGTAAAGCCATACCCCATCCAGGATCAAATCTCAGTGCTTGTAAAAAAAAAAAAAAAGTCATTTCTATCATTAAAATTCTTAGAAAAAGCACAAATAAATGTATCAAAAGGTTTACAGGTGCATATAAAAAATATTTAAAATGGATTAAGAATCCATTAAACTCCAGTTCAGCCAATGCATCCAGCCATCATCAGTGGAAAATTAAATGCTGTCATGTCTCTTTTCATCTACTCGAGAATTGTCAGGTTCCCCCCCCCCCCCCCCCCTTGCCTTATTTTCCGTACTACCCTTAATCTAGAATGGTCTCTCTAAGACTTCTCAAGTAGGAGCAAAGAGACATGATGGTATTTAGTTTTCCACTGATGATGGCCAAGTGTATCGGTTGAAACAGTTCTGGAGTTTAATGGATTTTTAATATATTTAAAAATATTTTTAATTATTTATATGTATGCACCTGTAGGCAATTTCGTACATTTTATTTGTGCTTTTTCTAAGAGTTTTAATTATTTACTCAGGATGAATTTAGCCCTAGAATTTTAACTTTTCTTTATTTGCATAATTTTTCTTAAATGTCTAGTTTCTTTTTGTATAATTAGTTGCAGTTATAATTTGAATTTGTTGCTTAAAATATTGCAATGATCCTACCAATCACCTTTTTAAATATCCTTATTTGCAATCAGTAGATTTTCCATTACAAATATTGTAAAAATAAAATGAAGATTGTTCTTTAGAAATAGATGTAATTAAAAAGTGATAGATAGCACCCCTGACATTTTTTTGTGACACCAGCTTACTTATTATAATTAAAAGTTTATTATGCTGATATTGTACTCTTTGTTTTATATGAGTAAATAAAACTGAGGTTTGATCTTATCTGGCATTTTGGTAGGAAGTTTTCATTAAAAAAGCAAAAATGTCTTTTTTTTTTATATAATTTAACTTACAAATTGATTGAAAAAAAAAAAAAATCTTCGTCTTGTACCATTCGTCACTTTTTTTTTTTGTCTTTAGGCTATTTTTGACACATTTTAGTCACTTTTTTGACACATTTTAGTCACTTTTTTGACATACTTTAGTCACTTTTTTGGCAAATTAATCACTTTTCTCACTTTTGGAAGCTTACAGTTGCATGCCTGATGTTTTACTGCAGACCACTGTCCCGGAACATAAAACACACAGAGCCTTAACATCTTTATTAATTTTATAAATTCTCTACTATCTTGCACTTTCTATTTTTTAGACAAATTGGCTATGTCGAATAAATATTACTTTAACGGTGCAATCTAATCAGTCTTAGATTACCATTGTTGATTATAGGAAGTTATTTTAACAATAAAAAAGTTCATGCATATTAGAGTTGATGAGAGCATTACTAGAATAAAAGCAAATCAGAATAATAATAAAATGACTAGCCACTAAATTTACTCAGATTTATATACAACATAACTGAGTCGGTATGCAGTCGTCTGCTGGATTAATTACCCCCCCCCCCCTCCATGAAGCCAATACATAAAAGGACAAAAACATTTATCATTATTCAATATCCAACATATTAGTATTATCAATTACTATTATCTTAATTTATGCATCTTTAATGAATTAAATAATTAAAAATGATTAGAGTAAGTTATCTCTAAGGCAGAAAAAATCTAATACTTTTGTTTGGTATTTATTTATTGGAAATATCTTTAAATTGTTTACAAATACTATTTTTTCATGTTCTTTCACTATCGGCAGACAACATACTTTTGAAATTATAGTTTTCATTTAATTTATAACTGTTTTAACAACCAATGTATTATTTATTTTTGTACCTTATCTGAAAAAAGGGCATATTTTATTAGTTTTATTAATACTTTTGTCATTTTAACTGATTAAAATTAATTAACAAATTACAGCAACAGTTAAATAAAGCCTCATACGCAGATCTGCATGCATTAAATGATGCAGAAATTTCAGAAATAATAAGGCAAAAAATTATGTATTTGCTATATTTCTCTCTCTTTCAATGCGATCATCGGCGCCGGCAGTACAAAACCAAGAAAGAAGGGATTGGGGGGGGGGGGGGGGGCGTCAGAGACCAGATGTTCTGAGTGGGTAATTCAATGGTATGACAAGTACACATGTACTTATTATAACAAACAAAAGCTATTTTCAATCAAGCTCCCTATTAAAAAAGGAAAACAAATAATAAGGTTGAGAATTTTGGGGAGTTCGGCTGAATTTTGGTTTAGAATTTAAATCAACAGCATGCCAAAAATATTCTCTGGCGTGCCAACTATGGCACGCGTGCCATAGGTTTGCCGACCCTGCTCTAAGCTGTAAATTGTATATCTCGGATTAGGAACTATTGTCTGCTATCTTACCTTGTTCCTATGTTTTATAAAAAAAATTCATTAAACTTTATTTTTAAAAAAGTTTTTAACATCCACATATTTATTTTATTGTGCAATTAAGTTTTGATTTTCATTTAGATGTTGAAGTCCAGACTACAGAAAAGGGCGAAAAAAGAGAAAAAGGTCCCAAAACACCTTCTGATGAAGAAGAGAGTTTATCTGCTGAACAAAATGAGTCTAAAGAAATGGAAAAACCCGAAGACGGTAATTTTTATGCTTTACATTTGTTTTCAGTTTTTAAGTTTTGTTCATTAATTTGGCCTTGCTAATTGTTGTGGCCAAAAGAAACAGTATGTGTTTACTTAGCAGGGATGATTGTGTTCTGTGCAGGATTTTACAAATTTGATAAAAATCTCGTAGCCAGCAAAAAATTCCAGTCACCAGCAAAAAATATTAATCTCCCCATCACAAGTTTTTTATGAATTAATTTAGAAAAAAAATAACATATTAGAATGATTAGTTATATAACTCAGAATAGTATATAATTAAAAAAGATTACTTTAGAAACTATGTTTTGTAATGAAACTTTCATGTAAAAAAAAATCTCAAATTTTGCCAAACAATCGCAGAAAAAAATCGTGAATTTTGTCAAATGATCCTGGAAATTGCAAATTTTCTAAATCAGTCGTGGAAAAAATCACAAATTTCATCATGAGTCACAAAATAATTATTGTAAATTTTGTCAAACAATGACAGAAATGAATCACAAATTTCGTCAAACGATCATTGAATAAAACCATGAATTTCATCAAACAATTGTGAAAAAATATAGCGAATTTTATCAAAAAATTGCAGAAATTAATTGCGAATTTTTTTTAATAATTGCAGAATAAAATAGCAAATTACATCGAACGCTCATGAATCTCATCAAACAATTGCAGAAATGAATCTCTAGTTTTGTGAAACTATCGCAGAATAAAATCACGAATTTCTTCAGACAATCACAGAATGAAATCGCGAATTTCATCAAGAGGTTGCACAAAAAAAAAATCATAAATTTCGGCATACTGTTGTGGAAATTACTCTCTAATTTCATCAAACAATCCTGGAATTAAATTGTAGATTTATTTGAACGATCACGAGTTTTGTCAATTGCTCAAGAAAAAAATTGTGAATGTTATCAATTGGTCATGTAAAAAAATCATAAATTCCATCATCAGTCGCAAAAAAATAATTGGAAATTTCATCAAACAATTACAGAAATTAATCGCAAATTTTGTCAAATGATCGCATAAGGTTTGTCGAACAATCACGGAAAAATACAGCAAATTTTGTCAAAATATTGCAGAAATTAATCGTGAATTTTGTCGGATCACGAGTTGAAATTGCAAATTTCTTCAAGCGATCGTGGAAAAAATTATGGATTTTGTCAAGTGGTCGCATAAAAAAATAGCAATTTTCATAGTCGGTCATGGAATTTTTTTTTTTCCAAGTCATGGTTTTCTGTATATACAAAACTGATAGTTAACTATTTAATAATCATGTTATTTACTCTTGATTAGAATAGATGAAACCAAACTCTACATTTGAGTGAAAGAATCTTAATATAGTATAAAACTGTACTTGTTGACAAGTAATCATTTCCTTCAATTCAACTATGAAAATGCAATATATTTATTACAGAAAATATTATAAAATATTATGTAAGAAATTTGTTAATGTATTTATTTTATATTCAATACAATATAGTTCACAAAATTCATGAATAAATGCTGTGAAAAATTCGTAAATTTTACTTTCATGTGTAATTTCTTCCTTTTTGTTATTTTCTGAGTGGCATCCCTGGTATAGGATGCTGGTTTGAGAAAGGGGGGGGGGGGTTATCCAATAAATCATGTGGTCAGAAAACTCTACCATTCCATATGCTACAGTATACATATAAATGTGTATTTGTTCTTAGCCTTTTTTTAACACTTTTCCGACATAGTTGTAAAAGAATTTTGAATTCAGTTTGTCTGGTCATCTGTCTGCTTGTCTCTGCTCTGACTCATATAAAATAGGTGGTAATTGCTGAAATTGGGTTTTAAAATATGTTATGCATTTTCCAAATTGTTTACTTAGACATAACCTTTCACCTTATTAAATAGCCAAGTTTTGTTACAGTATTCTGACTGCGTTTCATAATATACAGGGGTGGAAAATCAAAAATCCATTTTGGAGTAGGTCAAATATCAGTTTTGGAGTAGGTAAATTTTAGTTTTGTAGCGGGCTAATTCAGGGATGCCACTTTTCTGCCTAATTCAACTTTTTTGTAAATTTTGCGATTTCTACTTTTTATATAAAATCTGCAATTTCTGCTTTATTATAAAAAAAAAATCTGTGATTTCCACTTTTTTATATATATTTAAAATATGTGGATTCTCCTCCATAATTCTGCGGTATTAGCTTTTTTTTCATTGCCCATAATTAAAAAATACATGCATTAAACGACATGACTTCCTTGAGTTTCATCTCACTACCCTGTATGGTTTGCTACACAGTAGCGCATTTTCTTGGAGATGTGCGAGAGTCGCGAGGGATGAAGTTCTACTCTGCAACCTGCCTATTATGAGAGAGAGATGCCACTTTTCCCCTTTTCTTGTTTTTTTTTCTTTCTTTAAAAATTGATCAGTAATTTTTGCAAATTATAAAAATAAAAAAAATCTCATTGATGTTTGCCAGGAAAGAGCTGAGGATAACGTCAAATGATCCATGAATAAAATCGCAAAATTGGATCAGTCATTCAAGGAAAAAAATCGCGACTTTCTTCAAATGATCACGGAAAAACTCGCAAATTTCATCAATTGGTCGTGGAAAAAAATTTAAATTTCATCAGTTGCTCACGGAAAAAAAAGCTCAAATAATTGCAGAAATTATTTGTGAATTTCATCAAACGATCATGGAATAAAATTGCAGGGCTGCCATTTGCAACTAAAATGCTACTAAAAGCGACTATTTTCGACAGGGCAACTATGGCTACTATTTTAGCCCAAAATCTTTCAACAGCGACTATTCTGGAGGATCAATTTCTTAAGTGTTTTATTTAATTTTTTAAATCTGTGAAAACTTCCATTTGAAAAAAAAAAATACTTTTGTTAATCTAAATATAGTACAAAGATACCAATCATTCAAATTTTAATGGGAAACTAATTACTGATGTTTGGTTTGGCTACCACGCACCACAACCCTTATACTTTACAGCCTATTTGTCCAATTTTTGATTGTTTTTAAAGGTATTTAACCCTTTAACTGCCATATGAACCACAAATGATTAACTGTAGATTTGTTCACTGTGCTGCGTGAATTATTTGTTTCTAACCTTCTATAAATGTTTTATACTAGAAATTTGAATTAAACGAGCTTAAATAAATGCTACTTAGAAATAAGAAAATCTTGTTTTCTGTTGCAATTTTTCAATTTAATAAGATTTACAATGTTGAGAAAAACATTTAGAATATTGCCTTTCTTACTTATTTAGATGGCTTTATTTGGCCCATTGGTGTCTATAAAATCACATTTCATTTATGCCGATTTTGCTGTGATATTTTACATAAATTTCTTGTAAAGAATAGATTAGTTATGTACACACATTTGTAAAATTGCAGCTAATAACATACAATAAGTTTTCTTTCCTCAAAGTCATGCCCAAGTGTAAAGCATATATACAATTTGGGGAATTGTTTTATTGGGAAAACCAAACTGCATTTTGATCCTATATTTCAGATAATTTAAAAAGTTTCTCATTCTTTTTTTTTTTTTGTGAGTGTGTGTGTGAGTTTATAATAAAAATACAAAAAGTGGCAAATTTGGGTGGTAGCATAAACAGTAGAGAAATATGTGGATTTTCATGATATTTTTATTGCAAATAAGGATTCTTGCCACCCCTTCCCCTTTTCTTAAGTCAGCATGCAACTATTTTGGCTATTATTTTTTTCACTGTAGACTACTAAAGCAACTATTTTTTATGCCATTCTGGAGTGGCAGCCCTGAAATTGAGAATTTTGTCAGATTATCACAAAATAAAATTGCTAATTTCATCAAGAGGTCGCGTAAAAAAAATCGCAAATTTCGTCATACTAAATGCAGGAATTAATCTCGAATTTCATCAAACGATCGTGGAATAAAATTGTGAATTTCATCAAATGATCGCGAAATTTCGTCAATAGCTCAAGAAAAAGAATTGCGGATTTTGTCAATCAATCATGGAAAAAATCATAAATTTCGTCATTGGTTGAAAAAAAAAAAAAAATGTGAATTTGATTAACTACAGAAATTAATCACAAATTTTATCAAATGATCGCAGAATAAAAGTGCAAATTTTGTCGAATGATGGCTGAATAAAATCGAAAATTTTGTCGACTCACAACTCTTAAATGCTGCATGTACTAAGAGACTACATGCAGCATTTTAAACCTGTACATAGAAAATGTTCATATTTTGCATCAGATTCTAGGAAAGTTCATACAGTGACAGAATGCGAAATATCTTATGAAAACAGTGAACTAATAACGGTGATTAATGATGAAAACGACCATTATTTTCATCATTAATTCTTGCAGCATGCTGTAAAATAGATGTTCGAAAAAAGTTATTTTTTTTTAATTTTCAGGACCCAGAATAATGCAGAAATTATAAAATTCTTAATTTTTTTCCACAATTTCAGTTTTATAATGTACAAAACATCTCCCCCCCCCACCCCCCAAAAAAGGGTGCATTTATTTATGGATCCAGTAAAACTTCCTTATTTGAATATTAGTATGAAATTGTACAGATATGCTTAACAAAAACCAGTTTTTAAAGACATTTTTAAAACAAGGTGTCTACTTCATCAAAAAAAATCTCAGTAGGCTTAGTTGACATAGTGCAGTCCCAGAGATTGCACTTCCCTGTTATGGGTTAAATCATTTCTACATAGTTCTTAAATTGTAAAACTGAATAAGTAATTTCTATCATAAAATGACTTTAATTAATAATGATGGAGACTTCAGATGATTGTTTCTTACAGTTGTACAAAAACATCCATATAACAATAAATCAGCACTAAAAAAAATAAAAATATTCACTTTTACCGTACATTTATTTTATCTAGATTCAATTGCAAACCAAAGATTTGCTGTTCTAAAATTGTAATGTAAACACAGTGAAATTTAAAGTTGAATGAAAGTAGTACGTACATAGTTTATATCCATAGGAAAAATCTTCTAGAGAAAGTTTAAGAAGCAGCTAGAATCAATTGCAAAGTTAAGATTTACCATTCTAAAATTGAAATGTAAACAAACACTGATACCTAAAGTTGAAATAATAGTAACATCCTTTAACTACATTAGAATAAGCATGGAAGTAGTTAGATTTCAGCCAAGCATAGAAATTTTATAAAATGTGGTATTATTTGCATAGAAATTTGCTTAAATTACATTCATTAAGACATCAAAAAAGTTTCGTGCATGAAAAATAATATTTTATTTAATTTGACGTTACCATTATTAATTTATTATTCATAATTTATTATTAAATTTGAATAAAAAATTTTAAGTTTTCTTATGGCATTTGTTTTATTTTTATTTTATTTACAGAACTTGCAACTTTACTCCATTATAAAAACATATGATTAATCTCAAGTGGAATAATTATACATTTTCAAAAAGTCGAATTTGTCAATAACCATTGCAAGTAAAGAACCAGTGTATTTTGAAAATTTCTCAACAGAAAGTGATTACTTCAATTGAATTACTAATATTTTATAGATGTCCCCAGAACCCTTAAAAATGACAGAAAAATAAAATTAGCGAAAAATATACGTCACAGTGTTAATAAAAAAATATTTATTGAAATGGTGCGTTTACGCACCTTTGGCCGAAAATGGGTTAAGCTGCAAACTTAAAACTTGCTGCTTTAAAATTAGAACATAAGCAAACACACTAAAATCTAAAATTGAATAGTAACATCTTTTAACACCATCAGAAAAAACAGGATATGAAGAACTAGATGAACTTACAAAACTTACTTTTTGTATAGCTGTTTGAAGTGTGGTAAATTATTTTTGCAATAACTTTATTTCTGATGGAAGTTTTTGTATGTGATTTGTTTTAAAACCTACCCTGGTGTATAAGAATTGTAGTGTAAAAGTTACAATCCATTCTGTTCAGTGGTTGTTGAGACAGTTATAGGCATACATATGATACATATATACATAATGGCCAAAAACTGAAGCTCCTTTTTTTTTTTGGACTCTTTAAAAAATGAAAACAATCTCATTATTACATGCCCAAACTGTAAAATTAAAAACTGTTATGATAGTTAAAATAGCTATTTTACCAATAATGTGTGAATACAAAACAACAGCAATACAATCTAATCTTGAAATCTCTCCCTACCCTCAAATGGCTCATTGCTGTCCCAAAATAAATAGCATAAACAAAGAAAATGAATGCTCAGTTAGCAATCTGTGTTAATTTTGTATTTTTTAATCAATTATCAACATCATATTTCAGAAAATAACTGCTAATGCTATTAACTATTTATAATTCACAAAATTGTGAAAATCTATTTGGGTTCCAGCCAAAATTCATAAATTTACTGATGGATCAGTTAATACTATTTGACCAATAATCCTTCTCCAATTTGTATCAAACTAACCAAAATGCTTAATTTTTTGCCAATATAATGTCACTCAATCAATGAAAATCATTAATTTGATCACCATTATTGTCACTAAGTTGAATTGTGAATACTGTGATGTCAACTGAAACTGGTCTATAGACTTATTTCCCAAACATACAGATAATTCACCTTCAAAAATAAAACCCTTGAAGGATGGGATAAGGTGTTTTTCTCTGTTATCACTTATTTACTTCTTTCCTTTTATTCAAAATATTTCTCTAAAATTCGCAAAAACAAATCTGACCACAGTTATTTGGGGGGATGTATATAGTATAAATATTCAAAAGTCCATAAATATTCTAAATATTCTCCAGAACAAAAAAAAAAAATGAATTTTGGGAAAGTTCTCCAATTTTAAGGTTGTTCATTTTAATGTAAAACAAAAATTTTGTTAGTAACTGATATTTTAATATTTATTTCTAGCTAAAGAAAACATAATGAAAAGAAAAAAAAAATCTGAGGTGTCTGAAGCAAAAAAACAGAAGCGGCAATAGAAGACTCTAAAAATACTGTGCCTTACATCAAATACCCCATTGTCATATCCATTATCATTCAATTTTGTACATTTTGTTCAGTTTCACAGAGTGTTTGATAATAAAAGTTTTTCATCGTTTGTAATGATTCTTTATATATTGACATTTAAATATGAACAGTTCTTTTTATTCATGTGCATTTGTTAAATTCCTTCACAACAAGCAGCATGTATACATGCCATATAGCTATACTACAGCGCCTAGAATAAATAGTATGGAAATCGGCTACAAAATAGTACTAAAAAATTGAATCCGATAAATGTACAACAATGCTGAACAATAAGACGTCGATCACAGCGACATCTGCTATCTCTTTTCAATGCAATGTTTCAAATACATTCAAGAGTAGCATTTATTTGATAAATTACAAGTAATATTAATAATAATCAATTTGCAGTATTGTACAAGTAATCCTCATGTATGCATACAGCGGAACTAATTCATATGTGTACGTGCATTAGTGATTAGGAAATTTCTTTGAATAAAAATTTCCTTTATTTTACTTTTATTTATTTATTTTTGAGTAATAGGCTAAAGCTGTCTGGATTTTTATTTTCACATTTTTGCAAAAACAAATCTTTTTTTCCATTTATTACTGAAGCGATTTAGCAATGATGACATATAGTTACCCTTTTAAAAGATATTCTGAATCTTACTTTATGTCATTGCTTGATTATCAACTTATAACTGTTCAAAATACATATGATATTTACTAAATATTTACATTACAATTTTTACATTGAAAAGAGATAGCAGATGTTGCTGCAATTGCCCTATTATCATACAACATCGTTGTCCATTTATCGGCACAATTTTTTAGCACTCTTTAAAGCATTACTGGGATAGCCAGTTTCCACATTATGTATTCTAGGCGCTGTAGCTATACTATATGCAAAATCCTTGAATTTGGGCACCAGTTTTTCTGACAAAGAATTTTTGCCAGAAACACACTAATCATATAATTTCAGCGATCAAATAAAACAAAAAATACTAGTCAGAAAAAATGGTGCAAAAAAAAATGAAAAGAAACTAATTTAAAATTTGTAGCAAAGTGGTTAAATCTTCCAAAATGGTACTGATACGCGTGAAATCACTATTTCTAGCATTTTCAAAGTGCTGAATTTCACCAATTTGGGTACTACATTAGGGATATTTTAAATTTACTGTTAAAGTACATTTACACTATTTTGTTGTATTGTTTTACATTTACGACACATAGGACACAGCAACCTGTTATTCGTTATGTAGCAGTAGTTTGCTTTAAAATGTTACTGGAAAATAAGCAATGGATTGAAGTCTATGTATTTACATTTTACGGAGAGAAATACTCTTATTCAATTATTTTAAAAAGGTGTGAAAAGCATGGTTTTAATATTTCTACATATAAAATGATGTAATAAAAAAGGAAAGAAACATCAGTTTACATTTGACCAGAAAAAGGTAATTTTATGACTTATATCTAATATTGCATCTCGTATTTAAAAAGAAAATCCCCCCCCCCCTCCCAAAGAATTATCGCAAAATCAAAAATCTCTCTAGGAACTATAAACAAAATTATAAACATCAAAACAACAAAAAAAAAAACATGATATTCACTGCCTAATATGAAAACGTGTTTCTCAAGACATATTGTTGTATGAAAATTATTTGGCTGAAAAAAAACAAAATATGTAGAATTAGGCTTGGATATATTTATCTCATTGCGATAGAAAAAGATCTATATCCTACCAAAAAATAGGAAGAAAAGACCTAAAATGTTAGTCAGGGGAAACAAGGAAAGTTTTGCTAAAAGTTTTATGGCTATTGCTGGATTCTCTTACAGCAGAAAATTAAAGAAAGTAGGGAAAAAATGTCAAAATTAACCCTGATTACTGTCAGAAATATGTTTTATACCTGTTTTCAAAAAAGAAATTCCATCACTTTATCCAAACAATCTTCATTGTGTTATGATCCATCACACTCTAAAAATGACATTTTCAGAACTGAGCAAAAAATACTCAAATCTGAGTATGTCGCTTATAGTCAAAATAGCTAAAAATCAAAATTACTTAAGTTTGAAACATGTAATGTTCTGTAAACATGCACACACTCAAGAACAAAACAACATGTGCTCATATTTGAGTATGTCCTTGTTTCAAAAATGAGTATGAACTGACCCTAATCATTTTTTAGTATATCCATGTTTCAAAAATGAGTATGAACCTCTATGTGCTCAGTTTTGAGTATGTCCATGCTGCAATATTTTGAAACATATATCTTGAAAAATATGAGATTAAACATATTCTTTATATTCGCTAAAATGTCTAAAATCATAAGGTCTGCTGATTTTTGCCCATATTGTATATGTGCCTTACCTTCATACTCAAATTTTTATTTTAACTCTTTAAGCATTGTAACGGTGTTTTTCCGTCACACAATTTTTTAATACAAAGTCTGATTTAACAAAAATTTTATATTGTAAACTTTTTACACCACATAAGATAAATAAATGTGTAAGATAATCAAATATAAATTTCCATACCAATTCTTTTAATAGCTATTTTTTTACAAATCTTTAAACATGCATAAATTATGCGAGATACTTAAAAGGTTAATTCGTGTATTTCCATATGTAAATGCTATTGTCACTTTCATATTTCCTAGTCTTAGAAAGTGTATATATGAAGGTATATTTTTGAACACATTGTTAAGTATACATAAGTTTCACAGAGTGTTCATCTATCATTTGATAATAAAAGTTTTTCATCTTTAGTAATGATTCTTTATATATTGACATTTAAATGTGAAGTTCTTTTCATTCATGTGCACTTGTTAAATTCCTTCACAACAAGCAGCATATATACATGCCATATAGTTACACCATATGCAAAATCCTTGAATGTGGGCACTAGTTTTTCTGACACAGATTTTTTTTTTTTGCCAGAAACATACTAATCATAGAATTTTAGTGATCAGAAAAATATTTCTGGTATTTCAGAATTGAAATCATTGGATTTATATTTGAAAAAAAAAGTTTCATAGCAAAATGAAAACATCGATTTACTCAGATTTTAAAGTGTCATTTTTCTCAGTGCTGGTACCTCTAAATCTACTGCTATACTTTTTAGAAAAATTGAGAAATAAAATTAGAAATGAAACAATTCCATTTAAATGCATTCCTATGAAACATGATTTCCTACTGAGAATATTTGTATTGTTAGAACCTATACAGGATGTCCTCAAATCAACTATCAGTTTTTAAAATTTAGTAACTACAAGTAAATGTTAACAGTGATTAAAGTTATTGTTGTAATAGAGTCATGTTAGGAGTCAGGAAATTTTTCACAACTGCATAATACTCAAATGACTACATCTTGCAATGCTTTTATAATGCAAACCATTTCTTAAGCTACACAGAATGAGAGCTCAAAACTGAGTGAATTTTGATCCATCATTATACGTTAGTTTGAAACAGTGCAGTTCCCTCTATTGATGATATTTAGAGCTAAAAGAAGAGAGCAAAACTTCACACATTAATCATCTGCAAGGATAATTTCAATAACTGTTACAGTTTACTTGCTATCAAAATTTTAAAACCTCTATTCTATTTGTCAGGATATTAGGCTAGGGATTGGGAATGTTTGGCATACAACAAATTATTTTTGGGATACCACTGATTCAGATTCTAAATCAAAATACAGTAGACTCCCTCAAGTCTGCATAGCTTGGGACTAGAGATTGTGCAGATTTTAAATTTTTGCAGATTTCTGGTCACTGTTTTGTTTACACTTTTTAACAGTAATTTTAATGTAATAATGCACTCAAAATTATAATGAATGCTTGCAACAAAGTAAAATATTAAAATAATTAAGTAAAATAATAAAAATTAAAAAAATATCAAAATATTAAATAAATAAAGGTCAAGTAAATAATTATTAATGCATAATAATGGTGAGATAATTTTTTCTTGAATTATTCAATGAAAACTCACCTCCTAAAGGTACACTAACATTAAAATCATACAATAACAAAGTTTTATTTCACGTTTAGCCAGACTTAATAACCAAAAAGCTCGATTAATATATGTATTTGATATATATTAATGTATTTGATAAAAATATTGTGACTGTCACTGATACCAGTGCCATCTTGATTTTTTTTCAGAAATAAATTTATACTTCCTTCATGAGAAAGCATGAGTGCAGTTATATTAACAAAAATTACATAAGAAAAATTAAAAAATCTTGAATTTTTCATGTACATCTTAATTGTAAGTTTCATTGTATGCAATGATGTGCATATTTGAGAGTCTACTGTATAATGAAATTGCATGAATTTAGACTAGCTGAGGTTGTCTAAATTCGGTTGGTTATATAGATTAAACAAACGAAAACACAAATTAATAGACCCCAATCAAGATCACTAATTTCTCAAAAAGACAGAGTTAGGAGACTATCAAAAAGGAAAGATTATCACATCAGGCATAAGCAAAAATGCTGATGATAAAATTATGACAACTTGCAATTCAATTCCAAACACAGAGAACTGTTTAAAGAAGCTGGTTTCTTGCCATTTTAAGATTTTATTTGGAAATCATTATTTTTGGATATGAATAATATAAAAAACTCAAGTAGAAACCTCTTTTCAGATGACTCCAGTTCACCTTGCGTTCTTATAAAAATACACTAATTAAACTTGAAGCTGTTTACAATTATTTGGCATTTAAGATGGAATAAGAGAAATACATTTAAAAAATATTTTTCTTTTCTAAAATATAGCACTAATTGTTACCCATATTTGTTTAATCCTATTTTTTTTTTTTAATATAATTTTGATTGATTCTTATTTGATCCATTAAATTTTGGTTGTTGGCATGTCATGATCATGTAATTCCAGTAAAGATAAGCATATTCTGCTGAGAAATGCTTAATTTTGTCTTTTTTATATATATAACTATTAAAAAAAAAACAGAGTTCTGCCTAGTCTGCTCTATTCACTTATTTTAAGTATCAGATTTGAAATTTTTTCAGAATAGTTGCTGGAGTTGCTACAGCCACTGAAAGCTAGGTTGGCTTTCTTCCCTGACAGTGGAAAAAACTGGCAGAAACCAATACAAAACAAAACCAGATGCCCGGAATTAAAATATATTAACTATATAAAAGAATTAAACTCAAACCATAATTATATGCTTGAAAGCTGTAAATATTAAGAATGTTATTTTTGGAAAAATAAGTTATTTTTTAATAACAAACTTCAGGTTCAGCCAGTAGATGATGGTTTTTACAACTTTGGAGGTAGTTGTGTGTGTTGTTTTTCATTGTTTATGCCATTTCTGAAAAAAAAATTACCAATTCTATATTTTTAATATAAAAATGCATTATTTTAAAGATTCTATTAAACAACTCATTACATAAACAAATTTTTAATTACTTATACTAGCATGCATATCTCAGTGCTTATTTTAAAAGAATATAAATTATTATATTATTATAAAAATGAGCTCTATGGTTATGTTGAAATGGTTTTAAACTCTTCTCCAAGTTCTGCAGGACTTGGAATAATTTTTTCATCTTTTGCATGCATCCATTCTAAGTTGACAAACCGATTGCAGCATCCTACTGCTAAAAAACATTTGTTTTGTTTATACCATGTTGCACTGTAGTAAGATAAATGAGGATTTTAATGAAATTTTTAATACAGTAATTATTGCATAATAGTTCCCTTAATAAAATGGATGTAAATTCACTCTACAGTAGATAAATGATCCATACTATTACTAGTTACAGAAGTTTAAATAATAAAAAAATATGATGGTTAAATTGAAATAGATAATTTTTAATTGATTTTGCATAAAATTTCTTTCCTTCAGGTACCAGAAAATCTTTAGACAGGTGTGTGATTTTGGCTAAAAAAATGATGTAAATTTTAATTTAGTCAATATATATATAATTAAATTTACTTAAAAGGTTATCTGTAACAAAAATGCATTCATTGTATCTTACAAAGTTGCAGCTTATGTGATAAATTCCTAAAGAAAAATAGTTTCTTCTACTTGGAAGAAGCTTATTTCATCTGGCCATTCCCCCCCCCCCCCATGGTTTTTTCTACTTGTCAACCCTAACTGAAAGATCTGTTAGAGGAACAGAAATTGTAATTTAACTAATTTTCTGGAGTAAGAAAAGATTTTTGTTTTAACATTAATCATTCAAAATCAGGATAAGATACAGTGAAACCTGTTAAATGAAGTTTGTACAGTGATTTCTAAAATGAACTGACAGTTTTTAAAATTCAGTAATAAGTAAAGGTGACCTATTGAAGTAATTCTTGGAGGATATCTTTACTGTGCTTTCTGGTTTTAGTTTTTTAAACTGTTAAAATGCTCAAAATAACTTTGCAGTTTCAAAATGCAAATCATTTTTATGGTGTTTCAACAGCTAAATACAATTAAGGGCAAAAAAAGGAGTCAATTTTGATCCATTTTTACACATTAGATTGAGCATTCTAAGAGTTTTGAGACATTGCAGTGCCATATATTGGGGATATTTGGAACTAAAACAAAAAATTTAGTGCAGAAATTTCAGACTTCACACATTGATCTTCTGCAAGAATAATTTGAATACCTGTCAGTGTTTACTTGTTACTAAATTATAAAAACTTTCTGTCTATTTGAGGGCACAGTTATTGAATGGAAACTGTCTTAACTAGAAATTTTTATGGTATATGGGCTGCTGACAGTTATTAAATACTGGTTTTGATGAAAAAGTAGAAAGTTCTTAATCTGTACAGTTTTTCTTAAAATCTGTCCTGAATAAAATATTGACAGCTTCACTTGTATAGAAAAAACAGCATTTTTAGACATTAGTTTCATCATTTGTATCCTCTATAGTTGTGAAGTAGCTTTGCTATACTTTGCATATGGAATTTTTTATAAATATACATTACATTTATATGTATGAGAATGTATATGTTTATTTATGGAATGTATGCCAAATGCACTCATATATTAAATAAGATGTGGGAGAGAGGAGAGTGTACCCAGGAAGATGGTCACAATGTTCAATTGCACCCATGATAGTAGAAAAGGTTGGCAACCCCTGGTATATGATCTAGCATTAAATATCTGTTCAAAGCAGAAATGGAGTCAATCAGCTGCAAATAAAATATGAAAAAACATGATGAAAATACATATCATCACCAAACATAGAAATTCCATCTGCAGTATATTGTAGTAATGATTGACTGTTTTGTATAGTATTTTACATTGTAACATATACAGGGTGCATAGGAAAGTCCCTTTAACCTGAAAATACTTGCGAACGGTGAGAGCTACAGAATGCAAGTGAGGTAATGGTATAGTAAAGCGACTACCCCCAACCTAATGCAAACTACAGAAGCGCCCCCTAGTGGCGAAATTTGGAAGATCGCCATTGCAAATTAAAAACAAAAAGAGATAGAGCAAAATTTCCAATTGGAAAGTTTTAGAGCATCAATTAATTAGTACAAAAAGATATTTGGTACACACGGATAAGATAAATCATTGCCTGTGTAGCCAAAAATGTCCGAAATCGATGCATTCCATTTTGAGTAAATGTTTGAAAAGAATAGCCAGAAGTATGAAGAAATATGAACAATCTATTGCATAAATATGTACTTACATCAATACATTTTGATAACATCACAAAAAAAAAAAAAAAAAAAAAACTCTCACAGTGATAAAAAGTTAATGTTCAGTATGTCCAAAAAGTTCGCTATTGCTCACGATACACATTTGTATTCATGAGAGTAATTCTGCATGCACGTTTCTCAGGATGGAAGGTGTCACACTATTGCAAGAATCTTCAATATGACGACGTAGATCCAGCAGACTTGTAGGTGGTGTTGCATAAACCTTATCTTTTATGTAACCCTACAGGAAGAAAGCCAACAGAGTGAGGTCTGGCGATCATGGAGGCCATTCAACACTACCACCATACCCGAAAATAAAAGTTTTAAAATAAAACTGCTTGCACATTCGGATTCAAATTATCGTCTGTCATAAGTTTATGCTATGAGATTATACTGTTTGTATCAAGCGAGTGCCAACACCTTTTAAACTAAAATTTTAAATACATTGGAAATGAAAGTTTTACAGACATTACAGTACAATACAACATCACAATCTGCAATTGCGCACTGCTACATTTCCAAAATGTGAATATGCAGAGTAGAATTGTCATGCATCGATTTCGGACATTTTTGGATATACAGGCGACATTTTATCTTATTCATGTGAACCAAATGTCATTTCATACTAATTAATTGATGCTCTAAAACTTTCTAAATGGAAATTTTGCTCTATCTCTTTTCGTTATTGATTTGAAATGGCTATCTCCAAATTTTGCCACTAGGCGGCGCTGCTGTCGTTTGCATTAGGTCAGGCGTAGTCACTTTACTATACCATTACCTCACTTGCATAGCTGTATTGCTCTCCATTTGCAAGTATTTTCAGGTTAAAGGGACATTCTTATGCACCCTTCATATTGCAAGGGTACAATGCGCACTGGGCAGTGTATTTCAACAATTACATTATTCAAATGTGCATGCTGATGGTTGAAACAACAGTTTGTAAGATTTGGCCCTTAACTGCAAGCAACAGTAATGAAATATACCAAGTCTTGGAAACTACTTACAGGTGGTGATCAAAATAATAGAAACAGGAATCATTACGAGTGGTATAGATCAGGGCTTAAATTTCACCGGAGCCTGGCTCTGGTACTTCTTTGATTTTAGTAAATATTTAAATATTGGTCGGAATTCACCGGATCTCATAAATACTGGGCTGTGGAGCCCAATGCAAGTGCTTCTGAAAAACTGAAGCCTAAATTACCCTTTCCTTTTCTTCCCATATCGAAGCTCTTGTATTCTTTTCTATCAAAACACTATATGTGACATAATGTATTGCACACGTAGGAAATGGGCTCAACTTTTATATCACTCTTTGGGCTTGTGCATGCTTGAACTCAATCTGTCTGTAAATTAAAAATTTTATTTATTCATCTCTCTCTATATGTTTAAAAACTAACGATTTGGAAATGTAGCAATGAAAATCTGCATAGATGTTCCAGGTTATTATCATCACTTTCTTACTAGGGACTTTTTTGAGGAGTGATTACTTTTTTTCTAGCCATCCTACGAATTCGAAAATTATACCCCCAGACGTGAAATATAACAAGCTTTCAGAAATTCAAAAATTTATCACGGTCAGACAATAAAAACTCAAAAAATCCTTAAAAATCAAGTAAAAAATCTTTTATTGAAAAAGTCATTTTTTAATATTGTTGACAATTTCTAAATCAGTGCAAAAAATTATGTTTTACCTCAAATAAAAAATGTATTTACGCAAGACTATTAAAAACAATAATGAAAGTTTAAAATAATAATTACGATCACATGTTGAAAGCAGGAAATAAAGAAAATTACGTCCTAAAAATTGTGTTTACACATGAATATTAAAAAGAAAAGTGCCCAGTTAAACTGATGGCAGTGAGCTCACAGGCTATTCACACTAATTGTATACTATACTCTTATTTTAATGAATAATGCCCTTTGTAAAATGAATTAAGGGGGGATTAGCTGCCCCTTTTCCCTCTTTATACTTAACCAATGAACCCCCAAAAGTGATCAGGGAAGTGCCTTATCACAATAAACCTATATCCAAAATTTGAAGGAAATTGGATAATTCTGCATGATAAACCCATTTATCCATTAAAGAGGGGGAATTATCCCCCTTTATATTTCCTCATACAATAAACCGCTACATTTAAAACTATTTTCTTATGGGTAATATTCATATGACGTCACATTGGGAATCATTTGGTGTAAAAATAAGGCAAAATAGTTTCAATTTATTTTGTACTCATTACTGCTCGATAAATAATATTAGAAATTTTGTATATAATTATTAGTTAAAACAAATAATCTTTATTGTAAAAATAACATGAAAATATCCATGATGATGCATTGAAATAGAGAAAAGAATTCATGCATAAGATATGTTTGTTCCTGAAATTATCTAAAACTCGATGAAAACATAAAATATGAGAGTAAAATTTGAAAACACATTGCTTTTCAATACTGTGATTCTGAATGTTATTCCCAAGCAGACGGAGAAGTTTAACCTGGAACCTAAAGGAAGGATATTGTCCATAGTGTCCTTATAAATGTCTGAGAGGCAGTAACATTTTTAACCAAATCATTTTATACAAGCTGATTTCCAAATTAGTAATTGATCTTACTTATCAATCCCCAAAACAACTGTAAGCTGTCGCGACAGCGGTGGGTAAGACCATGGTAACCGAAAAATACCCCTTTTAAATGAAAAAAGCATGATAACCTGATTACAGAAGATAGTCACCATTCGTGATATCATCATCATCTTTTTAAAACAGGAAACATTACCAGGTTTTAAGAGGCTGCAAAATCAGAACGGAGGTTGGTGAGTGTAGCGAGCAGGAGGCAGAGCCCCCTAGTATATATAAAATAAAGAACTCTTTTTTATTTTTTAATGCTATTTTGATCAGAATGAAGGGGAAATGGAAATAGTGCTTTTTTTTATTCAAGTGATATTTGCAGATTTATGTCTGGCATTGATGGCGGCAACGGCAACACATATATGGTGCCTTTCAAAAGAGTGAAAAATGAATTTGCTTTCAGTTCGATTTTCTTTTGTGACACTAGGATATTTTTTAATAGGATCATTTTTTTAAAAATTTAGATATCTAACCAAAAAGAATATGTTCTGATTTTAGTCAACGATCATCAGCTTGAGGTTTCCTTTTTTAAAGTTTTGAATCTTCTATTGCAGATGAGTACAAAATAACGTTAGTAAATTTTCTATTTATTTTTCATAAGAACACTATCCATTCTAAGGCTTTGCTCTGCATATTTACGAAGTTACTTTCATTTGTAAGTACATATAATTGCCACATAATGTTATTCTTACAGTAAGCAATTGATCGGTTCTCCTTTTTATATAAAATCATCGAATCTTTCTGATCACGGTGTCAAATGTTTAATTTTATGTGATTTTCAAGGACTCATCACAAAAGACTGTTATATGGAAGGAATCGATTATAGTTTAAGATATGCACCTTTTATATGAAATTGAAAAACTTTGTTCGATTCTTCAGCATATAAATATTAACTTTTGAAAATTTCATTCATTTTTTCATAAAAATGCATAGCTGCGAACTGTTCTTTTTTTGTGTTAACACTATTTCTGAATCACAATCCTTACTTTATTTAATCGCATTGTTCTGTGATTAATTAACATTAAAATTAGGCAAAGATTTCTGTTCGGCCGGAGTGATAGCTTAAAAAGTGGAATAATTGACGGCTAAGTAAATTCAGATAGATAGATTTAAAATTTTTATTTTGCTAAAGAAAAAAATTGCTTTAAATTTTGCAAATACATATAATGTATGAAATATAAATATGCAGATTGGAGTGACGGTGAAGGGAGCATGCTACAGTTATTAGTATTGCAGAATATTAGGGCTCCAGTACTTTTTTGTTAGAAATTAAGCCCTGGTATAGATGAATGGATTTCACATTTATAAAAAAAGCTGGCTAAAAGATTTTTTTTAAAAATTGGAAATAGAGGATATATTGTTTTGAAATTTAAACAGTTGGTATGAAAATGTCGCCACTCTGGTTTTGTATGTATGGTGCAAGATATCAGACTTTCAATGCACCCAAATCAATAGTATGAGTCTGCTGAGAGCAAACAACTAGGATATTGCATTTTCTTGAGTCTCTAAAGACATGTTAGATAGCTTATTGAGTATAAATGAAAACATCTTCAGGAAAGTAGAACTGCAAAGGAACCTCTGTGAAGGAGTAGACAATCTGTCAGTCTGGCTAGAGACAGTAGTGTAGTGTAGTCTGAGGAGTAGACAATCTGACAATCAGTCAGATATTGTCAGGTGTTAAAGCTGATACAGGATGTGACATGGCACTGAAACAGATAAAGCTATTGCAGCCAAAGTGACATCTGGCATCTGCAGAATCAATCCATGATTACATATCATAAAAATCATATCAATAGCTACACTTTCATTATTGATATTTTTACAAATGTTAATTACAGTAGTGTCAAGAACATAAATTGTGGTCATTAAAGTTACCAAAGCAAGATACGTGTTGAAGAATAATCTTGTGGTTAAAAAAGACCTTTGAATGTGGAAGTGTTACAAGAAGGCATTCTAGAGGCTGTGATATGATCAGACAAATTCTCATTCATATTCTCCACAACTGGAAGTTTTTATATTGGGAAAATACACTGCTTGACAAATGATAAGGAGCAATGAATTTGCTCAAAACTGTGTTTAATTAAGCTGCTAAATGACAGAAAAAACTACAGTAGAGGATATTGTATAGCAAGGTCTCTTATCTGTATTAAAGACAGTGCATCCATGTATGTGGTTGCAAGTAGCAACATTTGAGA
The DNA here is from genome assembly GCA_963931845.1 of Maratus michaelseni. Classification (NCBI taxonomy): domain Eukaryota; kingdom Metazoa; phylum Arthropoda; class Arachnida; order Araneae; family Salticidae; genus Maratus; species Maratus michaelseni. The sequence goes on from OZ007586.1 coordinate 21,317,003, forward strand.
GGGAAGTCATACTGTCGGTTTCTGAAGATAATGCTGTAAATTTTTTTGGATGACAGGTATTGCCTGTTAAAGGTCTATAAGACATTATTTGATTACATACAATCATGGTTGAGTAATTGGATGTCTCAAAGTAGGGAAAATTATCATTCAAGTACCAAAGCAAGAGACGGGTTAAAGAGTAATCTTGTGGTTAAAAAAAACCTTTGGATGTGGAAGTGCTGCAAGAAGGCATTCTGGGGGCTGTGGTAGGATCATTACACCTTAAGATCATCGATGTGTCTGCCTAATGACAAAGAGGAACAGAAATGATACTCCAGGTCAGATAACCTCAGACCTTGCCAACGCTACTGGTACTTGATTATCTGTGAGAACCATTTCTCAGTGATTAAATAATGTTGGCTTAGCAGCACAGAAGCTTGTTACATGCATTCGACTATGAGAAATATAGACAGGACTTTTTCTATAGACATCATAGAAAAAGTTTAATGTAAGGAGGATATTTGTTGGGGTCAGAAAAAAAAGTGGTCCAGAGTCATGTTCTCTAATGAATCCAGCTTCACTATAAACAGTGATTGTGGGCATCAGCTAGTGTGGAAAGAAAGAAGAATTCCTTTTCATCACCAGAATTTCCAGGAAACTGTTATTATAGCTGAAGAGTGATTGTGTTAGTGGGTAGCAGGAACAATGGCAGAATTCTTCTTCATGTATTTGAAAATGGTACAGTGACATTGCTGTGGTATTGCACAACCATTCTCGCTGGTTATATCCATCTTTCCCATGGGGCAGTTAGTGCAGAATTTCTGTTCAAGGATAAGAATGCCCATCCACATTAGACAGCTGAAGGTTCCCTTACACTAGCAGGAGACAATATTGAGCATATGACATGCCTTGCTTATTCTCCAGACATAAATCCTATAGAACACACCTGAAATGCACTCAGTAGACATATTGCTCAAAGACAGACTGCACATGGCATAACAATGGATCCATTGCCATTGATCGGGGATATCCTGTTGAAATCGTTGATTCAATTCATAATAAACTAATAATTAAACTTACACATTTTAATGTTAACAATCTTTGCAATGAAAAAAATAATAATTATACTTCCATATTTTCTGAGAATTAGCCATCAAATTTTCAAAAATTTTGATAAGATTCCATTTTAAAGTAATTTATACATCATTTAACAAAATCAAATTTACAGATCTTAAACATCCAATTGACAGATTTTTACATTGAGGAATTTACAAGATATCTTATGAGTGTGATAAAATGTATATAGGTCAAGCTAAGCGACCTCTTAAGGTTCACTTAGGGGAACATAAAAACAATGTTAAAAATTGTGACATTAAATGCTGTACTATTGCTAATCTTTGCTGGTCTAACAATCACAATTTTAATTTTTCAGAAAATTCAATAATTCAGAAATGCTCATCGATTTACGATCTTGATTTTGGGAAGCTTATCATATATGGAAAAATTCAGGCAAATTGGTTAATGATATGTCTAGAAACCAAATTTTTCAAGTGTCTGGGTACCTTTCCTTTAATTCACTCCCTCCCTTTTTTCTCGTCCCTGCTTAGGCTCATCCAGACTGGTGGAGTGATTCTTATTGGTCTCTTCTATCACATGGGACTCCTGACTCTGCTGTTTGTTTTTCAACATTCATTGCCATTCCACCTTGGCTGCAAGCAAAGACGGTAGCATACATGGTCTACACATTTACATCTGTTTTTAACCTTTTAAACTTTGGCATAGATGATGAAGCTTTAGAAGCTCCAAAACAGCTGTTTGCCAATTTTATAGGTATTTTATTTGTGCTATTTTTTACCCATTTTAAATATCTGTTACTTTATTGGCAATAACCCCCAGGGCCACCCAGCATTTGTAATAAAAGTTGGGATTTCTTTCACCAGTACAAATGGTACATATAAATGGGGAAACTCTTTTGAATGATTTTTTATTTAGACATCACAGCTACTGTTATGCATGATGCAAAACAAATCTTAATATGATTCATGTGAAAAGTTGACAGATATATGCCAATTTTACATGGCAAATTCTTTTTATATATAAAATAGGCAACATTTCTACAGTTCATTCAATTTTCAAGTTTTTCTATTTTTTAAGACTTTTTCCACAGACATTGGATTTTGAATTGGTCATGTATTTCTTTAATTGTATATTTTGCTTAACATAAGTCTTTAAATTTCTAAAAGACCTGGGTAGTATATCCCTTTCTGTGAAAAAAAGCCCCAGTTCAGAACAAAGTTGACTGCTGCTGCAGTATAGGCACTAAAACACATCATCCACCCAGACAAAAAACCGTAAAATTGTCACATATCTCATAAATTTATCTTATACAGTGATACCTTGGCTAAGGAAGATACCATACATGCTTGTGTATAAGTCAACCCCCAATTTTGAGAGGAATAACAGTTTAAATAGCAGTATTTCTAAATATTCACCTAACTAAATTGCAGATTTCATTAATTTAATGTGATTAAATAAGATGAAAATAACTACTGAAATTCAATCTTTTAAACCTCTTCAATTTGGAGGTCAATTTATATGCAAGTACATAGGACAAATCGTTCTGAAACTACATTTATTATTAACAATAAATAATATGATTTCCTGTTTAATTAAAATGCAACAAAACTTTGTTTGTTAGCACACATATCCTCTATAAAATATTTGTTAGTCGACTCAGAGAATAATGAAAGAACTTGCATTAGCAGAAGAACTCATTAGCCAAGGAATTGCTGCATTTGGAAGTTTAAGTAGTGAATGAGAAAATTAACTAAACAGGAATAAAAAATAAAATATTTTTAATATACATATTACAAAAACTTTTATTTCAAAATATCCAATAAGCTCATATGAGGATATTAAAGTATTGAACATGAGTATCAAGCTTTAGACATGAGTATTAAACATAAATATACATGATGGTGAGAGATGAATGTACACAATGAAACAAATATAATAATAATGTATGAGTAGTGTATATTTGCGGGTTCTGCGCCACCTGAGTCGAGCAGGCGCAGGCGGAAGGTGCAGGCGGAGCAGGCGGAAGGCGCAGGTGGAGCAGGCGGAAGGCGCAGGTGGAGAAGGCGGAAGGCGCAGGTGGAGCAGGCGGAAGGCGGCGATAAGAGCATGAGCATTGATAAGAACGGAGGGTTCGATGGGAGGGGGGTGCGATAAGGATTTCTACTATAAGATAAGGGGATTATTTTAATGAGTTTTAATTGGGGACTTGAAAATTTTCGATTTTTTTTTTCGGTTTGTAGCAAAAATATGAATTAAAAATGGTCATTAATTAATTGTAATTGAGGAACTTAGAAATTTTTCGACGCATTTTTTTTTTTTCGCGGAGAATTGGTGGACGAGGTGAATGTCAACGGATTTATTATAGCGAATTAGAAATTTAATTAATTTTAATTTTAATTAATTTTAATTGGGGAACTTAGAAATTTTTCGTAGCAAATTTTTTTTTTCAACGAGAGTATGCAGTTTGATTATGAGTATATGCAGTAGAAGTGAATGATTAATTAATTAAAAATATTAATTAAACATAGTAATTAATTAATTTTAATTGCAGAACTTAAGAATTTTCGCGAGATTTTTTTTTTTTTCAACGAGAGTAGGGTATTCAATATACACGTTAGTGGAGAATTTTAAAAGTCAATAATGGTTTAATTAAAAATGGTGATTAATTTTAATTGGGGAACTTAGACATTTTTCGAAGCAAATATTTTTTCAACGAGAGTAGGCTATTTGTTATACATGTTAGAGTATATTTGAGGAGAATTTTAAAAGTCAATAATGGTTTAATTAAAAAGGGTCATTAATTAATTTTAATTGGAGAACTTAAGAAATTTTGGCGAGATTTTTTTTCCCCTCAACGAGAGTACGCAGTTTGCATGTGCAGTAGAATGGTAGATGCTAGTAATTAAAAAGGGTCATTGATTAATTTTAATTGGCGGACTTCAACATTTTTGGGGCAAACAGGCGCGTTTTAATGAATTCGATATAGGTTACGGTAAAAAATACAGGGTCCCGTATGAATTATACTATATTCAATTTAATAGCTCCCCCCTCCCCTTTTCCCTCTCCACTTTTTTTTACCCAGAGGGCCCCCTTCGATAGACTAACAATACGCACTTCAAAAAAATACATAGTGGTAAAAAAGAAGAATTTTAACGTATATATAAAAGTGTAAATAAACAAATATGAAAAATCAGGCATAGTGGCATAATTCATGAATCACTTTCCAACATTAATGAAATGGTATGTGAACAAAGTATAATTTTACCATCGAGTGCATTAGTTAATTAAAAATAGTGAACCGATCCCCTTTTTAATAAAAAGGCCTAAGGCCCTTCACAAAAAATCAAAAGGATTCAAGAAAAAGCTTTACCCTACTGATAGCCAAAACATATAGGATTCTTAAATGGATTGAAGTATACAAATAGGTTCTACAGGAATACATTTATTTAGGTTAGCATGCAAAAATAGTTAAAAGTTATAGGGAAGCCTTCGAATGGAGTGATTATACGTTTTGGGGACCCTTCAAAAGAAACTGGAAACAGTTATAGATATTGAACCCTTCACAAAAAATTGGACAAATCCCCTTTTTAATAAAAAGGGTCCCTTCACAAAAATTCCAATGAATTCAAATTATGCATAAATACTAGAACCCTTCATACATTCAGTTCATCGATCCCCCTTTTTTTTTTACCCTTCGAAGTGTGAACTCGCATTAGACAAAAGGGCCCCTTCATAAAATAAATGAGATACGTGCCCCATTCAAATAAAAACCCTTCACAAAAATTGAAATGCGTGTTAGAGGAATAATATGATATAAGAAAATAATTAATATATTTTTAAAACTGGGCCCTCCTTCGCCCGCTATTTTTTATATAGCGCCCCAGTATTTTTGCAGCAAACTCTTTTTTTTTTTTCAAGAGTATATGAAAACTGTTAGGCTCATATGAAAAATTAGTCCTTAGACGAAAGAAATGCAACTTATGAAGAAAAATAATTATATTTTTTAAACTGGGCCCTCCACCGCCCGCTATATTTCTTATAGCGCCCCAGTATTTTTGCAGCAAACTCTTTTTTAATTCAATGTTTCATATATGAAAAACTATTATTCTCATATGAAAAATTAGCCCTTAGATGAAATAAATGCAACTTATGAAGTAAATAATAGTTATTATTTTTTACTAAAATCATTCAGAATTAATATCTAATTTTTAATTATTAATTATCTAATGTTTTATATGTGAAAATTAAATTCTCTAACCTTTCCATGCTACACAAGTCCAGGCAGGCTTTCTTATCGCTATTGTCATCGGAGGTAATCCCCAATACTGAGTCACTGATAACAGATTGTATGAAGCCCTGTTTAAGGGCTTTTCTCAAATCCAAAACAGGCTACTTTCTGACACATTTTTAAATTTCATTTATGATCGCAAATGCATGATATTGGCAGATTTCCTTTTTCAGAAACTATATGTAATCGAAACATTTTTTTTTGTATTTTTTTTTAATTCTTCAAAAGATATGAATAAAGCACATATGTTTTACACTGAATACATTATTTAGCATAGCATGCAAATAAAATCTTGGAACTTTTTGAATAAACGTTACTAACATATTCTAACTTCTAAGAAATAATCGCATGCCTCAGATTTTTTTTTTTTTTTTTACTAGTGAATCAATAACACTTTTTTTAATTAGAATTCAAAATAATATGATAGGAATGAAATATTTTGTTTAAAATTTTGTGAGAAATCTATACAGTTTAGTTTTAGACCGACACTACCTTACATATTAATTAGTAAAACAAAATTCAATTTTATGCTTACGAATACAGAAATTTTAATAATACTGCTTGAAAAAGATTTTTAAGTAAACTATATTTCTGTTTATTGAAACTTTACACTAATGTTTTCTCAAGAATTTACACTAACTGAAACAGTAACAATTAAAAAATATTAATTACTTATGCAAGAAATTATGTATTTGGAGGTTTGCCTTTTTCATTCAATATGTAAACTTATAGCATTGATTGCGTATGTTATGAAAAGAAAACACATGCAAATAATTTTACTTAAAATAAATACTTTAAGATTAGAATTTACATTTAACTTACCCTATAACATAAATAGTTTACACCAATGTGATTATAACAGCATGAAAATAAATTCATGAATAATAATAAGTACAAACTATGTCACTATAATGTGGGCATATTTTAAACTGTAATAGGTTAACAGTTATATTATATGGCATAAAGATTTACATATGAATATATCATTTTACTCCGATATAAAAACACAATTTTAAAATAAAACATACATTATTAAAAACACAATTTAAAATAAAACATAATTATTAATAAAACATGTATTATTAGGCTACAGCGTGACCATAAATTAAAAGAGGTCCCATTTTTTTCCTAAAGGGCTCATTTTTCTAAAGGCCCCTTTGAGCGTAGTGAGACTAGTTCTATACGAATATATTTTAATATATATATATAAAAAATTAATTAAGATACATACATATTTGCAAAATTATGAAAAAGAAATCACATTACCTCTTATTTTGTATTCAGAAAACGGTAGAGGATTCATTCCCCACCGAACTAACTTGATATATGCCTTAGAGAGATAACACATACTTATGCTTATCGCATGACTAATAAGTGTATCACCCCCTATTCACAAGTAGAATTTCGTGTAAAGTTCTTCTCAAATACATACAGACCCCTTTCTGACACATTTTAAAATTTATTTTTGTTCGCAAATGCATGAAATTGACAGATTTTCTTACTGAGTCACTATGTATTCGATACAAGTTTTTCATTTTTTGGTAAAGACAAAATATTATCAAAGTCGGCGTTTTGTTATCGCATAAAATATATTAACAAGTCCTGTAAAAATATATTGACAAGACATGAACTATTAATAGATGATTTAAAACATATTGGTTATAAAAAACACACACATATATATATATATATATATATATATAATTTTTATCGTTACCTAAAATTTTCAAGCACGATTTACTGGACTTCATCCAAATTCAACTAGATTCTTCACCACGTGGTTTGATGGGAAAAATCATGAATCATGGTATACTTTATGAAACACTTTCCAATGCTATGGGACTATCGTTAAGAATTTGAAATAAGTGAATTAGATTTAATAATTCATACTGGAAATGTATTTTTTTTAAAAATTAGTAGCTTCGCATACTTTTAAATCATTCAAGACATGTGATGAAGATTTAACCGCTGCAGAACGACTAAAAACTAGTATCTTAATGAATCGACCTATTTACATCGGGTTCACAATTTTAGAATTATCTAAATTAGTTATGTATGATTTTCATTACAATTTTATAAAGAAAACATACAAAGATCGTGCAGTTTTACTCTTTACGGATATAGATTCCTTAACTTATCATATTCAAACACATAATATTTATAAGGATATGGAGCACCATCATGATTTTTTCGACTTTTCTGAATACTCGAAATCCCATCGTCTAAACCGCACAAGTTTCGAACCCACAAACATATAATCAGACTTGTCATTTTATAACCAGGACGCTAACCACAGGGCTAAGTGAGCCCCCGCTTATTTTATAGTCACCACGCTGACTATTGGACTTAGTAAGCCCCAGGCTAATTTATATCCACCACGCTAACTATTGGGCTTAGTGAGCCCCTGCTTATTTTATAGTCAACATGCTAACTATTGGGCTTAGTGAGCCCCAGGCTAACTTATACCCACCACGCTAACTTTGGGGCCTCCACTTAACTTTGAACCCCCGCTTATTTTATAGCCACCATACTAACCACAGGGCTAAGTGAGCCCCCGCTTATTTCATAGTCACCATGCTAAGTATTAGGCTGAGTGAGCCCCAGGCTATTTTATACCCACTATGCTAACTAATGGGTTGAGTGAGCCCCAGGCTATTTTCTACCCACCACGTTTACTGGGCTTAGTGTGACCCCGCTTATTTTATAGCTACCACGATAACCACAGGGCTGAGTGAGCCCCCGCTTATTTTATAACCACCACGTTAACCACAGGGCTAAGTGAGCCCCCGCTTATTTTATAGTCACCTTGCTAACTATTTAGCTTAGTGAGCCCCATTTCGAGTTTTCGAGGCTAATTTATACACACCACACTAACTATTGGGCTTAGTGAGCCCCCACTTATTTTATAGCCACCACGCTAACCACAGAGCTAAGTGAGGCCCCGCTTATTTTATAGTCACCAAGCTAACTACTGGGCTGAGTGACCCCCAGGCTGTTTTATACCTACCATGATAACTACTGGGCTGATTAAGCCCCAGGTATTTTATAGCCATTACGCTAACTACTGGACTGAGTGAGCCCCAGGTTATTTAGTCACATGAATATGATTTCCAAGGTATATGTCCTGACTTGATTTAGACCATTGCCTATGGTAAGATAAAGCTCGGAAGTAAATTGGTAAACTCTATACATTTCTCTCGAAAACTCACTTGTATTTTATTAAATATCTGTAGAAATCAGCATAGTATATTAAAATTATATATATTCTTATTAGTTTATGAATCTACTAACTTATAATATCTATATGGTAACTTGGATTATTAGTATTCACACTTAAACATTTCTTTTGTAGATTTAATATGATAAACACTAACATCAGACTGACTAAACTTTTACCATTTTCATTTAAACTTAGTTTTAGGAAATTTATCTACATAGCTTTAAATTTTACTGTTTAGTAAGTCTATTATTTCAAAGTATTATTTTTTAGTTATAATATTCAAAACATATTCATAGCGTTTTACATAGTAGGTATCAAATTAATTTAAAGTCATATTAAAAAAATATATATACAAATACTATTCTTACTTAACACGCCAGCTAGCTAAGCACCCAATCGTCTCACACCAAGACTCTGAGAAAAGTGAATGCTTGTTCAGGGCCTTATCAGCTAATATAATCAGTGATAAGATTTAAACAAGTGACGTCACTGTTTAAGTGATATCACGTGACCATGTGGTATCATTCAATATGTCACCAGTGACGTCAGAGATCACGTGACTAGGTCATAAAAGAACCAATTACTAATTGCAATTAACAATTTACCTCTAATTGATTTGTATAATATATATAGATAAATTAATACATGATTTTTCTATTATTTCGTAAAACATAGTACATGTGCTATGTATTACGAAATAATACATAGATAAATCATGTATTAATTTATCTATATATATTATACAAATCAATTAGAGGTAAATTGTTAATTGCAATTAGTAATTGGTTCTTTTATGACCTAGTCACGTGATCTCTGACGTCACTGGTGACATATTGAATGATACCACATGGTCACGTTATATCACTTAAACAGTGACGTCACTTGTTTAAATCTTATCACTGATTATATTAGCTGATAAGGCCCTGAACAAGCATTCACTTTTCTCAGAGTCTTGGTGTGAGACGATTGGGTGCTTAGCTAGCTGGCGTGTTAAGTAAGAATAGTATTTGTATATATATTTTTTTAATATGACTTTAAATTAATTTGATACCTACTATGTAAAACGCTATGAATATGTTTTGAATATTATAACTAAAAAATAATACTTTGAAATAATAGACTTACTAAACAGTAAAATTTAAAGCTATGTAGATAAATTTCCTAAAACTAAGTTTAAATGAAAATGGTAAAAGTTTAGTCAGTCTGATGTTAGTGTTTATCATATTAAATCTACAAAAGAAATGTTTAAGTGTGAATACTAATAATCCAAGTTACCATATAGATATTATAAGTTAGTAGATTCATAAACTAATAAGAATATATATAATTTTAATATACTATGCTGATTTCTACAGATATTTAATAAAATACAAGTGAGTTTTCGAGGGAAATGTATAGAGTTTACCAATTTACTTCCGAGCTTTATCTTACCATAGGCAATGGTCTAAATCAAGTCAGGACATATACCTTGGAAATCATATTCATGTGACTAAATAACCTGGGGCTCACTCAGTCCAGTAGTTAGCGTAATGGCTATAAAATACCTGGGGCTTAATCAGCCCAGTAGTTATCATGGTAGGTATAAAACAGCCTGGGGGTCACTCAGCCCAGTAGTTAGCTTGGTGACTATAAAATAAGCGGGGCCTCACTTAGCTCTGTGGTTAGCGTGGTGGCTATAAAATAAGTGGGGGCTCACTAAGCCCAATAGTTAGTGTGGTGTGTATAAATTAGCCTCGAAAACTCGAAATGGGGCTCACTAAGCAAAATAGTTAGCAAGGTGACTATAAAATAAGCGGGGGCTCACTTAGCCCTGTGGTTAACGTGGTGGTTATAAAATAAGCGGGGGCTCACTCAGCCCTGTGGTTATCGTGGTAGCTATAAAATAAGCAGGGGCACACTAAGCCCAGTAAACGTGGTGGGTAGAAAATAGCCTAGGGCTCACTCAACCCATTAGTTAGCATAGTGGGTATAAAATAGCCTGGGGCTCACTCAGCCTAATACTTAGCATGGTGACTATGAAATAAGCGGGGGCTCACTTAGCCCTGTGGTTAGTATGGTGGCTATAAAATAAGCGGGGGTTCACTAGGCCCCAAAGTTAGCGTGGTGGGTATAAGTTAGCCTGGGGCTCACTAAGCCCAATAGTTAGCGTGGTGGATATAAATTAGCCTGGGGCTTACTAAGTCCAATAGTCAGCGTGGTGACTATAAAATAAGCGGGGGCTCACTTAGCCCTGTGGTTAGCGTCCTGGTTATAAAATGACAAGTCTGATTATATGTTTGTGGGTTCGAAACTTGTGCGGTTTAGACGATGGGATTTCGAGTATTCAGAAAAGTCGAAAAAATCATGATGGTGCTCCATATCCTTATAAATATTATGTGTTTGAATATGATAAGTTAAGGAATCTATATCCGTAAAGAGTAAAACTGCACGATCTTTGTATGTTTTCTTTATAAAATTGTAATGAAAATCATACATAACTAATTTAGATAATTCTAAAATTGTGAACCCGACGTAAATAGGTCGATTCATTAAGATACTAGTTTTTAGTCGTTCTGCAGCGGTTAAATCTTCATCACATGTCTTGAATGATTTAAAAGTATGCGAAGCTACTAATTTAAAAAAAAAAATACATTTCCAGTATGAATTATTAAATCTAATTCACTTATTTCAAATTCTTAACGATAGTCCCATAGCATTGGAAAGTGTTTCATAAAGTATACCATGATTCATGATTTTTCCCATCAAACCACGTGGTGAAGAATCTAGTTGAATTTGGATGAAGTCCAGTAAATCGTGCTTGAAAATTTTAGGTAACGATAAAAATTATATATATATATATATATATATATATATGTGTGTGTTTTTTATAACCAATATGTTTTAAATCATCTATTAATAGTTCATGTCTTGTCAATATATTTTTACAGGACTTGTTAATATATTTTATGCGATAACAAAACGCCGACTTTGATAATATTTTGTCTTTACCAAAAAATGAAAAACTTGTATCGAATACATAGTGACTCAGTAAGAAAATCTGTCAATTTCATGCATTTGCGAACAAAAATAAATTTTAAAATGTGTCAGAAAGGGGTCTGTATGTATTTGAGAAGAACTTTACACGAAATTCTACTTGTGAATAGGGGGTGATACACTTATTAGTCATGCGATAAGCATAAGTATGTGTTATCTCTCTAAGGCATATATCAAGTTAGTTCGGTGGGGAATGAATCCTCTACCGTTTTCTGAATACAAAATAAGAGGTAATGTGATTTCTTTTTCATAATTTTGCAAATATGTATGTATCTTAATTAATTTTTTATATATATATATTAAAATATATTCGTATAGAACTAGTCTCACTACGCTCAAAGGGGCCTTTAGAAAAATGAGCCCTTTAGGAAAAAAATGGGACCTCTTTTAATTTATGGTCACGCTGTAGCCTAATAATACATGTTTTATTAATAATTATGTTTTATTTTAAATTGTGTTTTTAATAATGTATGTTTTATTTTAAAATTGTGTTTTTATATCGGAGTAAAATGATATATTCATATGTAAATCTTTATGCCATATAATATAACTGTTAACCTATTACAGTTTAAAATATGCCCACATTATAGTGACATAGTTTGTACTTATTATTATTCATGAATTTATTTTCGTGCTGTTATAATCACATTGGTGTAAACTATTTATGTTATAGGGTAAGTTAAATGTAAATTCTAATCTTAAAGTATTTATTTTAAGTAAAATTATTTGCATGTGTTTTCTTTTCATAACATACGCAATCAATGCTATAAGTTTACATATTGAATGAAAAAGGCAAACCTCCAAATACATAATTTCTTGCATAAGTAATTAATATTTTTTAATTGTCACTGTTTCAGTTAGTGTAAATTCTTGAGAAAACATTAGTGTAAAGTTTCAATAAACAGAAATATAGTTTACTTAAAAATCTTTTTCAAGCAGTATTATTAAAATTTCTGTATTCGTAAGCATAAAATTGAATTTTGTTTTACTAATTAATATGTAAGGTAGTGTCGGTCTAAAACTAAACTGTATAGATTTCTCACAAAATTTTAAACAAAATATTTCATTCCTATCATATTATTTTGAATTCTAATTAAAAAAAGTGTTATTGATTCACTAGTAAAAAAAAAAAAAAAAATCTGAGGCATGCGATTATTTCTTAGAAGTTAGAATATGTTAGTAACGTTTATTCAAAAAGTTCCAAGATTTTATTTGCATGCTATGCTAAATAATGTATTCAGTGTAAAACATATGTGCTTTATTCATATCTTTTGAAGAATTAAAAAAAAATAAAAAATAAAAATGTTTCGATTACATATAGTTTCTGAAAAAGGAAATCTGCCAATATCATGCATTTGCGATCATAAATGAAATTTAAAAATGTGTCAGAAAGTAGCCTGTTTTGGATTTGAGAAAAGCCCTTAAACAGGGCTTCATACAATCTGTTATCAGTGACTCAGTATTGGGGATTACCTCCGATGACAATAGCGATAAGAAAGCCTGCCTGGACTTGTGTAGCATGGAAAGGTTAGAGAATTTAATTTTCACATATAAAACATTAGATAATTAATAATTAAAAATTAGATATTAATTCTGAATGATTTTAGTAAAAAATAATAACTATTATTTACTTCATAAGTTGCATTTCTTTCGTCTAAGGACTAATTTTTCATATGAGCCTAACAGTTTTTATATACTCTTGAAAAAAAAAAAGAGTTTGCTGCAAAAATACTGGGGCGCTATATAAAAAATAGCGGGCGAAGGAGGGCCCAGTTTTAAAAATATATTAATTATTTTCTTATATCATATGATTCCTCTAACACGCATTTCAATTTTTGTGAAGGGTTTTTATTTGAATGGGGCACGTATCTCATTTATTTTATGAAGGGGCCCTTTTGTCTAATGCGAGTTCACACTTCGAAGGGTAAAAAAAAAAGGGGGATCGATGAACTGAATGTATGAAGGGTTCTAGTATTTATGCATAATTTGAATTCATTGGAATTTTTGTGAAGGGACCCTTTTTATTAAAAAGGGGATTTGTCCAATTTTTTGTGAAAGGTTCAATATCTATAACTGTTTCCAGTTTCTTTTGAAGGGTCCCCAAAACGTATAATCACTCCATTCGAAGGCTTCCCTATAACTTTTAACTATTTTTGCATGCTAACCTAAATAAATGTATTCCTGTAGAACCTATTTGTATACTTCAATCCATTTAAGAATCCTATATGTTTTGGCTATCAGTAGGGTAAAGCTTTTTCTTGAATCCTTTTGATTTTTTGTGAAGGGCCTTAGGCCTTTTTATTAAAAAGGGGATCGGTTCACTATTTTTAATTAACTAATGCACTCGATGGTAAAATTATACTTTGTTCACATACCATTTCGTTAATGTTGGAAAGTGATTCATGAATTATGCCACTATGCCTGATTTTTCATATTTGTTTATTTACACTTTTATATATACGTTAAAATTCTTCTTTTTTACCACTATGTATTTTTTTGAAGTGCGTATTGTTAGTCTATCGAAGGGGGCCCTCTGGGTAAAAAAAGTGGAGAGGGGAAAGGGGAGGGGGGAGCTATTAAATTGAATATAGTATAATTCATACGGGACCCTGTATTTTTTACCGTAACCTATATCGAATTCATTAAAACGCGCCTGTTTGCCCCAAAAATGTTGAAGTCCGCCAATTAAAATTAATCAATGACCCTTTTTAATTACTAGCATCTACCATTCTACTGCACATGCAAACTGCGTACTCTCGTTGAGGGGAAAAAAAATCTCGCCAAAATTTCTTAAGTTCTCCAATTAAAATTAATTAATGACCCTTTTTAATTAAACCATTATTGACTTTTAAAATTCTCCTCAAATATACTCTAACATGTATAACAAATAGCCTACTCTCGTTGAAAAAATATTTGCTTCGAAAAATGTCTAAGTTCCCCAATTAAAATTAATCACCATTTTTAATTAAACCATTATTGACTTTTAAAATTCTCCACTAACGTGTATATTGAATACCCTACTCTCGTTGAAAAAAAAAAAAATCTCGCGAAAATTCTTAAGTTCTGCAATTAAAATTAATTAATTACTATGTTTAATTAATATTTTTAATTAATTAATCATTCACTTCTACTGCATATACTCATAATCAAACTGCATACTCTCGTTGAAAAAAAAAATTTGCTACGAAAAATTTCTAAGTTCCCCAATTAAAATTAATTAAAATTAAAATTAATTAAATTTCTAATTCGCTATAATAAATCCGTTGACATTCACCTCGTCCACCAATTCTCCGCGAAAAAAAAAAATGCGTCGAAAAATTTCTAAGTTCCTCAATTACAATTAATTAATGACCATTTTTAATTCATATTTTTGCTACAAACCGAAAAAAAAAAATCGAAAATTTTCAAGTCCCCAATTAAAACTCATTAAAATAATCCCCTTATCTTATAGTAGAAATCCTTATCGCACCCCCCTCCCATCGAACCCTCCATTCTTATCAATGCTCATGCTCTTATCGCCGCCTTCCGCCTGCTCCACCTGCGCCTTCCGCCTTCTCCACCTGCGCCTTCCGCCTGCTCCACCTGCGCCTTCCTCCTGCTCCACCTGCGCCTGCTCGACTCAGGTGGCGCAGAACCCGCAAATATACACTACTTGTATGCATGAAATATGAATACACATATAATTGTAAATATCGTATACTACTGTACAAATTTTGCAGAATAAGAATCCTTACTCAGAGTACATAGGTCCAAAGAACTATACCTCTAAAACTTATAGTTTTCAAGTAAAATGCAAAAGAAAAAATTATAATGTCACATTCAGAACACTATAAGCAAGCTTTACTGAACCTCATGAAATTGCGAACTGCATGAGAAAAAGATTAAAAAATAAATAAAAGACTTTAAGACAAAAATTGTACCTCATAGACTTGTGAAAGGGGAATAATTTAAAAAGAGATGAACAGGAGGTGTGTGCCTAATATGTAAATGAACAGGTCAATGTTCTGCTTGTTTTAAAAAGTGGCAGCTTGAAACTATGCATAATCTTCGCAAAGTGATGTTTTCCGTTAGTGATCATTGTGACATGTACTTTATCTTTGGTTAGAGCAATGGTAATGCATTACAATCTGCTAAGGAGTATGTGACATCACACTTTTCATTTCATATTTCTCAAAAACTATGCATCTTTGTGGTACGGTTCTTTGGACAACTTCTATATACTCATAGCAAGCTTTTTTTGCAGTTTGTGCAGTGGTATCTGAACATCCTGTATTCATAACATATGAATATATAGATTATAATTATGAATTTGATGTAATTAATTCTTTGCAGTCAAGCTATCTGAGAATTGTTTCTGTTGCACTGAATATATTTTTGCACGAAATAATCTCAATTCTATGTGTGGATTATTATTGGTCAAGAGCTGTGTCATTTTGTCAGCAGTCAAATCATCTGAAGTTTCTGTAAGAGTGGAACATTTTGTGAAAAAATATCTGAATTAATTCCTGGGGGATTCCGAATTTCAGAGGAATCCAAAATTCAGAAGGCCTCCAGTTTCCAGATAATGGATCCTGTACTGTATAACGCAAAATTAAGGAAATATATCTTAAACATGCTTCAACAATCTATATTCTTTTACATACAATGCAAGTGATAGAAAAAGCATAAAACTCTACTGTAATGCTTCAAATTTGGACAACACAGTATTGTATTAAAAATCTTTAGAATAATAATCACCAAGTGTTAGACTTTCAATCTTAAGCAAATTAAAAAAACAGAAAAACATTTTTCTTCAAAATATCAGCTTAATGTCTTTTCTTTAATATAAGACTATAAGAAAGAAACTACAATTTCTTTTGTTATGAGTGGTTTCTCCCCTTACAATCATAAAGTTTAGCTATAAATCATATGAAATTTGGGGACAGAAGAAACAATTTTATGAGAATAAGACTAAGAAAAAGGTAAAAAAATATGTGATGTATGATCATATGATGTTTTATATATTAAATTACTGATAGTAATAAAATAATTTAAAATGGGTTAAATGTTAGTTTTTCTTATTTACCAACACATTTAATAATAAAAAAAAAATATATATATATTAATTTTTTAGCCTATAAATGTACTAGAATAACAATTAAAATTGTATAAAACAAAAGATTACATTCAAAGCTTTTAGTAAGCATATATATTAATGCAGATTTTTAATTTAACTTATTAATAAAAAATGAACTAAATTTGAGGTCAGTCATCTACAAGGGGAAAAAGTCTAGCAATTAAAATTGACATAGCTTTAAATGTAACTTTCAGAAGCCAAAGTATTGTTTTCTCTTAATTCTTTGTATAAGTACAAATGAATTAACTCTGTTTATATTGGTGAAATTGGATGATCACACAACATCTGCTTAGAAGAGCATAAACATACTTACAAATCTGGCAATTTACAATCAAAATTTGTTAATCATTCAGTAGTGACCAAATCCTAGATTTTAAAAATATTAAAACAATTAAATCTAACTGTAATAATTATAAAAGTACAATTTTTCCAGAAGGTAGGTTTACAAGATTAAAAAAAACTTTCTCTAAACAAAGCATGTACAATTCTTCTGAATATGCGGTCATACTGCGACACCATGGTGATTTATTACTTCAAATGCATAGTTTGAATGTGAACATGTATAAAGAATAGCATTGGTTTTCAATTGAAATTTGTACCGATGGGAAGCTTGTTTAAAGCTGCACCTGCAGAAACACCTGCAGTAATTTATTTTATTTTGTAATATTAATGTGTTTTTGTTTATTATTATTATTTTAAAATTCTGATACAGATATAATATATTTAGTTATTTGATATACAAAAACAATTTAAAAATATGTTACTGTTATTATAAATACACAGTTTTTATCCATGAAGATTTTGACTAGTATAGGTGGGGGTGTCCATGGAGCTTTTGCCCTGTTCAAAAGTGAAATGCATATAGCAAGCAAAAGGCATATGACACAAGTAGTTATTTTAAAAATAAAACAAAAAATAAAATAAATAAAAATAAGGTACTTACTAGTCCTAGTGTTTGAAATTTGTTAAAGAAATTCTTTATTAATGTCACTGTGTGCTGTTTCAAACACTTTTGCCATGTTATTTAGTCTTTAAATTGGCTTTTTCAAATTATTTCTTTGCCATGTTTCTTTCCAGTACTTATTACGAGAAACCTATACTTTCTAGACATAAGAAATTATCATTGGTATTGCTTTTTAAAATAAATCATAAATACATTTTTATTTGCAATAGATTTATATTTTACTTTCAATGCAGGATGAACAGGATGATATTTTTTGCATGCAGACAACATGTTTATATTTTTTTTACCAAAGTTATCTTATTACAGTGAAAACATACTACTTTCTCATTTTGTGCAGTCAATTCTTAAGACTCGCAGATGGCTGTGCACATGTGAATGAAATGAATAAATCTGGGAATGTGTATTTAGAATCATCAAGGGTCAAGAGGAGTGCTACAAAGACTCAGAAACTCTCCAAAATGCTTTGAATGGAGCGATTTTGATAATTGATGCCTTAGTGTCTGTGAAAAGGAGGTAATTGATTTCATTGCCTGGAAGAAAAGGGTGATACAGTGATTTGCCATGCAAAGAAAATAAATGTATAATAATCTGGAGCAAAATAATTCTTCTCCCTCACAGCCAGTAAATTAATCTGTAGTGCCTACTATCATGCTACACAATTTCTGTGACCAAACTCCTGACCTCAATATCATTGAGCCATTGTAGTTTGTTTTGGAGAACAGAGTTTAGAACCAATATCCTCCACAAATATTGTTATAGAAATTTTCACAATATCTCTTCCAGGAATAGTATAATATCCCATTAGCTATCATCTGATCATTGCAAAATTCATCCAGGCTACATTACATGCTGAAGATGGCCCTAAGAAATATTAAGAAATGCATTTGTTATATTTCTAGGTGTTTCCATTTTTTGATAACCTCTTTTTGATACTAATTATGTAAAATAGCATGATGGTGAATATGCAAAGTTTCAAGATTAAACATAGAGTATCCTCCCGCTCTCATTAAAGAAACAATATGAAACTTTTCATCAAAGCTTTATAGGTTTGCCCCATTATACATTTTTTTTGTAGTAATTTTACTATTAAAAAGTTATCTACCAAAATTCATAACGATTTCATAGAATCTAGATCCATCTTGGATTTTTTAACTTGGTCTAGAATTTGTCACTAGAGGTTGGTTTTTTCTATTAATTAGGTTTTCTGGGTAACTATTGTTCAGAATTAAAAGTACAATATATCTAAATGTCACTAATTAAATCAGAAATCAACATAATGGGAGGTCCCCTCAGAGGCCAAATGTGGACATGTCCGCAGAGCATCTAGCAGGTGCAACCTGCCACATCCACACTGTGGTTTGTTTGGATAGATCTTTGTTTAAATATATAAAATCATACAAATTTGAGGTTGTAACTGTCAAAGACCAACACTAGGTTCTCCAACGCTAGGTTTGTTTGGAAATATTTTCATTTAAAGATATAAAATCATACAAATTTGAGGCTTGTTTGCAAAAACAGGCTGGATTGTGCATGGTATTCCTGTAGCTGCCAAAGACAGCGAGCAAAGCCTACTAGTACAACACATATTTCTTGTATAGTCAAAAATCACAGATTTCTAAATTTTTACATATTCCACTTGATTGTAATCTTTTAGTATTTTCTATTTTTGCTTAATATTAATTTCTTTTACCATTTTTTAACCTTTTATGAAAGCAGTAAAATGTCCCTTTTCCTTAAAATGCTGCATTTTCACTTACAGCATCCGGAAAATTTTAACTTGTTCCAGATAACAAGATTATTTTTTAGCATGGGCGGCGACACTCAACTGCAAAAGGTACAAAAATATAAAGCAACACAGGATGCTTTTGAGCTTTAGCAATTTCCTTCTTCTTGAGGCATAATGTCTTGCAATTTGTAATTAACATTCTTTTGAGGAACTCGCTGCAATGGATGGGATAATAATCTTCCCATGGCATTGTGCAAATTTGTAATACTTCGAGTTGTTTCAAAAATATATGATTTATCTCTATCATCCAAGCTACACAAAGCTTCATATATTTCCTAGAAAAACAAAACAATATAAGGATTAAAAAAACAGGAGGAAGGAAAGAAATTGTGCATATAATTTAGGTAATAACAATTCATTTGGTTAAACTATTAAGAACAATAACTTCTATAAAAGTCTATCTGTTATGCAGAATTAAGATCCAAATCCCAATCTTTCAAACTTGTCTAAAACAATCTATAAAGTGAAAATTACTAATTCAAAATATAACAAATCACTGAATAATAATTAAAAATAAATGCATAGGTATTTATCAAGACCAACATCAAGATTTAAAAATAAACACTCCTTTTACACCCAGAGCTGAGCTGATAGTACAAATTCATGCTTGTGTGTATCAGGCATTGATTAGAAAAATAAAACAGCTGTTTTTCAGTAAATGAAACATTTGTTTCAACCTAATCAATAACACTTACCACTGTTGTGAAATGTTGCTTTTTCCTGCTTTTATGTGTATTGTGTTAGAAATGCTTGTACTTTGTAAAATAAATTGTTACCCATTACAGAAAGCTAAAGCAAAATTCATGCAAGAAAAAATATAGTGAATTGTAACAATTTTTTTTCTACATTGTTTAATATTTCAAACAAATTAGCGTTCTTGAGTTCACTTAATTTTGACCAGTATTTTTGTCTTAAGTTTTTGTCTTTCATACTACTTTAATACTAAAAAATTTTGTATGTACTAATTTATAAAATAAGTAGAATATTTTTTAATTTATTTGAAAATAAATAATGCTCAAGTAATAAAGAATTTTGTCACTTTAGCTGAGCCTGAGCTTTAAAATTATAAGAAAAATCAACATAAAAGTTTATAAAAAATTTAACAACATTTTTTTTTTAGCCAACACTGTAAGAATGATCAATTCTGCATAATTATGATGCAAAAATTCCTTTAAAACTTTTCAAAGTGAAACAAGCAAATTATTTATTTGAAACTTGAGATACACACCAGAATTCAGATATTACATCTGGAAAATTGCCATGCTAAAACGAAACTAAAACTTAAATTATACTTTAAAAAAAGTACAATACTTACAACACATTTATGATCTTCACTAGGAGGTTCATGCACATAGACTATATCTAGAAATATAGTAGGATAATCCATAAACACATCTTTGGCCTGTAATTAAAAAAAAATTAAAAATCAATTCAGTTATTTGCAAACCTTTATAGATGCATAAATAAATTACATGAAATAATTCAAAGTAAGTGAAAATTGCAAAAGGTAAGTGATGAAATACATTTCATCCTCAATATTGTTGTTGATATTACAATATGGTCTACGTTCAGATATTTTTTGTTTGTTAAAAATATATTAGAATCTAAAAACAAGCAAAAAGTTTGCAAAAGACAAATTTTTTGATTGATTGTTAGCATAGAAAGTCTTCATACAGGGTGTCCAAAAAAGATAATTAATACGATTTATTTTTTTAACCAGAGTTCATTCTAGGATCAAGGGCAGGCAGGGTGCACTTTGCCATAAAAGAACACTTCAGAGAAAAAAAGGGGTACACTCATGAATTATTACAAATTAGTCTAGTATTTTTGTGTATATGTATACATATATACATGCAAAAGGTATTTGGAAACTTTGATTTTATTGATATATTGAATTTTGTGGGCATAGTTCTTAACCCCTTGCTCTCCTATGTTTAGTATGACTAGACAAACTTATAACTCTCTTTTATACGGGGACTCAACAGTTGTCTTTTAAGCTATCAACATTTCTAAACAATAATCTTTGTGGTAAATTTCCATTGCAAATGTTGTGGAAATATGACACAAAGATTATTGTTTAGAAATTGTAGTAGCAGAAACAGGTGACTGGACTGCTAAGATTGCTGTATTAATAAGGACCATTACTATACCAAATCATCCTCAACAAATAAGTGCAAAGGGTTAAATACTAACATTTGCAACACACTTTTTATTATCAGCAAAATTTTTTTTGTAAATCTAGTCATTGATTTATAATACATGGTTCGTACACATTTCTTTAAATAAAAACCAAAGACTTTTAAAGACAAAAAAAAAAAAAGGACCAACAAATTGAATAAACAAGGTTTCATTTTTGTAAATACAAATTCAAATGGGAGGGATGGGGTTTTCGGCATGTAGCAGTAGAAACTTAGAAGTTATTTTAAAAGAACAAATACAACAGAAAACAAAAGGAAAAAGACTTTAAACTTGGTTGCAGGAGGAAAAAGAAAGGAAGGTAGGGGTAATATAAAATTCTCAAAGGAGGAATTAAGATGATTATTTAAGTATATTGTCTCTGCAAAGCGTAAGAGAGAAAAGCAAAGATTTATTTGTGGGGGAGTTCAAATAGATAATTATTTATCATTACTATAGAGTTACAAATAGGACAGGAAAATAATTAAATATTAAAGAGCTTCAACATTTTAAAACTTTGTGTACAAGAGAGGGGGATATTTGGGTATAAGTGGAAGAATTTAGATGAACGATTATTTATTGCTTCAATAAAAAAACAAACAGAGCACAAGTTTTAAAGATTTTAAACTTTGTAAGATGGGGAGTGAATGGAGGGAAGTACAAAATCAGAGAAGCAGATTTTTATTTATTTATATTATTATTATTTATTTATTATTTTTTTTTTTTTTTTTGGTGGGAGGGGAGGTTGATTAGGTGATTGCTCAGTTATTTGTCATTATTAACAATTTATGATTTGGGCAGAAAAAAGTTTTAAATAAAGTTTTAAATACTATTTTGTGTGGTAAGAATGGGGAAGGAAGAAGCAATTTCAGGTGGGAGAAGGTTTTTAAATAATTATTTATTGTTATTCTAACAGTAACGCAAAGAGCAAAGAAAGTTTAAAAAAATTAAAGAGGTTTGAAGGTTTTTAACTTTGTAAGCTGGAGGGGGGGGGGGGGGGATAGGCAAGAATTTTATAAGGGTAGGAAGTTTATTAGATGATTAATTATTTATAGTTAATAAAGATATATAAATAGGATAAAGAAAAAAACAAAAATTGAACAGTTTTAAAGATTTTAAATTTTGTGTGCTAGAAAACAGGGGGTCTAAGGGGGAAGCAGCAATTTCGAATGTGAAGAGCATTTTAGGTGGTTAATAGGTCAATTATTAATTGTTACAATAAAATAACAAATAGAGTAGGTTTTTTTTTTTTTTTTTTTTTTTTTTAAGATTTTTAAAGATTTTAAACTTTGTGGACATGGCTGGGACCAAAGAGGAAAAACATTGTTTTTTTGGGAGGGAAGGGGGAGTTTATTATATGACTGATTATCCTATGATTATTACCTTACTAAAGATTTACAAACAGGACAAAAAATAATAGAATACTTTTAAACACTTTAAATTTTGTGTGCTTGGAAAGGGGGTGGGGCGTCAATTTTGGGTGAGGTCGCGGGAAAGCATTATATGATTCATTGTTTACTGTAAACAGATAGAGCAGAAAAAGTTAAAAAAAAACAGACTTTTAAAGATTTTTAACTTGGTGAAGTAGGGGGGGGGGCAAAGAGGGAAAAGCATTTTTTTTTGGAGGGGGGATATTAAATGACTTATTATGTATTTACCTTATTAAAGATTTACAAATAGGAGAAAAAATAGATTTAAACACTTGAAATTTAGTGTACTAGGTAAGGGGAGAGGTGAAGGGAAAACAGATAGATCAGAAAAAGTTTTACACAAAACAATTTTCAAAAGTTTTAAGCTTTATGAGATGAAGGGGGAAAAGAAATTTTTTTTTAGGGGTATGGACAAGTTTATTCACTAAATTATCATCCTTATATATTTACCTTACTAAAGATTTACAAATAAGGCAAAAAAAATCATATGCGATTTTTAGCGTTTTATAGCGTCTATCGTTGCTGTTTCACAGCCATTAAGTCTATTTTGGCGAGCATTTACTGGCACATAATTAAAATTATTGTCATTTCAATGCTTATATAATTGTACAAGTTACAGAGATTATTTAACGATTTATCATCTGTTGCGGGTTAACAAAAAATGCCTCAAAAAATTAATATATTAATGTTTTTAAAATATTAAAATGCTTTATTGACATCAGGAACATACATGTGAGTGTAATTTTTATAATTATTGCTTGACAGGAAGTGGGTTAAAAATCGATTACAAAATTCAATCATTACATAAAAAAAAAAAGTTTCAGTTAAATAAAAGAGTGTAAAAAACACAATAATTCAAGATTCGTTTAATTCGAGACCGGAAACTGAGTGTGGATGGGCACAGGTTTGTTTAATTCGAGCTTCATTTTCACTGATAAATCGAAAACAAAACTGAACCTCAAACTGTTATTTGTAAAGGAATCGAAACCTAACAAAAAATATGGCTTGAGAACTTTATATTCAGTAGTTGTTTTCCGTTTTCAGAACAATCATAGTTTTATTTAACTTTTATAAAATTCCTGAATTTTGAATGCACTGTATTTTCACATCTGAGCTGTACTGGAGGATAAAGTTGAGAAATATGCTAAATTAGTTCACATACATTAAGGAGGATGAGTTTTAAAGGAATAAAGTGAGCTTTGTTTCAGTACTTAATAGTTTTAAGAGGAATAACAATGCAATAACACCTGATAAGTATGCGGCTAGGGATCATTTTGAAAAATATTTTGCAAATAATAATAAAAAAAAATATTTATCCATATTTTCCTGGGGGGATTAGATGATCAATTTTTGGCTTTTTTCTTCCACCAAACTGTCTTGCAAGATTCCTTACACTTATTTTTTTTTCTGAAGGTGGCATTGGTAAATAAGATTAAAAAAAATATCTGATGAAAAATAAGACACTCAACAAACTTTTAAAACGAACGTGACAAATTTTCATCATCCCTTTTGCCCTGCAATCAGAAATGGGTTGTCTCTTCCCCTAAGAAAATGAGCAAACACTTTCTTCATGATTTTAAATATTCCTAGACCAAAAACAAGCACATTTTCTCCCTTTTCTACTGCCAGATCAGTTGTAACTGATAGATAAACGGACGATAAAACATCATTTACCAATGCAAAAATTTTTTCATTAAACATCTCTTTTTTTCTTTGTACTTTCTATCTAATTTAGGGATCTCTGTGCTTCAGAAAAAGACTCACGGTGGAGAGTGTGTTGGAGGAGTGCTCTAAGGCACAATGCTACTTTTGACACAGTAATTTACAACTTATTTTGCTGGGTTTCCATTGCTAAAATAATCTCAGACATTTAAATTTGACCCTTCTTTTCAAATAATTACACGAAACCAACTGACAAACAGAAGAAACTTAATTTCATTATTTTCCAATGAAATTATTAAAATGTTTTATGAAGGACTGTGTGCAGGGTAGCGGTTTGCACAGGCCAAAATTTCTAGGCTCGGCAAGGTGTGAAGAGTAAAACATCGGCCCAGACCCGTTTATATTTTCATAGTTCACGGCGCGGCTCAGTCCGATCAATTTCTAATTTAGAAGGAAAGGAAAAAGATGGTTTGAAAAGAAGTAATTATTGAAGCTGTATATTAAAAAAAAGTAGATTTTTAAAAATACTACCCCTTAATTTATTAAAGTATATTTAGAGAGATTCCGTTAACAAAAATTCATTATCACTATTGTTTTTACAAAAAAAATTGCAACAATTTAGTCCCGGATTGTCCCTAGTTTGTAGAAAAAAATGCAAGCCTAAGCCCAGCCTGAGTCTGTAGAAAATATTAATCCCAGACTCACAAGGAGAGGGCCAAGCTTGGTAATCACAGATTTTGATTATTTTTATATATGTTGTAGGGTAGAAGCTCCTTAGTCTCAGGTTCAATGGATTTTATACAACACCCCTTAGTTCTCAAGAAATAAGGGGTCTAATGTTATAACAAAACTTAAATAGTTACTTTGTAATGAAATTGCTGCGTTGGTCATAGCTCAGCTGCTATGGCATCAACTCATTGATCCGTGGGCCTGGGTTTGAGACCGGAATGTGCTACATTTATTTTTCTCATTTTTTGTTTTATAAATATACTTGTAATTATAATTTAATAATCTCACAATTAAAAAATTTAATATCATACATTAATTATAATGTTAACATATTTAAATTTTAATTTAACATTTTTGATTTTTAAACCATTATTAAATATTTATCATCATTTAAAGAGATTTTTTAAAAATTAGATCTATTATTAACTAGTAAAAATTCCAAAATTGTTGTGAAATCATACCTTATTTTATTAGTAACATCATATAAATTACAATCTTTAATATGCAAAAAATATGTTGTAATTCTTATGCTAATTTTTAATACAATTATGCTTCTTACTTTAAAAATAGAGTAGTATTATTATCACATTGACTTCCCTTGATAAGGCAATACATAAATGATGTTTCTTTAAAATCACAAATTGACACAATTGTTCAATATCATTGCATCGATAAAGCATATGTGAAATACATTTTATAAGTGATTAAAAAAAAAAATTAACCATTTAATGATGTTTTATACAACTATTTAGTTACAAATTAAAAAAATTAAATAGGTTAACATTATAATTAATGTACAATATTATAATTTTTAATTGTGATTATTAAATTATAATTACAATTATATTTATAAATCCAAAAATGAGAAAAACAAACGTAGTGCATTACGATCTCGAACCCAGGCCCGTAAATTAATGAGTAGACGCCATTACAACTGAGCTATGATCAACACACTAATTTCTTTACAAAGTAAGTATTTTAGTTGTGTTATAATATTAGAACCCTTATTTCTCAAGAACTAAGGGGTGTTGTATAAAATCCATTGAATCTGAGACTAAAGGGCTTCTACCCTACAACATATACAAAACTAATCAAAATCTATGATTACCAAGCTTGGCCCTCTCCTCACCAGACATGATGTAACTGTCTGATGCAGATTTCTATGCTGGACATGTTACACATCTGTATTGATGTTGTTAAACTAGCATCAGCTTGTGTAGCACATTCCTCATTTATTCTCGGTCCAGCAAGTTTTTAAAAAAACATTTCGTCGGTTATGTCCGAGCCGTTTAGGTTTGTTATATCATCCCAGTCGACCTGCTTAATTTTTTTTTTATCGACTTGGCTGGACAGTTTAATTTTATTCATCATTTATTCATCATTTATTTATTTAATTTTTTTTATCAGCCTGTTTCGGCCCCTTTATTTATTTATTTTTTTTAGGCCTGGCCTGTTTGAAAGTTTACCTTCATTTTGCCAGTCTGGGCCTATACAGGACTAACCTTTTCCATAAGACTGTTCTCAAATTCAAACTGACTACTTTCTGCATTCTTGGATGCATTTTTATTCACAAATGCAAGTAATTGGCATATGCTCTTACATAGAAATTATGAAATCGAATAGCTTTTTCTATTTTTTAATAAAGACAGAGAATCTTTCATAAATGCTGTCAAAGTTGGCGTTTGAATCAAATTTTTGAAGCATGAACTCATTAAAGGTCGTCATGAGACAACAATTGCTTAGAACTCAAAATATAATTCGTTTATTGAAAAACATAAAAAAAGCTATTCAATCTCAAACTATTTTAATAGCCATGCCTACCAGCTTCATGCTTTTACATATAAAAATGAGTCCGTGAATGTGTCAGAAAATTTCACACTGTTGAGATATGTTATATCGGCCTGGACCAGTGCAAAAACTAAAAGTTCAGCCTAGCCCATGCCATGTGAAAATCAATGAAATCATGCCTCACTTAGCTCAATTTCTACAAAAATTCCAATTTTTCTTAAAATGTAATTATTTAGATTATTTTAAGGAATACTGCATAAATATTTATGCAAAAATTTTACAGTATATTCCTAACTATGTATCTGTAAGCCATAAAACACATAGTAACATTAGACTTTAAATTAATTTTTTATGCAATTATTAGCAGTTTTTGTGTATTTTGCAGTGATTTTCCTGCATTAATAAAAGGTACTATACAATTTCAATTTTTTAGAAGTCTTGTATTAGGTCA
Source organism: Maratus michaelseni (assembly GCA_963931845.1). Lineage (NCBI taxonomy): Eukaryota > Metazoa > Arthropoda > Arachnida > Araneae > Salticidae > Maratus > Maratus michaelseni. The sequence goes on from OZ007586.1 coordinate 21,344,701, forward strand.
GGCAACCCAATTTTATTTGGACCTGACTCTGTCAGGTCGGGTTGATTTTAATATAATTGTTATGGTTTCGAGTTTGTATTTGGCTCTTGCGGTTCAAGTTAATCTGATTTTTTTTTAAATCCAAATATTCTTTCAGATGAAAAAACTATATATTTGAACATTAATGATTGCATATGTTAATATTTCAACATAAAAGATAAAATTGATAATAGAGATGTAATTAGACTATTTTCTTTATAATTTTATTGAAAAAACCCCAAATTATTGTCTTCCATTTCAACTTCGGGCTGGATTTGGCCAGTTTATTTATTTATTTTTTATAAGCTCCAGACCGACTAGTTAAAAAATTGTCTTTATTCTGACAGCCCAGCCCGCTTGAAAATTTGCCTTCATTTTGACGGCCTTGGGCCTGGCCCGGACCCATACAGACCTCTAGTTGCAACACCCGTCCCACAGGAAACAAATGATTTGCTAATATTTTTAATTAGAACAAAATTAATAAGCTGAACACGAAACTTATTTTGAATAAAAAATAGTATAACTAATTGAATTCGGGCCAGAGAGATTTTTAAAGAGGAGATAAAGGGCAGAAATAGTAAACTTTTATCTTTCAATACAGCGCTTGGTGTTTTGCATTTTTTTCTTGATGTGTTTCTATTATAAAACCACGGTTTAAGGTTTAAGACTCTTAAAGAGTATGCAGTATTGTGAGTCAACATCTGAAATGAAATGAGGATCAGTTATTTCCGTTATTCAAAATAAACCTTTTATCGTGAAGCGAAAAAGAAGAACTAATTTTCAATTAATTAAAGTTGAAAAAGTAAGAAAATAAGAAGTGCTTTTCATAAAATAGAGTAACGTGTGACCAATGGCATCCATAAGTAGTGCAGCGCAGCAGATACAGTGCACTTCGGCTCCACGTTTATTATAGTGAATCTTCAAATGAAACTAAAATATTTTGCTCCTTTGAAAGAAAAAAAATTAGTATTTAAGAAAACAATCCCTGATGAAGCATAAAAAATTATTTTTTTTCCTGAGAAAAAATTGTAAGGTCCTAAATTGTTTCTTACATCCAGGCCCATACAAAAAGGTCGACCCTGCATACTGCCCCTATTTATTCATGCTATAGAGTTAAAGGATTGACTGAGACATTAGGGAATTAGAAATATTTTTATAAATGTTTTAAAAGAAAATCATTTCAGTTTTTTGACAAATCAATAGTTTTCTTTTTTACATCGTTCACTGGCATGAAACATTATTTCAGTATTTCTTTTTATGCTTTTCCTAGAAGTTTTAAATTCTGTCAGTGTAAAATATATATATATATATGATTAACCTTATCAGGGTTTTTAGCTTTTATTGCAGCAGTCTGTGCCAAACCATAATATTATGAACTAGAAACAAAGAAATAGTGCGGTGCGGCAGATACAATGCACTTTGGCCCCGCTCACAGTCTTCAAAAGAAACTAAATCATTTTTCCCCTTTGAAAGAAAAAAAAAGTATTTAAGAAAAATGTTCCTGATGAAGCATAATGAATTATTATTGTTATTTTACCTGAGAAAAAGAAAATTAAGGTCCTAAATTGTTTCTTATGTCCAGGCCCATTCAAGAAGACCATTTTTTAATATCGTTCACTGACATAAAACATGATGATTTCAATATTTTTTGTTGTGCTTTTCCTACAAGTTTTAATTTATTATTCCTGCAAATTTCTCACATCATTGTGCGGACATTTATTTCATTTTATGTTTACATGTATGGGCAAAGCATATCTTGTGTTTCTAGTAATTTTCCCATGCCCCAACAAGTGGTTCCCAAGCGTTGCCTTATCTACCCCTTGGAGATAATAGACAGATATATTGGGGATTTGTTTATTTTGGCCTTTCAGCCGAATTTTCAACATATCACCGAGACCATGGTAATAGATGTCCGAGACACGGGAGAGAGAGAGAGAGTAATTTATGACTGTGTGGATGCAGGGATTCAGCTGTAAAATAATTGGTGTAGGTGTATGCATAAGGAGTGGTGAAGGGGTGAAAAGCAACAAAATGGGAGGTAAAATATTGTTAGAAGATTATATAACGTTTAAAAGTAGTTTACAATTAGCTCGAAATAAATGATAAAATTTTAATTTAAGTACATTTTTACAAATTTTAGATGAGTTTCCAAATGGTAAGGCTAACAGGATGGGGTTTTAGGACAATGGGGCCATCAGAGCGAAATTTTTTTGAAAGAAAGGCAGGCAGGGTGGCCCGCCACACGAAAAACACCTAGAATGAACTCTGCTTTAACTATAAGAGATAGACAAGTAATGTAAATTAGAAAAATGTTCATATGAAGGTAGATAACCCATAGAGCATACTTTCATCTCCATGGGGGATCTTTCCTACAAAATTCAAACATTTATTTTTTATACATCCCCCTTTACAAAAAATACCCAATTACAAAAATATTCCTTGCCTTCACTTATGAAACACACACACACACAAAAAGAACCAAACAGAAAAAAAAATCATTTGCTGATGTATCACAATTTGAAAAATGAACATTGTTTTAGGAGACCTTGTAAGAAATAAGTTTTTAATTTGTAATGAAACAGATTCATAAATAACTTCGACACAACAGATATTGACATTAATTGCCAAACCATTTTCTAAATATTTGAAGAAGTTTTTAAGTTTATAGTAGAACCCTGATTTAGCATGATCAGATATACTGCATATTCAGATATAATGAGGGGGAAAACATGTTCCCCAATTAAATTTTTTTTAAAATTTCTGTGCAATTTTTATTTAAAAAAAAATATTCTTTTAAATTTTACTGAGCCGCTGCTGTTTACACACATGGGTTGACAGTCTACAGTCCCAATAACAGTTTTTCCTCTCTTTAAAAAACAAAGCCAATAAAGTAAGAAACCCAAAAATGCTCTTGTAATAAATATTTTTTCTTCCTGTATCACATTTATCACTGGTTCTTTTTCTTCTCCTATCTGAATAAATTCTTTTAAACAATCTTGGATAGTCTAATTTTAAAGAAAAACATATAAAAAGTAATGAATTTAGTAAAAAAATTTTTTTTTGAAATTTTAATAATGTTTAGAAATTCTTCTTGCTACCAAAATCTATAGTAACATCAATAGGAAAAGCTGTCTGAAATAAATTTCTTACAAGCTTCTGGAAGTTTAAAAATCATCTGCAATCTAAATTATTTTTAAATTATTCCAGAAGCTGGATATCACTAAACGTTTTGATTACTGAATTTGCCTTCACCTGATTATTATCTGCAACAAATGTATAACGTTGCATTCTACTTCTGTTTCATAAAATTTTTAAGTTATTATCAGTTTATGTTGAAATAATGACTACATTCAGCAATGTTATGTTGTAATTAAAAAGGGTAGTGTGGAATAAAAAATTAAAGGAAACTTATATAAAGAAATAATATTTTTTTAAAAACAGTAACCAGCTTTTTTATTCATATACTTTGAATTAATAATTAATTATTTATATATTTTGAATTAGTATGTGTTGAATTAAAACCATATGGTAAGTATTTATCAGCAGATCTTTTTAGCAAAGCGAAAAAGTATCTGTGTGGGTGCCTACCTGAGGGATATAAGCAGTGAATAGGTTTGGTTTAATGTGTTAAAGGATATTCTGACATAATCTCTGTCTGTTTAATAAAGTTTCTTCATTGACATAACTTTTCCCCTTTGGAACTATAAAATGTACTTGGATGTGACAGTGGTAATCTCCAAAAGATTTAGTTTCAGACATAACTTTGTCAACAGTTAACATGTTAATCTAGGGGTTTAATGAAAAGTGTCAGGAGGTTAGTGTTGCTTAAATATTAATTTTATGTTGGTGTTACTTAAATATTACAGGGCATTTAGCATGTGCTGTGCCCTTCCCCCCTAACAGAAGGCTGTATGTAAAACAGACAGAGTTAGAAAAATTAATTCATTCTATTCATTCATTGCTTTCTCATATTTTTGAGTTTGTAAAAAAAAAATATTAGAATTTTTCCCTTTTTGGACCCTTTTAAGTATTGGTGGATCATGTAGATGTGTGGATTTTCTACATGTTCATGGGACGAGTCCTCAGTTCTACATCGTGAGTGAACATCTAGGGCTTCTGTACTATTGTGACAGATGGTCTTATGGGTCAAGAGTCCTTAAGAGTTCAGATCAGTCAGAAAAAAATTTGGCGTTTCTCTCAGAAGAAGCTACAGTGCTTACCCCCTTGGTCCCGTCAAATGGGCATTTACTGTTAATGTCTGCAAAGTAAACACACCTTATTGCTGCCAGTTGACAAAATTTATGACTGGGAAGGGAAAGAATAAAGTAGGAATCAATTTGGAAGATTTTTTTTTCAGCTTTTAGAAAACACAGAATTTAAGGACTACTAAACTATTTCTCTTTGACTTGTTTATTTGATAATAGTGGTGCAGCTGGGAATTTTTTTATCACTGAGTTGTTTTAAATCATTATTAAAGAATAATTTCACTGTTTTACGTGTGCACAGATTTTTCTTTTACTGTTTTTCTTCTTTCTTTCTTTTTTTTTATATACATATTTCTAAATATGTGATGTGTAATAACTAATGTAAAGCCAACCATACAGTCAAAACAAATGTAGTTTGCAGTCAGAAAACAAGGTTGGCAAAAATCCATTTTTTTTTTCTTAAACCAGTTTATTTGGTTTAAACCAGGTTTTTTTGCTTTAAATCAAATTTTTAAAACATTTTAAACTATCATTTCCTTTGTACATGCATATTTGTTGATAAAATAAACATTGTTTACACATACTCATTATTTCATTAGAAAATAATTTAAATTAAATAATTACAGTCAGTTATATAAAAAAATCAAATCATTAAAAATTATTAGTAACAGCTATGTCTTATGATCAAAGAATAAACTGCTCTATACAGTAAAACATTGACAGATTGAAAATCTAATTAACAAGGGAGGAGACAAACTAGGGAACCTGATTAAGGAGACAGGGCATCTGCAGCTGCAGCTCCAGACCTCAACCCATCAGGGGCCCTCAGCAATGGCTTAAGTTGTATCAAAATTTTGTTTAAAAAATGTGCTTAATTTTTCAAAAAAAAAAAAAATTACTTTTAAAATTATAACAATATTCTGAAATGACAAGAGAAAAGTCATGTTTCAAGTGTTAACATCCACCACTTTTTCCTTTTGCAGTTCCATAGCTTCACAAGTGCGCTATAACAGTTACTGTCCCTATTGGAAATTGTTAATAGAGACTGTAATGATAAAACATGCTTTTACTAAACTATTCCTATTACAGTTTAGAATAAAGATGTTTTTCCTCTGTTGGTTTTGGGCAATCTTTTGCCTGTTTATATACTTGCTAAGAAAGTAATAAATCTTTCAACTGGCCATTCTTTTCCAAACGTTCTGTTATCATCAACAAAAGAAAGGGAAGTTTCAGGTCAAATTCTGATCATCAGTTCTTGAAATATAGCTACTGTGGAAATTGTGAAAAATGAAGCATACACCACCACCTGTTGGACAATTTACACCAAAACCTACTAAGTGTTTATTTTTGTCAAACTCTAACTAAATCTGAAGTTTGATTCAATTCTATGCATTAGTTTTTGAAATAGAGCAACCAGAAAATTTGTGAAAAATGCAGTATAGCAGATAGCAATGCCACCTGTTGAGCAATTTACACCAAAACCTAATCAGCACCCATTTATGCCATGGTCTAACTGAATCTAAAGTTTTATTAAATTCTGTGCATTAGTTCTTGAGAAAGATTGTTAAAAAAAATTATAAAAAATGCAACATAGCAGATGGCAGCACGACCCATTGGACAATTTACATAAAAATCTATTCAATACTAATTTATGTCAAGGTCTAACTGAATCTAAAGTTTTATTAAATTCTGTGTATTCTTGAGATAAAGTGCCCAGAAAATTTGTGAAAAATGCAGTATAGCAGATAGCAAAGCCACTGGTTGGGCGATTTACACCAAAACCTAATTAACACTAATTTATGTCAAGGTCTAACTGAATCTGAAGTTTGATTAAATTCTGTGCAGTAGTTTTTGAGATAGAGCATCCACAAAATTTGTGTCACATACAGACAGACACACAGACATTTTCAAAAAACAGTCAAATCGTATTCAAGATTTTATAAAACGTATAAATCTTTCGAAATCCATGAATCCAATACTTAGACCAAATGTTTGTAAAGGTGGAAGAAAGTAAAAAAAAGTTTTTGATTAATAATACACATATTCAATTTTTAAGATTTGCACTTCAGGATAAAAATGTCAAAAATGTGTGTGTGTCAGGAGGACAGGGGGCAAAATTTCCAGTAGAAGGGGAAGGGGGGGGGCTCAAAATTTTCAGTAGAAAGGGAAGGGGATTCAAAATTTCTAGTAGTCCAGGCACCATAAATGCTTAATCTGGTTCTGCTAATTAAGAAACTTTTGATTAATAATGACGAATAAATATTTGATGTAAAATAAGCAGAAAAACCTATTTACAAGCTTTTTAGACTGCTGAAAATATTGATCTTAAAATATACAGTAGCTTTTCAAAAAATTGTCATGCACTAAACAATTTAAACAGCCACCACACTTAATAAACTGGCTTTTTTACTCTTCAATGTTATAATATACGTGTCTTTAACATGACTAAATTAAAATTATATATTTTTCATTGCTTCACAATTATGAACAAATTCATCTTCAAGTTATCTCCAGAATTGTTAACTTTTTTATAATATAAATATTAATATCTGAGATTGCAAAAGAATTTTTTCATATCCAAATACTTCTTGTGATTTTGTTTTTGAAGTGACAATTCCTAGTCAACATTTTTGGCCATTAGATTCAGCAAGTAACAGAAAAGATAGATTGCTGTTATTGAGAATGCTATAATTGGCATGCAATTTTTTAATGAAAAAACAAGCAGATATTTAGTGTTTCATATAGCTGCCATTTATCTAATATATAAGACATGGACTTTTAATTTTCTTCTTTTTATAAATCTCAATACAAATTAAATTTTTGAATTGAAATTCAAAGTAGCATCAATGTATAACAAGAAAGTAAACTCATGCATCAAGCATAAATTATGAAACACTTTCCAACACTTCCAGAATTCTTTTTAAAAAAAACCTTTGCTGTTTAAGAAGGTAAATAAGATACCTAAGTAAATATTTTAGAAAATGCAAAACACATTTGAAAACCAGATTTCAACAATTACAGGCCATAGCCAGAAAAGTATTCCAATTTGTTTCTGTAGCCCTGTATATAATCTATAGATTTGTATATACTGTTTACAGTATGCTACAATTAAGTTTAGTAAGAAAATACATAACACAGTTGAAAATTCACCTTCAGTAGTTTCTACCAATAGAAAGTTACATATCTGAATTCTTTTGTACAGCCCTGTATATTACCAACAGATTTTTATACATGATATACAGGGTGATTTTTTTTAAAGTTGTGAAAGTAAAACCCTATAACAAAAGAACCACTGATCCAAATGACCTGAAATTTCACCAGTATGCTCCCAAAGCAATGGGGATTTTTTAGGCATGGTTAAAAATAAAACTTAAAATTGCACCGACAGATGACGCTGTACATGCAGTAAAGTCGGGAGACGAACTTGCACCCGGCACACGCACATTGGCGATAAAAACGTGAAGTACGCATACCTCATGTTCATTATTCTACGGAAATCCTTGCAATGACTGTGCCATTGACACCGTGCGTTGTTAGTGAAACTGTATTATCAGAATAATGACAGCGCAGCAACTGCTCTTAGGAGATTTAGGACACTTAAGAATTTAAGAAAAGGTCCAATGATGACAGAGGGCCTACGGAAGATGGTTTCTCAAAGTACCGCCCATTGTTTTCTTCCCACTGACTATATTCTTTGTTTCTGCTACCTTACAGTGCCATCTTTTAAGTTTTTTTTAACCATGCCAAAAAAATTCCCATTGCTTTGGGAGCATACTGGTGAAATTTCAGGTCATTTGGATCAGTGGTTCTTTTGTTATAGGGTTTTACTTTCATAACTTAAAACAAAAATCACCCTGTATATTAAGCTACCATTTAATTCAGACAAAAATACACTGTAAACTACTGAAATCACACTTCTAGAAATTACCATACATAAGCGGTCATGTATCCAGTTCTTCGTGTGGCACTGTATAGGATTTTATTTATATTCAACAAACATCTCTAGTATACTAAACATATTTCACATTCAAACTGCATAACTCGATTAAAAAAAACCTTTAAGCAATTTATGCTGATACAGAGTAATGCTTATGAATTCTTTTGTGTGGCCCTGTATATGATCTACAGCATTTATGTACACCACATAGTATGAAAAAATTTAGTTGAATGCATACCTAACTGAAAGTGCACTTCCAGCAATTAACACTTATAGACAATACTTTGGATACAGTACTGTATCCAAAATCTTTTGTGTCCATGTAAATGAACAATAAATCCTATGTACATCATATTGTACAACAGGTATCTTCTAGTAAACCACAGTAATGTATATCAATTTCATTATATTTGAAATAGTGTAACGTAATTAAAATACATTGCAAACAGTTTTCTCTATAGACCACTATGCATATAACTGAATACTTTTGTGTGACCCTGTAAATGAACGATAAATGTTTAAACTCCATATTCTACAGAAAGCATGCTTTAGCGCACTCCAGAAATTTATATAAATTTCATTATGTTTGTAATAGTGTAACATGATTAAAATGCACAGCAAACGACTTTTCTCCACAGACCATAGTATAACAGAATTATTTTGAGTTTTCCTGTAAACTAATTATAAGTGCTAGAGGTATCATATTCAATAGTAAGCATCGTTTAGTACACTTCAGCGATGTTATATCAATTTCAATATATTGGAATAGTGTAACATCATTAAAATACACTGCAAAGGATTTTTCAATATAGACCATAATGTAACAGCATACTTTTGAGTGCCCCTGTAAAAGAAATATAAGTGCTACATACTTCATTTTCAATGCCGAACATGTCATTACATACTATATCAATATTATACATCAATTGCATGGCAATCCAAGTATATTTACATCAGTTAGAGCATGGACAGACAGACAGATGTCCAGACAAACCAAATTCATAAACACTTTTCAACTATGTTGGAAAGTGTTAAAAAATAGAATGAAATAAAAAATACATATCTTCATTATTGGCATCAAGATCATCTAAATCTAATTAAATTTGCAAAATGCCTTAACATGTATGTTAAAATTAAACTCAAGTAAATCTATAATAATAAAGGTAGATGTTTGTTTGTCTCTGTGTATGTGTGTGCTGTGTTTTGAAGAAAACTGCTGCATGCAGAGTTACAAGATTTATAAGGGTAAATACCTGTATATCTGAAGTACAAGGCTAAAAGCCCTATATAGTAAATTTTGTTCTCGGTTATTTTTTAATTTTCCCAGATTTTCTATGCATTTTTTTGCATTCTGTGGCAATTTTTTGACTTTTTCTGAAATGGAAAGACTTCTCTAGTAAATTTTGCTTCTGAAGTGGTTAAATTTAAACAGGAAGAATGCTAGGTTGGTTCCTAAAACAACGTGAACAACGATGAAATTAAAAAATTTTTTTTATCAGGTCAAAATAAAAATAATCACAGTAATAAAAGGTTCACTTGATTAGAGGGAAGGAAGTGTGTATCCACGGTTAGAAATTAGCTGTCGTAAGTCGTCAAATGCAACTACGAGAGTGAATCAAATATAAACCGGAATTTTTGCTGGGAGGCAGGAAGTTCATCGCGAGGGTGCTCAAACCTCTGTGTATGGCAGGTGAGGATGTCACATGACTATTTATGCACCGGTATGTGCTACTCTCTCTGTTCCTCAGTCGGCATCACAATGAGTGAGAGAGAGATTCACCACAACATTGCGCAACGCATTATCATTAAATTTCTCACAAATGAAGGAATAAGACTTGCTGAAATCTTATGAAGACTTGAAGCACAGTTTGGGGAGACATGCTTGAAGAAAACCCAAGTGTATGACTGGCACAGAAAGTTTATGGAAGGACGAGCAGAAGTTGAAAACGCATTCCACATTCACCGCCCTCGCACAAGTTTGACTGAAGAAAACAATGGCACTGTTCGGGACATTCTCGAGCGTGACCACCATCAAGAGTTGCTGAAATTGCATCTCAGGTAGGGATAAGTTATGGGAGTGCTGAATCCATCACAGGACTGTGCGAAGAGAAAACTGCGCCTGGGGCAAAGTTACAATTTAGTGCCCCCCCCCCTTTCTTTTTGTGACAGGTAACACAAAACTGATAAAGTACAGAAACAGAAATAAATTCTATTGAATAAACATTTCGAGTTTATTTTGGAATTTTAAAAGGTTTAATTTTAATTCAGAAATTGCAAACAACTAAATAGCATAAGATAAAATTGCACTTATTTATTGCAGAGTACATGATATTTTGCGACAGAAAAAAAAGAATGACGGAGAGAGAAAAAGAAATTCCACAGAAAATGATTGATGACCAAAAAATTTATAAATTATTAAATTAAACCGTAGTTGGTAGTATAAATATGGTGCCCCCTCAATTTCCACGCCCGGGGCGAAGGCCCCTTTGCCCCCCTCTTTGCACGGTCCTGATCCATCATTACAGATGAGTTGGTGTTTTGAAAAATCTCTGCCAGGTGGATTTCCCATTTGCTCACTGGTCAGCAGAAGCAACATAGTCTGGAGGTTTGTCAATGCCTGCTTCAATGTTTTCAGAGTGAAGGTGGTGATTTTTTGCAGCATATCGTTACATGTGATAAAACCTGCATCATTACATACCAGAATCTAAGCAAGCAAGCATGGAGTGGAGAGGAGTGGAAAAGGTGCCCCCATCAAAGCCAAAACTCGCCTCTTGGCTGGAAAGGTCCTTGCAACCATTTTTTGGGATTTCAAAGGGATTTTACATATCAACTTTCTCCATGAATGTCATATCATTAATGTTGCCTATTACTTCCAGCTGTTGAACGAAACAAAACGTGCATATCGGCAGAAAAGACATGCATTTCCGATCAGAGAAGTGATTTTGCTTCATGACGATGCCCATCCCCATACAGCCAACCTGACTCGTGAAAAGTTGGGAGGAAATGCATTGGACAACACTGGAACACCCTCCGTATAGTCCTGACTTATCCCCCTGTGATTATCATATGTTTGGGCCTTTGAAAGAAGCATTACGAGGTGAACAATTTTGCGATGACACTGCTGTTGAAGCCTATGTGCGATTTGGCTGGAGACACGCCCCTCTTTCTATGATAACGGCATCAAAAAACTTCCAATCCGTTGGAAAAAATTTGTTTTGAAAACAGGAGATTATATAGAAAAATAATATGTAACTTTCTGTTTTGTATCTAGTACCAATAAATTAAAAAACAAAAATTCCAGTTTATACTTAATTCACCCTCGTAAATTATTGCATTTCACGACCACAAAATTATGCCTAGTCATCAAATTTTATGCCTAGCTTTCTTTCACTTTAATTTTTGTTTAACAAACGCTCTGATTCATACTTTAGCATAAGTCCCCCCCCCCTTCCCCCCACTTGACTTCACTTTAACAAATGACTGATAAAAGTGACCTTAGAGATTATACTCCTAAAATTCTTGCACACTTTGTTCAAAAGAATGGTAATGGGTTCTATTCTTTGTTTGGGTTTGAAGCTACGATTTCGGAAATGTTTCCCCTAAAGCACGTGACTCAGCATCACAAAAATAGGGCCCATTACTGCTCTATGTCATGCAACCTTGCATTGCAAAGCAAGTCATTGCATAATTAAGGCCTATAATATTGGAAATGTCTCCCCAAAGATAAAGTGTTTAATATGTACACCAACCCCCTGCCCTTAACACATAAAATAGAAACAATGTTATTGCTAACATGGTTGCAAAAATAAGAAAATACAATGTCACCTTAGACATTTGGGAGTTTGCAGAGAAGGACAACAAGGAATAATCCCTAAGATGTGTCATTCTGATGAGTTGACTGCTATGCCCACCACCCTAACTGTATGGGAATAAAGTATCACTGAGATGTTTTTGCATGCTGTGAGCATTGCCCTAGTCGTTCAGGAGTTTGCAGAGAAGAATGACGAAGAGTAATCCCTAAGATGTGTGATTTGGAAGAATTGCTTGCAGTGTACGTTGTACTACTCCTTCAGAAGATAGAGAAATCATGGTGATACTTGTAAAAACTAGTTGCCCACTATGAACCAAATCTTTCTGTGAATCTAATGGTGGTGGAACCACTGTGTCATGGTCTGGAAGCAGAATGCTAAACATTTTAAATGCGTAACATCTCTGGGTTCATTAAGTAATCGGACAGTGAGTTTTCATTTTGTGATCTATAAGTAAATAATAAATAACCAGCACAAATAATGATCAATTTGCATATTTATAATAAGTAATATTGAAGTAGATGTTCTACTCTGGTAAGTCCTGTTAAGTATTTTATTTTGTTTTATTAATAAAATTAGTACATTTAAATAAGAACCAGGGAAACTAAAAATTATAGGAATTAGATTAACATCATAAAACTGTGACTATTTGATGATCATTTATGTAAATAATATTCATGTTATCAGTACATTTATTGAATGTTTGATATATAAATGAAATATGGTATACCAAAGAATTTTAATAACTACTTAAAAAGAATTTTAATTTGTAACATTTTTGTAAAATAATGTATAAATATGTTACAATTATGCTTTATGGTGTTTAATGAGTTGGAGTATAATTTTAACAGTAAACTATTTAATTTACTTACTTTCACTTTAAAGAAAGTAATTATTAATAATTACCTTGGAAATCTGTCTAGGAATGTTTAATGACAACTAATGAATTATTCTTTAATTTGACAGAATTTTGAGCATGGTGTGTGAACACAACGCAGTTTTAAAATATTTTAAATTTAAAGTTTTAGATAAGAAAATATTTATTTCACTTTTAAAAGAAGTATTTAAATAATTTTGTTTATGAATTTGAATTAAGATAATTAATATTATTGAAGATGTTTGTATAGATATATAATGTAAGATGTATTTCAGTTTTCTTAAAGTAAAAATTGGTAATGAGATGAATAAAATCAAGTAAATTATAAATAAATTATAATAACATTTCAACTATTTCATAAATGCATAATAAAAGAAAAAAGCAAAATAAAAGTAAAGATTGTAACAGCAATGAAGAACTTTTAGATATGGTTATAATATATGCTGAGTGCAACAGAAACAATTCTCAAATAGCACGAGAATTCATAATATTGATTTCCCTTTTCACCGAAGCCTAATCGCACATTTATTTCACAGATTAATTAGATGTTTGAAAATCAAGAAATAGAAGCAGTTTCATGTAATATTTTGTGAAGAGCATGGCTGCGTATTGGTGCTGACAGCAGACACTTTAAAACTGCTGTTTAAATAACCTTGCATATTTTTGTTATACAAAATCAAACTTGTAAACAAACTGGGGGACATGAGTACGGTGAATAGGTTTGTTTGATTGATAATTTCATAGCGAATGAAAAGTTATAAAAGTTATGTGAAGAATTATACTAAGTAATTCTTCACATAACTTTTTTCATGTTTTGTACTATTAAATTGTTGCAACTTGTTTTATAATTTCATGCATCCATACAACCACATTGTATTGGGCTTCTACTGTAGTAAACATTTTGTTTAAAAATCTGTACTCCAGTCTTAAAGCCATTTAATAGATGTTTAAATTATAAATCAAAATATGTTTTGTTCAATCCTTATTACCATTTTTCAACATTTCAATCTTTACAAATTATTTTCCAAATTCATGCATCAATGGTTGAAAACTGTATTAAAGTATGCAAAAATATTTCATTTGCATTTTAGAAAGATAACCAGAAAAAATAAACAGGATTATCCTACATGTTGCAGTCATAGATTTATAGATGGTTCCTAATTTCCCCAAAATTTTGCAGTTTGTTTTGTAGAAAAGCGAACTAAGTCATGATTTTTTTACTTTCTATAAAATCTGTGACTTTTGCAGATATTCAAACCAAACTTTTTGGATATGAATAAGGATGCAACAGAAATCATTTTTGCAATTGAGTATTTTTATATAGGGAGCTATTAAAAAAATAATTTTGAATTGTGTAGGGAATGACACTCTATGGAGATGAAAGTATACTCTTTGGATTCTCCACCTTTCTATGAACATTTTTCTAATTTACATCATTTATCTACTTCTTATACTTACATAAATAAACCATATAACAATAACATATGTCCTTTTTTGTGTTAGATATTGTAATAATGTTTACATTTAGATCCACCAGATGACTGTACCAGTGAAACGAAGATGCAATAAAATAAAGTTATGTCGCCTGATAAGAAGCTTGTGTGTTTCTTGTTCTCCAAATATGCATAAGCTAAAAGCTTATAAAAGATATGTAAAGAATGATTTTTAACTTATTTAACATGGTATCAGACTTTTTAAGTTCCTTCACGTGATTTACGGGAAAATTTATCGTAAAATATGAACTTTTTTTCTGCCAAATAAAAAAGGTTTCAGAAATTGAAAGTAAACAATGGCTAACAGTTTGCCAACAATCTCACGGTTTGTAACAAGTACGAATCCATCAGAAGCATAGAGATACAGGAAGGCAGATTTTCAACATTATCTGGAAGCTTTAAAATATAGTTCTGAATCTGAAAAAACAAAAACTGCACTTTTTTGTCATGTAGGTGGAGAAGAACTAAAAAGACAGTTACGTGCGTTCGATCTTCAACCGACCAGTGACATGGAACATGTTAGTTTAAAACAGATTTTGGAAGAATTCATTTAGATAATACTTGAAATATTTATTGAAGTCTATGCATCCTTCTAATTTCTAGAAATTAAACAGGCAAAAGGAGAATATTTTTCTGACTATTATTTGCGACTTCGTAGCGCGTTTGTTAAATGCAATTATGGTGATTTATAAGATAGAATGTTCTGAGATAAAATAATTCAAGGTCTTTGGGATAAGCCAATACAAAAAAGACTAATATGAGAAACCAGTAGAAAAGAAAAAAGTCTTACAGATATCATAAGTGAATGCAAAGCAGCTGAGCACAGCAAAGCTCAAGTTTCAGAAATGAATGCCGAGAACAATTCTATAAATGCTATCAAGCAAGCTAAAAGTCGCTCAACACTGATTAATTTTCACAACATAAAACTAATCATAATCAAAAGAAGACTTGTAGATGTTGTAGAAAATATCATGAACTGAGAAAATGCCCTGCATATGGTACAAAATGCAAGTGATGTGATAGGAATAACCACTGGGCAATCATGTGTAAAATGAAAGTAAACAAAAATCGCAATTCTAAAAGAGTGAACACGATTGAAGAAAAAGATTCTGACATTGTTTATATTGGTGAAGTAAAATCGCTCCATCAGTTAAATTCTGAAAATTTAGATTCGGTTTAGCTTCAAAAGCTTATAGTCAACAATAACCAAGTTATATGACCTCAAGTAAATGTGATACCAAAAGCAGAATTGCTTAAATGGAAAGAAAAGCTAGTAGTAAGAAAAAATCATACTCCAGTTTTAGATTACAGTGATAATGTTGTTCCTATAATAGGTGAGTGCTATTTAAAATGTAAATCTGATAGATTTGAAAGTGAGTTTACATTATTAGTTACTATTCTTGATTCTTGCCCTATTTTAGGCCTTTATGCCTGTAAAAAGTTAGGTTTTATTAAGAGATTGAATTTAATTAATAAAAATCCAAAGTTGTTTGAAACACCACAACAAATTATTAAAGAATAATCTGATGTTTTTACTGGATGTGGATGGTTAAATAAAACGGTTCACATTAAATTAAAAGATAATTCAACTTCCCATGTTGTAGCATCTAGAAAAGTTCCACTAGCTTTGCATAACAAAGTTAAAGAAGAACTTGAAAAAATGGTTGAGATTGGTATCATAACTTAAGTTAATGAACCAACTGAATGGGTTAGTAATATAGTTATTGTTAATTCACTTAAGAAATTGTGCATTTGTTTAGACCCCAGACCCTTGAATGAGGCGATTCAAAGAATCACCCAAACCACCCAATACCCACTGTGGATTCACTCATAACAAAACTTCAAGGTTGTAAAGTTTTCACCATATTAGATGCTAAGAATGGATTTTGGCAATTGTCACTCGATCAGGAATCATCTTATTTAACAAACTTTACAACTCCACGGGGGAAGTTACAGATTTCTTGTTCTACCATTTGGGTTAAATAATGCTCCCAAAGAATTTCAGAGATCTATGGATGAAATTTTTGAAAATGAACCACAAATCAATCCCTATTTTGATGATATTGCTTTAGGTTCCTTCACAATTGAAGAACATTTTAAATTGTTGCACAGAACACTGGCATTGGCAAGGAAAGCAAATTTAAAATTTAACATAACAAAAACTCAGCTTTCCTTAACTTCTGTGAATTATTTAGGACATGTACTGTCTCATAAAGGTATTGAACCTGATCCAAATAAAGTAAAGGCCATTCATGAATTTGCAGCTCCCAAAAATAAAGAAGATTTACAATGATTCTTGGGTATGATAACATATCTCACAAAGTTTATATCACATTTGTCTAATTTGACTCATTCTGTATGTCAACTTCTGTAAAAATATACTGAATGGTTGTGGGACAGTAATATTCAAAAAGATTTTCAACTCATAAAAGAAACCATAATTAAAGCTCCATGTTTACAATATTTCGATGAAAATAAAGTTTTAACAGTATCTGTTGATGCTGATTAGGTGCTACTCTTCTTCAGGAAAATATACCGATTGCTTTTGGGTCAGCTTCTTTAACTGATGCGCAACAACATTACACACAAATTGTAAAAGAACTCTTAGCTGTTATCTATGGATTAGAACATTTTAATTATTATACGTATGGTAGACCTGTTGTAGTACAGACTGATCACAAATCTCTACTAGGCCTTAGTAAAAAACCACATGATTTAATTTCTCCTCGTCTGCAATGCCTGTTGCGTAGATTAAACAGATATAATGTAAAACTTGATTATGTTCCTGGAAAGCAACTTATCATAGCTGATACTATTTCTAGAGCAGAGTCAGCTACAGAAACTTTTGATGACGGAGATTACCTATAAACATTTGCCAAGATTAATCTTTTGACACAAGCTTCTCAAGAGAAATAGAATGAAATGTCAGCTAACAATAAAGAATTAAAAGATGTTCTATATCATATTATGAATGGCTGGCCTGAAAAATGCAAAACAAAAACAGCTTCATAAGCATACTGGCATTATAAAGAAGAATTATCTGTAACAAAGGAAGGTATAATTTGTAGAGGACAAAAACTTGTTGTACCAGCTGCAGCTAGAGAAGAAATTTTGAAAATATTACACATTTCACATAAAGGAGTAGTATCCACTAAAGTTAAAGCAAGAGAATATTTTTATTGGCCTAACATTAACAAAGATGTAGAAAATTTCATCTCCAAATGTAAAATCTGCCATATGTATCAACAAGCAAATCATAAAGAAGTTTTACTAGATACTGATCTACCAGAAAGACCATGGCAAAAAGTATCCTGTGACTTTTTCTATTTAAAAGAGCAGCAAAATCTTTTAATAGTAGATTATTTTTTGAAGTATGTTGAATTGAAATCTTTGAAAAGCACAAGAGCCCAAGCTATTATATCTGTTATGAAGTCTATTTTTATATTCATGGAATAGCTGAAGAATTTGTCAGTGATGGTGTCCCCCTTCAATTCTTATGAATTGCAGAAAATTTTTAAAGAATGGAAAATTTTGCCTAGCTAACATTTTTACTTCACCACATTTTCCATGAGCAAATCGTCAGGTGGAAAGCACAGTTCAAACCATAAAAAATTCTCTCAGAAAAGCTGAAGAAGATGGAAAATATATTTATTTAGTACTACTTGATTATAGAATCTAACTTGCTAAAGATCTTCCCTCTCCATCTGAATTGTTAATGGGCAGAAGATTAAGATCCTTTTTACCAGCTCATCCTGCACTACTAACACCAAAGTTTGACATAAAAGAAGCTTCTAAATCTTTGAAAGAGAGGCAGGTAATGCAAAATAAATATGCCAACAGACAAGCAACTCATCTTCCAAAAATATCTGACAATGTAAAGGTGTGGTTTCGACATAAAATGAAAAGTCCTTGGAAGCAAGGTACTATTGTTCAAGTAGGACCTCAACCTAGATCTTATCTAATAAAAGGAAGAGATGGAGGACTGTACAGAAGAAATAGATATCATATTAGGCTCGATCATTCCCAAGTTGATGATGACAACATAAAGACACAAACAGTTGAAGATCTTTATCCAACTTCATCAGATGCAGAGCCTGATCCCAATACCAATATTATAAATAATTCAAATGGTTCCTCAACTGTTAATACTCAAACAACATCTCCAGTTTAAAGAAGATCAACAAGAAATATTGTTAAACCTATTTGCTATACAGACAATTAAGACATTTGAACTTATCATTAATTTGAAATAATTTAACATTAGAACTCTAAAGTAAAGCTAACTTAGTTTAATCTCTCTTTAAGACTATAAAGGTAAGTAATTTAATTTTGTTTGTTTAATTTAAAGTTAAGAAATATCCAGATCAGGTAATTAATGTTAAGTTTATTTGTGTATGTAATTTTCATGTTTTGTAAAAAAGGCATTTGAGATATTGTAATAATGTTTACATTTAGATCCACCAGATGGCTGTACCAGCGAAATGAAGATGCAATGGAATAAAGTTATGTCGCCTGATAAGAAGCTTCTGTGTTTCTTGTTCTCCAAATATGCATAAGCTGAAAGCTTATAAAAGATATCTAAAGAATGATATTTAACTTCTTTAACATTTTGGATACCTTATATATATGTATATTTATATAACAAAGAGTATAAATTTAATAAATTTTAAGAAAAGAGAGAAATTTTGAAAGGAAAAACATGTAACAATACCTGAAATGACCTAAAAATTAAAAAAGAGAGAAGTGTTTCAGAAAAACAGATTTGTGATGCCAGCATTGCAGAGACATTTATTAGCATTTAAGACTAAATTAATCTTTAAAGAAAAAAGCTAAATAAATGTATAAATGTGTATTCATGAAAATCGTCTTGTCAATTAATAACACATGACATATTCTACAATGATGTATACAGAAATTTTATCATAAAAAGAAACTTTTTCATTAGAATTAATATTTTTGCAGTATTTTTAGTAAAAAGTGAGCCTTTTCAAAGAGGATTAAACACATTAAATTGTTAGTGCAAGCATCTTAATGAATATTATATAAATTATTAAAAATTATGATATTCTGTCCCAAGTCAAAGTCCGGCCCAGTTAACTGCTAAATTATAGGGTACTACTTGTCAACAACATACAGTTTAAACAGTTTCAGAACTGCCAGAATTGATTAAAACCATAATGTATGTTAAAACATGCATTATAAATGGTTTTTAATAGTTGCTTTAAGGCGGTATTAAAAAAAAATATATTTTTCCACACTCAACAACTCAAAACTTTCTGACACATTTTCAGACTCATTTTTAAAAGTAAAAACATGAAACTTGGTAGAGTGATTTATGAAGAGATTTATAAAGGACCCATATTTTTATTTTTCGTTCAATTAATTAGAAATTGATTTACAAACAATTATTTTCACCGTACGATAATTTTCTTTTGTTTCCAGCACTTTTGCTTCGAGAAATTCGGTTCAAAATGTCCACTTTGACAGCATTTTTTGAAATATATTCTGCTTTTATCCAAAAATCGACCAATACGGACATTATAAAGTTTCTGAATAAGAGAACCTGCTAACTGGATGCAATTTAGAGCAAAAATGAATTTAAAAATAAGTTACAAAATAAGAAGTTTGGATTTGAGTACACCCTTAACTGTCAAATTGTAGTGTATTACTTGTCAACAATATACTATTAGAAAAGTTTCTGTATTGATTAAGAACATAATGTATGTTAAAAATTGTATGTATTTTCTTATTAGATGCTTTATCCATTTCTCCAAATTTCTACTTGGCACTGCAAAATCATCCCTTTTATGTAATACTATGGTCAGGCTTTTTTAACAAAATTTGTGAAAATAAAACAATTTGTACATTTATTGCAATATACAGAAATAAATGAATAATAAATAAAAACTTACACTTGGATCTGAAAATTCTATCATACAATTGGAGCGTCCATATATAAGAATTATCCTAAAGAGACGTTGCATCTCAGGAGACTGGAATTCACTTGATAAGAGGAACGGATATTTCTCTGTGCTGAAAATTATTTTGAATTAAACAAAAATGTATTAAATTTATGAAGATTGTATTATTTTAACTCTATCAAACTGATTAATAAAGAATTCATACAATTGACATTTTTCCAACTGAATGTGTCCAGGCCAGTAGACAGACACAGGACTTTTTGGTTTTAGCTGACCATGCTCTACTAACTAAGCTATCCTTGGACATTCTGGCAGACACAGAGACACGTACTCAGACAGCACAAGAGATTGCTGTGTCATACATTGTAGAATGGATGCTAATGCCAAAAAGATTTGTCTGGGTGAACTGTGCTTGCTAGAGTTGTCCAGGATAGGGATGAGACAAGCTCAGGCTCTATTTTTATACTAGCCTTTGGCTCAGGCTCAAAGTGAAAATTTTATTTATTCACAAATTGAAACTAATAGGCTGTGGCCATTATAAAACTTTTTCTATACCATTATAATATATTAATTTATAATAGCATCAATGATTATGAATGTAAAGCATAGTGCATTCCTTCAAATTTAACATGGAGTTACAGTGATCAGTGAATTAAAAGAAGAACAGAACAACAGCACCCCCTTGTGAGACATTAAAATTCTTAATTAGATCACATATGCATTTTTAATCATTAAAGTAAAATATAAAATTTGGTGCATTTCTACACAATAGAAAACAGGAAACAGTGATAATGTTCATCACAATAAAAAACATAAGGCTAGTATTCTGTAATTAGGTCCACAGCTGAAAGTTGGTGTCAAAAATGAGTGATTCTGGCAACAATGTGATTAAAAGTGTTTGAGAGTTACAGGAGTAGGAGTTAATAATACTGAAAACCTCACTTGCTAAATTGCATGGATTGATTGTGGACATAATTAGGACCCCATGCACAGGATAGCAGCACCCTCTGTTGAATGATCGAAGTAAAAATTGAATAAGCATCTATTTATGTCAATATTCTAACAGAATAAGTAGTGTGCATTATTTTGAAATATGTTAATTGAATTATTGTCAGTCTGTTGTTTCTGATCATAGAAAAATGATCTAATTTTCTTTATTCTGCATAATGCATTCTGATTTTCTCAAATTTTATACTTTGTGATATATATATATATATATATATATGTTTTATTTGCTTTATTGTCTTAGTATGGAACTTGATATTAAACTTTTTACTAGCCTTCAGGCTTGCAGTATTGGAATAAAGACTTGTCTAGAATGTCACAAAACAAGCTATACAAAACACAAAGAGCTCAACTACACTCATAATCTCTTTGGTTCAGAAAAAGAATTTCTTTTACTTAGGACTATTGCATTTATAAAAAAGAAAAATAAGTGGTAACCATCTCATTTATATATGTGAGCATCACAGAGTTTGGTTCTTAACGAAATATGAATTTCATTAATATAAAAGTGTAGATCCATTTCAGCAGCACCAAAAGTAAGTGAAAAAAGCAATTAGAGCTGTCAGTAGAGATTTATCCAACAGACTGTTTAGTTGAAACATCTTAGTAGCACCTTTACAGAAACTATGTTATTAATGTACAAAACTTTCAGAAAAGAGTTCAAATACTGCTGAAGTGAATGAGCCAATGATAATTAATACAATACAATAAAGCCAATGATAATTAAGACAATTAATACAATGACAATAAGTGACAATGATAGTTCTGAGCAGGGCTGAAGAGTCGGTGGTAAAAAATGACTGACTCTGATCCTGAAATTTTAAAGGAATCGACTCTGACTCCGGGATGGCTAATGTACCAGTATTGCTTTTTGAATGGGATCCTAATATTCTGATAATAATAATGATCCTATGTTTATAATGCATGAAAAAATGAAGCAAAATCATTGAATCAGTTGCATGAAAGTATATAATATCATGCAACTTTCTGAAATTAAAGTAAAAAACATTCATTACACAGAAAAAAATGTGCAAAAAACTGAACTAAGATCAACACATTATGAAGTAGTTGCTTTATTATTATACTGGATGAAATAAAGAAATGTTGCACCAGAAATTTTATTTGAGAAACAAATTTAAGCAAGTGCAAACAAAATATAAGTAATGTTACCAGATAAAATTACCAGTTAGAATTATATTTATATGTGATATATTAACCTAACTACCATGGCAACATAACCACAGGAGAGAGATTTTTGTACAAATATCTTGATAAAGTCTACTTGGTTGCTCTGTCAATAACATAACTTTGCAGGTTTAGATAACCAATCCAAATGATTAATGTTATACTTAAATATCACTTACCGTAATTTAGGGAAGAAACGCCGCACCCTTGAAAATTGGCATCGTTTTGTAAGAAATCGGTTCAATCGCAGCACCCATCGTAAACGGCGCAGTAAAAAAAAAATTTTGACCTATTAACGCGGCAATAGGTACACAAAAATAGCATAAATACGGCTAAATTAACGGAATTATTAAAATAACTAATTATCTAAAAATGTGTAGAATTAAAATATTTACAAAGTGGGATCGATTATCCAAAACTCCAAAACCCGGAAAAAACCAAAATTCGAACTTTTTTCCTGAAACATTTTTCGAAAAAACTGTTATGATCTGTTTTTTTCTTTATTTTAAAAATTAATATATATATATACAGTAAAAGCTCAACTAACCGGCATGCTTGGGAAGCACCGATTTCTCCGGATACTTGAAAAGTCCGGATAGTTGAGCACTAAAAAATCTGTCATGAAAGAAGGGGGGGGGGGAGGGGGGTGCATCGATGTAACAGTGAAAAAGGAAAATGATTTTTTGGCATATTTTCTTGTCATCGGGAAGTCGATAAAATAATTTTTTTATTATTATTAAATTTGCATTTGATAAAGTTAATTTTGACGAATTAAAAAGAAAGATAAACAATATTTTGTGTTAGGATATTATTTCAAATTTATTTATTAATCTTTTATAACGCTACTTTATTTATAATTAGACATTTCAAAGATTTTAATTTAGGACAAAGATGATTAACAGATGCTTTTCTTACTTCATGTGCTGAAAAAGTAAACATCAAAATAGGAAATAACAAAACTTATACTCCAACCAGAAAAGGTATAATAATAATAATGAATGACACCATAATAATGAGTCCTTTCTGCATGGCTAAGAACGTTATCAAATGCAAGCTGTAACGTCCGATTTTGCCTCTTCTCAGATCACGATAAAAACAAATTAGTTGTCAGCACTTTTTTTTTGAGTGGCTGGGCTCAGACAGTGGGATTTTTTTGAAGGGGGTCTAATTTTCTGAAAACGTATTGTATTTAAATAGAAATTTGGTAAGCGGCCTAATTTATTATTATTTGAATTTGCTGAAAATTTAGATACAATTGGATGATTATAAACAGAGATATCAATTATTTTTTTTAATAACAAGTAAGGAAAAGAAAAGGGTATAATTTCGTTACTTCTGTTTGCTGTTTATTCTGCTGAAAAATATTTTCTCGGCAGACGGCTGGAAAGAAAATGTTTGAAGTGATAAAAATACAACAATAAAACAAAAACAATAGAGAAACTAACTTACCCTGCAGTATGTTTTTTTAAAATTTCCAGTTAAGTGTATATATTCTAAACATATTCAGTTAAAAAATATAATATTCTTGAGTAAATATAGTATTTAAAATATAATAAAGTATAAAGACCTTAGTAAATAATTCTTTAAAAATAATGATTTCTTATTCTTGAATAAGTAAAATAATAAGAAAAAATAGTTTGGGATAAATAATTTCTCAGCAGTTACTGGGCATTTGATTGAGTTTCTTTCGATGTGTCAGGAATACTACGAAACGCATGACATGTCTAATGTCTGTCTGTCTGAAAGAAAGTTCTCTTTTTTTCATGAAGCGTTCTTTTATGAGATGCAATTCCATAGCTTCTTGTGCCGAAGGATTAATTAGTTTCTCTTCGCTCCTCACGCCATTTTTTCTCTTCTCCTCCTCCTTTTTTTCGCCCGGAAAAACATCTGCGGGTGGATGACGCAACATAATTCTGAACAATTATTCTGTACCTTTTATTTACGTTATATTTTATAACATTCATTGTCATGAGCATACATAGATTTATTTTAAGCCAAATCAGTTGCGGTGAGAATTTGAGAATGCTAACAGTAAAGTTCCTAAAATAGCAGTAAAAATTTTCACCTGTTTATGGGAAGAGAAAAATAAAGGAGTTCTCAAATTTTTCCGGTTAGTTGAATGCCGGATAATCGAGCTTTTACTGTATATATATATATATATATATATATATATATATATATATATATATATATATATATATTATTTGTATACATGTTGTTACAAAGTTTCATTAACTAGGTTAAGCCATATTTAAGTAAGACGTTTGATAACTGGTGAAAGAAAATAATTCTCGGAAGAATTTTACCGATTAAAAAACATGAGATGGCAGAATGAATTCTGCACCCCTTAACTTTCGGCAACCTCTGTTGTGCTCGTCGACCTAACTGTTCAGAGTTTTCTGTGGATTTCTTCTAACCTTCCCGTAAATACGGGTTAGGATCCCTTAGAAAGACCCCCCCACGGAGGGCAATCCCCTCTAGGGTCTATATTCCTCATGTAGATAATCAACCATCATAAAACCAACCAACCAATCAATTTTTGGCACCCAGTGCAAGAGCTTCCACCCCCCCCCTCCCATTTTGCACGGCCCTGAGGCAAACAGTGCTCTGAAAAAATTATTGCAATGCTAGCAAGAGAATTTCGCATTAATATATATAATAATTTCGCATTAATTTCGTAAAAATAAACGCCCAAAACAATTATTGAATAAATAATCAAAAAGATTTTAGAAAAATCTTCTCTATGGGTTCATTGTAAGAAAGGGAATTTCAAAATCGCAGATTAACGGGGATTGTTATAACAGATACTTCAAAATACATTTAAAAAATAAACTTTCAAAATAATTATTGAATAAATAATCAAAACGATTTTAGAAAAATCTTCACTATATGGGTTCGTCATTAGAACGGGAATTGCAAAATCGCCCATTAACGGGGAATTCAAAAGAGATTTTAGAAAAATCTTCACTATAAGTTTGCTGTAAGAACGGAATTTTCATTAACAGAAGATCGTTATAACAAAAGTTGAAAGAAGCAATGACAGCAACATAGTCTTTACTTTCTAATGAATATAATGTAATGTTTTAATGAGTAATATAAAAAAATAAACAAAAGAGTTAAATTTCCATTGCTAACGTCAGAAAACAGCTTTCTTATTCTATGTTTCTACAGTGCAGTGTAATAAAAAGGAATTTCCATTGTGGCTCCCTGTCCCTCCTTAATCCATTCACCATATTTTCCCCCAAGAGGGGACTCGCGTATTGCATTCTTTGGGTACCATCGGAACTTTCACTTACCATCGGCAACATCGCTTCGCGATCGAGGCAAAAATTATTCAAAGAAAAAAAAAGGATGAGTAAAATAAAATTCTAAACACTGAATATTTTACACAAAATTTTCACAAACGCAGCATTTCGCAAATGTTAAACTTTTAAACTCGTAAACGCTGCGGCATTTCTTCCCTAAATTACAGTACTAGTAATGCATAAGATGATACAGGAATAAGATCTGAAAAATACAAATACACTCTTCCCACTTGGCAGCAAGTTTTAAGTTTTAGTGGGAGATTGAGAATGAAAGTGAAGGAAAGACATATTATAGGATTTATCTTCAGACTTTCTAAAATTTAACTATGCTAATAGAAGCCTCATTATAGGTGCAAAAGAAATATGAAAACTGGCAAATGATAATAGAATGTAAGATGTAATGATATGCCAAAGTTGGGTTTTCAGTCTTTGGGCAACCATGGCAGTGATAATATTGCACTTCATTTTTGGCTCCGAAATTTAATTGCTTATCAAATATTTAGCTTGGGAAGTAGGAAAGCCCAAAGAATTTTTACATTTTACAAAAAATTTCATAAAAAGCATGCATTATATTCATGCATTATTTCATGCATTATATTCATAATGCATTGCAGAGTCAGAATTTCTTCAGGACCTAAATTTGCATGTCAGTGAAAAATGGCCCATTTATTACAAACTTCAAGATGTTTGAATTATAAAAGTCCATCTTCATGTAAATTTTACTAAAATTGGTTCTATAAATAATAGGTTTTATGCATATTCATATAAATTTTATAGAGTAATCCCAGAGATATATATAAAGAAATTTTTAAAAATATATACTTACAGTAATGACACAATCGATGACAGATCTTAAGTCAATTAAGGTTTATAATTTACATTTTGATAACACAACTGCAAGACAGACATTAAAGGTGAGTCAATCTAATCTAAAATGAAATATTTCTCCATTAACTTGCAATTCCAACTCAACAGGATGGTCTGTATGTATAGTATTTACACTGAGTGGCCAAAATTTTAGGAACACCTTGTAAAGTGTAACATATTGTAATATTTAAACCATTTTTCCCTACTTAACTGATTAAAAATTTAAAAAAATTCATCACTTAAAAAATATAAATGCAAAAAAATTTCCTTTTATTCTAACGCTAAAATCTTTTATGAAAAAAAATTGCTGTTTATTAAAAGCTGCAAGAAATGATTCAGCCTTGTGCAATAAAAATTCACAGCTGGCAATAACTTCATCAGTAAAATAAACAGAAAGAGAATCTATTCAAATTTACAAAATTAGATCAGTAATATTACTCACACCAACTGTCTCTAGATAGTATAAAATTGCACCCAATGTTTATATTTTCAGGCTGACTCAACTGAATATCTGCACAGACAGTAGAGGAGGGCGTTATTTAACATAACAGTGAAAAAAACACTGTTATTGCTTTGAAGTTTGTTTTTCAGTAACAGAGTATCAAAAATACCTTGTTCATTTTGGAATGATTTATCAATTTCCCTTGCAAAGACTGAATAAAAAGATGAAAAAGAAAAAAATATTTTAGAAACACAAACTTTATATTGCGCAAAATCTTTTTTCTAGCTTTTAATAAACCTATAAGAAAAATAAGAAGAAAATTCTTCTATCACAAAAAAGACAAGAAAACCCTCCTTTAAATCATACTTGAGCGCAAGAACAAAACCTGGAACACATTCATCTCTTGTATGAATGAAAAAAAAAATCCAGTAGTCTAACCTACCCATTGTCATTTCATTACCCAATCACCCTACGTACTATACCTTCACCCCCATGTACATGAATAAATAGTCTAATCTAAATCAAGACATCCAAACAGATTTCATCTATCTTGGGAAATTTTCTGTCTTTGTTTTGTTTCTGTTGTTCAGATTAAAAATTATCTCGCAGTTTTGATTATTCCTTTGGAATAATTATTCTATCGTTGACTGTTAAATGTTACAATATTATGTTTAGTTCAATTATTCCCGTTTAGATGAACAGAAAGAACTTAATCACCTGTCTGACAGATTATAGTTACTTGCAGTGCATAGCTATGAAACAGTTATATATAGTAAAAAGTTGTCTCTTTATGAAAGAGTTGCTTATCTATAGGGTGGTTGGAATCTGAGAGAATTTTACGCTTGCAAGAGTTAAGGAATGGTTTTAATTTCAATGTCGTGAGTTAGAATTGTGAATGCTTTGATGGTTAGGGATGATGTTTTGAGGTATTGGGGAATTATTTTTTTCAAATGCACTTTGAATTTTTAAGAACATATTTGCTAATGCTACATACAGGTGCAGCTAAAGCTGCTTGTTTTGCTTATTTTACTTTTTGTCTTTATTATGAGAGCTAGAAAACTCTTTTCTCTGAATTAAATTTGATAAAAAAAAAAAAAAAAATTGTGTTTTATAGGGACATTTGAAAAATTTTAAAACTGCTGCAATAAATTTGAAAAAAAAATGTATACAGTAGACTCCCTTAAATCTATACAGCTTAACACCGGAGGTTATGCAGATTTTAGAATTTTATTAAAATTCTCTCATTATTTAAATACATTATATTAAAGTTAACTTACCTCTCTTTAGTTTATAAATAATATCATTCCTCGATTCACTTTAATATGTCTTTACTTATCCTGTTTATTATTTTCATCTCATTAAATTCAGTTCAGCTTACTTTGTGTATAGTTTACAAAAATTGTTTATCTCTGTGCAAAGCAAACATCACTTCAAGCAGTTCAAAGTCCGTTCCACCAACCAATCCTTTTCGTGACATCAACAGCTAAAGACGACATGTGTCCAGATGATTTACAATACACCTTCTTTTCGGCGAATCAAATCACAGCTTCTGGACGTGTGGCGATGTGAATGCGCTTTCATTATGGCTATAATATATAATGGATGAGTTTCATTTAAACAGTGGCTTCACTTGGTCTCGTATGTTTGTCTGAAACATGAGATGTTTTTATCGTTTAGTTACCGTCTGCAGGTGTCAGCGATTATGCAGGAACAATGTTTAAAGTCTTTTAAAATCTAATCCTTTTTATCAGTATTTTAAATAAACTCTTTTTAGTTCAGTATCATTTACAATCAGTACAATCCATTTTAGTCATCTCTATACTTTCAAATGTCAGCGTTGGATGGCAATGTTATCAACCTTTTTATTAAGAAGCAAGAAAAGCAAATCTTTTACAGGCAAGAAATCTCAGTGAATACATGTCAGCGTGTATCCTTCTTTCTTGAATTACTGGTTCCTGGAGGGGAGAAGGAAAAGAATTTGCTTTCGTATATAACATCCGAGAAAGTGCTTTTATTCTGAGTTCCTCGTCATTCGCTCTTTCCTCTTGCTGTTTTTGCATCTTTCATTGCTGACATCATCCCCATCATATATTGTGAAAGTGTAAAGTGGCAAACTGTTTATCTAAGCATGTTGGCTCTGGGCATTCTAGTGAAAGTAGAAGCGGTGTCATTTTAAACATCGAGTTTCCCTCTTCCTGGATGCATTAATAAAGTTTCATACATGATGTATTTTTCAACAAAATCTAATCAGTAATTAAAGCTAGAGATCGACTAAAATTTCGGTTTCGGTGCAAAATCGGAGTTTTGCCGAATATTCGTTTTCGGCGAAACTGCTCCCAAAATTCCAGCCTGACCGAACCTATCTGTATTTCAAAATATCGTTCCTTTCGGAAATTTTCAACTTATTGATATGAGTTGTATCGGCTCAAATGGGACACTGCTTATTGCTGTGAACTCTACTGTTTATCATTATCCGTCATGACTGATTCATGATGCGAATGTAAATTATAAAGCAAGCAATGCATATATGAGTAAACTTAAAAGATCACGTGATCTTTAAAAGCTGCAAACTTAACAGTAATAGAAAATTTTTACTTTGAAACTCCAGATTGTTTCGAATGCTTTTAGAGAAAGGTGTTGTTAAAATATATGAAGATTTACGAAATTTATTACAAAAGATATATTGAGGTATTTATACTTAAAATATTTTTTATTAGATGAAATTTGTATAATTGGAAACTATTTCTGTCTTATCGATAAATTAATTACATTTTATTTTATATGAAAGTAAATAGTTTTGGATAGAGGCACAGAGAGTCAACTTGGCACCAAAGATAAAATTTTCAAACAGGGGTGCCATTTTAATACTTTCTTAGGGAGACAGGGAGTGGCAAAGCTTTTTTTTTAAGTAAACATGTTATTTAAACATATGCACCATAAAAATGGTTGTACAAAATTTTAAATATTAATATTCAGCAATATTTAAATATATATGTATATTTAAACGTCTATTAAATTAGTAATATTTATAAAATAGTTAAACATATTCAATGTTAAATTCCTAAAAAACAAACTTTTAAGTACTTTATTTCAATCAATTTAAGTGCAAAATATTAATGAACGGAAAATATGAATATATTTAAAAATTAAATCTTCATTATTGAATTTGTTTTACATTATTTAACTACATTATTAATTAATTATTGAAAAATTCCTATAATTATTGGTTGTTATAAAACAGTAAAATATAAAAGTTATATTATTTATGTTTAATTTTTGTTTGAAACTTATGCACACACATATATATATGTACGTTTGTTTGTTAGAAATGTGGTTCAATACATGCATAATTAATTAGTTATTAAGTAATTATTTGTTATTAATTAATTAATTAATTAATAATTATATGCAGTTATGTATGTATTTATCAGATTTTAAATTTTGTTGACACTTTCGGTTTTGGGCAAAAGTGGGAAGATCACCGAAATCTGGTTTCTGTTTCTGTTTCGGTTGATCTCTAATTAAAGCCACCTATAGATAGCTCCTGTGCATCCATAAATTACATAGTTTAGTTAAAGGTATTTATTGTTTTATTAAGTTGTTTTTGCTTTACTAAACTTTGTGCCGTTTGTATAATTTAAAGCTTATAATTCTTATTCAATATATTATATCTTAAAGTTTATTTAATTTATGTTTCTTATATGTTCAAACAATTGATAAATATATTTCATTTTTAGCTTTGCTTCTTCTTTGCATCCACCATGTACAGCTATCTAAATATCTTTTAATTATTTTGGGGTTTCTAAAATCAGCTTTACGCTTTCATATGCAATTAGCACGCTGCTTTATTTTATCAACCTTCTTAACATTACCTTTGTAATGTTAACAGCAGTATCTTGAGTCTTCAAAGAATTGTAGCTAAGCCAAAAAACTTTGAGTGAAAAGTAATATATTTTGTGGAAATCACTTTTAAACAAAAGATGTGACAGGCAATTGACGTGCCAAAATTTCCTGGTTCAGTATAAAATAAATTTTGGCCTGACCAAGCCAGGTATAAAAGTTAAATGTTCTGTCTCAGCCTGGTCCATACAAAAATTTTATTGACCCAGCCCAGTCTGGTATAAAAGGAAAAAGTTTGGCCTGAGCCTGGCCCATACAAATTTTTTTTTTTTGGCCCGGCCTGGTATAAAAGCTAAAATCTCAGCCGGCCCAGCTATCTGACAATTTAAATTATTCAAAAGGCATACTTATTCATGCATAGATTTTATTTTCAAATTATGTTCATAATGCATGGAATACAAAATATCAACAATAATAATGGCCACTGAGACAATTACATATATAAACACTGATTAAAAAAATTGACTTAAGCAATTACATTCAAATGAAGATTCACTAACAAAAGAAAAATAGGAGAGGATTCATTATAGACAGGTTTCATTATTAGTAGGTATATTGCTTGTTGTTTATATATTTTTTCGCATAGATAATTGTATTCATTTTGCATGGATCAAGACAATTTTCCATTTAAGGCAGATTTCCATCAGAGACAGGTTTTATTTCACATGTTTTCCTGTTAATTTTTTTGCCAAGAAATGTATGTTAGTCTTTAAAAAGAATTATAATTGAAGTATATTAGTCCTCAAAAATCTATCAATTTTTTAGAAAAATTGTTGTGCCGGGTCTCATTTTACTGATTTTGGAACAGGCTAGGCCAGTCCAGGTTGGACAATGATTTTCATATGGGTTGGGTCCGGACCAGGCCTGAAAATTTTGGCCCATGCAGACCTCTAAGAAAAATGAAGTCAGACTTAGCTTGGCCCATAAAAAATAAGTCCGCCCTAGCCCAGCCTGATCTGCAGAAAAAAGGTTAAGCCTAGGCCCAGCCAGCAGAAAAAAGTGAAAACCAGTCCTGGCCCAGCCCGAGTCTCATGAACAAAAATTGACCTGAGCCCGTGCAGACCTCTAAGCTACAGTGCAAAACAACTCAGGATCATCACAAAGCATATTCATATGTTATCCAAAGTGGATATTAAAATTGGTTTTAATAGCTGATGACCAACTATTAAAACCAAGAGTCATCAAGAGTTCCTTAATTTTAGTTGCAAAACTGAAGGCAGCAGCTTTCGTGGGCTAAAGAATGCTGACATCAGCCAGAAGAAAAAAATGAGGCCAGGGCAAAAAGAGTGAAACTCCTGGCCCAGCCCAAGTCTCATAAACGGAAATTGCCCCGAGCCTGTGTAGACCTCTAAGCTACAATGCAAAACAACTCAGAATCATCACAAAGCACATCCATATTTTATACAAGATGGATATTAAAAGTAATTGGTTTTAATAGTTGGTGATCAATTATTAAAACCAAGAGTCATCAAGGTAAATTAATTTTACCTTGATTACTTTTTTTGATTACCTTGATTACTTTTTTCCTTAATTTTAGTTGCAAAACTGAAGGGTTGGTGACACATGGTTGGTGGAAGAAGGTTATCTGATCTAAAAAATCCACATTTCTTCTCTTCCATACTGATAGCAGGGTTCTGTGTGAGGCATGAGCAACACAAAGCCATGTATTGACATGCCATGTGAAAAAGCTTTAAGATTGTGGTGGCAGAATCAAGGTATGGGGAGCATTTTCTTCTCATACACTTAGTCTCTTAGTTCCATTGGAAACACAAATTGATGTCAGCACCTACCTTTACATTGTTGTTGATAACATGCACATGTTTATGGACATACTGTTTCCTAAAGGACATGGCTATTTCCAGAAGAACAATTCACAATGTCACTAGGTTAAAATCATCTCAGATTGATTTGTTAAACATGATTCAGAGTTTCAATTGCTTCAACAGCCCTGTCAGTCACTGGATCTCAATTCAACTGAGCATTTGAGAGATGATGTGGAAATATATATTTAAAGCTCAAAAACACCACCATTCAATATGATGGAATAAAGGGCTGCCATTTTGTTAGCATGGGCTGATATTCCACCTGGATGGTTTCATCAACTTGTAGAGCCCATGCCTAAAAGAATATCTGCTGTAATAAAAGCCAAAGGAGGTTCAACATGATATTAGTACTGTGTAGCAGGGTGTTCCTAACATTTTGGCCACTAGGTGTATATCTAAATGCAAACCAAAGTATTAATTATAAGTTCAATTCTTTACAGTTCTAATAAAACATATTTGCTCATAACTTCAAAACTATCTGAAAGGAACAAAATTTATTTTGTTTGTGTGAGGAAGGTTTATCTAGCAAGAGATGGTGAATCTTTTTACATCCATGTGCCAAATATTCTAAAAAAATATTTGTCAACATTGTTATTGCAACATGCCAAACTTTTATATAAAGAAATGCAGCATGTGCATTTTAAACAGTGATTAATTTAACGAAATTTTCATTTGGAATTATGATTCATTATGTGTCATGTATGTTTATTATTATTTTTTTTAGTAAATTTAACATATCATTGATATAACATTTAACTTATAATAGAAGTTTAATAAAAGAAAAAGTATTAATAATATATTAATCAGATTGTACATTTGATGAAGAATGCTTGAATGCTTTGCACCTAATTCATATATTGTTACTTTTAGTAATATACTAGCAGCCCATCCGGCTTTGCACGGGTAGACAATGTAATTTTTTTAGTACATTTGTTTTCCTGAATTTCGCGCTCCTACCAAAAACTGTTGCTGAAGATATGGCGAAATGACCTAAAACTTTCAATCCCTCTTTAACCACCTTGGAGGGGGGGGGGGGGGATTTCTAAATTCACTGAAATATGTGTTTAATCATTTGTTTAGTAGATTTGTTTTCCTGATTTTCGCACTCCTACCTATAACTGCTGCTGAGATATGGCGAAAGGACCTAAAACATTCGACCACCCCCTTTAAAACCCTTCGGGCGGAATTTCTAAAAACACTGAAATCCATGTTTATCCCTTTTTTAGTAGATGTATTTTCCTGAATGTCACGCTCCTACCTAAATCTGCTGCTGAGATATGGCGAAATGACCTAAAACTTTTGAACACCCTTTTAACCAACTTCTGGGGGGGAATTTCCAAAATCGCCGAAATACGTGTTTAACCAATTTTTTAGTAGATTTGTTTTAATTAATTTCGCTCTCCTACATAAAAGCTGAGATATGGTGAAATGACCTAAAAAATTCAACCCCCCCCCCCATTTAACCACCTTCTGGGGGAATTTCCAGAATTGCTGAAATACGTGTTTTATTCATTTTTTAGTAGATTTGTTTTCCTGATTTTCACGCTCCTAACTAAAACTGCTACTGAGATATGACGAAATGATCTAAAACATTCGATCCCCCTTTTAACCCCCTTTGGGGGAAAATTTCTAAAATTGCTGAAATACATGTTTAACCAATTTTTTAGTAGATTTATTTTCCTTAATCTCGCGCTCCTACATAAAACTGCTGCTGAGATATGGCAAAATGACCTAAAACATTCGACCACCCCCTTTAATCTCCTTCGGGGGTGGGGAGGGCGGGGGGGGGGGGGGGGGGGGGTGAATTTCAATAACTGCTGAAATACATGTTTAATCATTTTTTAGTAGATTTGTTTTTTTTTATTTTTGCACTCCTACCTATAACTGCTGCTGAGATATGGTGAAATGACCTAAAACATTAGACTACCCCCCTTTAACACCTTCGGGGGGGGGGGATTTCTAAAATCGCTGAAATACATGTTTAATCATTTTTTTAGTAGATTTGTTTTCGCGATTTTCGCACTCCTACCTATAACTGCTGCTAACATATAGCGAAGTGACCCAAAACATTTGACCACCCACCTTTAAACCATCGGGTGGGGAATTTCTAAAATCGTTGAATTATATGTTTAATCATATTTTTAGTAGATTTATTTTCCTGATTTACGCACTCCTACCTATAACTGCAGCTGAGATATAGCGAAATGACCAAAAACTTTCGACCACCCCTCTTTAACCCCCTTTTGGGGGGATTTTCTAAAATCACTGAAATAGGTGTTTAATCATTTTTTTAGTAGATTTGTTTTCCTAATTTTTGCGCTCCTACCTATAACTGCTGCTGAGATATGGCAAAATGACCTAAAACATTCGACCACCCCTCTTTAACCCCCTTCTGAGGGGAATTTCTAAAGTAGCTGAAATAGATGTTTAATCATTTTTAGTAGCTTTGTTTTCTTGATTTTCGCGTTCCTACCTATAACTGCTGCTGAGATATGGCAAAAGGACCTAAAACATTTGACCACCCCCTTTAACCCCCTTCTGGGGGGAATTTCTAAAATCGCTGTAGTAGGTGTTTAATCATTTTTTTAGTAGATTTGTTTTCCTGATTTTTGCGCTCCTACCTATAACTGCTGCTGAGATATGGCAAAATGACCTAAAACATTCGACCACCCCTCTTTAACCCCCTTCTGAGGGGAATTTCTAAAGTAGCTGAAATAGATGTTTAATCATTTTTAGTAGCTTTGTTTTCTTGATTTTCGCGTTCCTACCTATAACTGCTGCTGAGATATGGCAAAAGGACCTAAAACATTTGACCACCCCCTTTAACCCCCTTCTGGGGGGAATTTCTAAAATCGCTGTAGTAGGTGTTTAATCATTTTTTTAGTAGATTTGTTTTCCTGATTTTTGCGCTCCTACCTATAACTGCTGCTGAGATATGGCGAAAGAACCTAAAACATTCGACCACCCCCTTTAACCCCCTTCTGGGGGAAATTTCTAAAATCGCTGAAATAGGTGTTTAATCATTTTTGTAGTAGATTTGTTTTCTGGAATTTCAAGCTTCTACCTATAACTGCTGCTGAGATATGGCAAAATGACTTAAAACATTCGAACCCCCCTTTAACCCCCTTCAGGGGGGAATTTTCAAAAATCCCTTCTTATTGCTTGCCTAGGCCATAACAGCAATCTACAGTCCAAATTGTGTGACCCTGACTTTAGTAGTTTCGGCTGGACGTTGATGAGTCAGTCAGTCAGTCAGTCACCGTTTCCTCTTTATGTAATAGTATAGATATAGCAACATTGGGTCCATAAAATTTCTAATGTGTTAATGCATGAAAAAATAATTGCATTATTTGGGATACTCTGTATGTGCTAAACAAAATTTTATTTATTGCAACATTTTTTTTTATAAAAGGGTTATCAAATTAAAATATTTTGCATTACAGAGAAATTGTCATATGTGCTACTTCAAGTATATGTGCCATAGATTTGCCAACCCCAATTTATGGTAATTCTAATGGAAATGAAATACATATATGTATATATATATGTATATATATATGTATCTATGTACAAATATATATATATATATATATATATCAACATACATAATCAATATATATTCAATTTTGCTAAAAAAACTGATAGGTTACATATCAAAACTTTATTTTAATTTATTGCAAAAAAAAAAGTGCAATTAATTTTTTAAACAAATATCAGTAGAAACTTATGAATTTTTAAACAGAAATCGATTTCTAGAAGCTTTAAATACACAAATTTGAAATTAAAGCTCATTCTGCCAAGTAGTTATAGGGTTATGCTTAAAAAACTACCTTCATTGCAATCTTTTTTTCAACAATTTCAAATAAATTTTACATTAGGGGTTCCAAAACTTTAAACCTTCATAAACTAATTGATTGAATGACTTCCTGTTTGCTATCCTAAGGTAAAAATTACCAAAAAAAAACAAGTAGGGTATCAAAATTAGGTGTTCATATTGAAAATTTCAAAGTTCAGCATAATTCCATTATGAGAATGACCCCTAAGCCTTTTATTAAAGCATAAATTGGAAAAATACATAATTTTTAGTCCAATGGCTATTTCTTTTTTTTTTCCTTTTTTTTTTTTGGTGATAATTTGGAAATTTAAATCCGTTGGGGTGTTTTTTTTTTTTTTTTTTTTGACTGTATACGCAATTTTTTAAGGGATAAGTAAAGCATAAAAGTTTGAGCCACTAATGTAGCTAATCTATTAAGAAAATATAAAATACAATTATAAAAGACATTCTTGATACTTCACTTTTTTCTTACATCAATTAGAAATGAAATACTTATAGCCTGCATTCAAAATTTTCTTTTGCATATTGTACATTTGGGCCAAATTTCTTACGTCTGCATTCAGCAATCTTTGAACAATCATGTACAAAGACAGTCAACATTTCCTTTCATTATATAAAATGTGAGATTTGAAAATTCCAGAATAATTCCAATGATTAACAGGATTCTAAAATGAAATTAATTATTCATGGAATTCTGCTATTTACAGAAAAATAACAAATACGTCAAAAGCAGAGTACATGTCTGAAAAGTCATGTGCAAACATACATTTGAAAAAAAAAACAAACAATGTATCTGAAATGAGTTTCTTTTCTCTGAATTGGTCAAAAATGAGATACAAAGAATGTAACTGAAATGTAACTACATTTTTTAAACATATTTTTACTCAAAATATTTAAGAACTTAAAAATAAAACAATTTAGATCTAGAAAAGATAAGCATGATTTATACACAGTAGCAATAAAATATAAAGCTAGAAATATTAGTAGAAAAATTATATTTTTCAATCATATTTTCATCATGTATATAAAAGGATACCACAAGAAGTACATTTTACAGTTTCAGTGAGATCTTCTAAAGCATCTATCAATTGATTTGGATTATTTGTAAATTCACATACCTAAATGAAGAAACATTTATTTTACATAGATAAAAATAAAAATGATAAATGTCTACACTCAGTTCAGCATTTTATAATATGGATTCTGTTTGTTCATATAAACAAAATTAATATCCATCACATGAATCAGCAATAAATATTTATTAACAAAATATCAAGTCATAATGCATAAATAAATTATTTAAAATTTTTCCCAGGAAGATATTATAACTACAAGGTGAAGAAGAAAATTGGCTGCATCTCTGATCAATTAAATTCACTTTATGATTAAAATATATATTTAAATCTGTTTATGAATTGAAGGCTAGGTTTAAAGATATAAAAAAAAATCCTTATTAACAGTTCTCAATAGGCCAAACTGCATACCATGTTTTCCAAACATTCAGACAGTATTACCACCAATTTTTAATTTCTATGCCATTTCAATAAGCTCTAATAGTTTATTGCACAGTATTTTTCCTTGCTGTTTTTATTCATAATACTTGATTTAGAAAAAGAATATTAGTAAAAACATGTTTGATGATTTTCATCACTATAAAATAGTAACATTTCATCAATAATTAAACTTATACAGAACAGAAATTAAAGTTTCTTTATGTCCCCATATTTTTTAAACACTTTGCAATTTGGTCAAAATAAAAAGCATGATAATTATTAGCTGGCATTTCAAAGAAAGTTAAAAGATATTTCACAATTTCACAAGAAATATACACAAGTCTAAGGTTCACGAATCAGCATTCAGTAGGATTCAATATTTAGTTTCTTTTATCAATACACATTACACCTGATTTAAAAATTATTTCTGATCATACCAAAAAAAAAAAGAGAAAATCAATAACCTAAAGTAAAAATACTTACCTGAAAAATAGGTACAGTCAAATCTCGTTATAGGATCACTGAGGGGACTATATAAAATTGGACTTAAAAATGGGATGGCCCTATAAACAAGGCAAAAATTTTTATATGTAAAATTATGCAAGTTGGTAT
The DNA here is from genome assembly GCA_963931845.1 of Maratus michaelseni. NCBI lineage: Eukaryota > Metazoa > Arthropoda > Arachnida > Araneae > Salticidae > Maratus > Maratus michaelseni. The sequence continues at coordinate 21,383,428 of OZ007586.1, forward strand.
ATTTAATTTATATATAGATATCATAATAATTTTTAAATAATCCAATAGTAATTAATTTAAAAATAGTAAGAAAACAGAAATTCTTAATATAAGAAGTTATTTTTGTATTTATTCAATTAAATGAACTCACAAATTAAAGTTTTGAACAAGTTAACAAAACTTATTTATTTGAAAAACTCTGAAATACAAGATTGCCTTTCTTTTGACTTCATCGTTTGCACAGCTCTTTCTATTATACTTATAGTTTGAAAATGTTCTTCAAAATTATTAGAATTAACAAAAAATCAGTGAATGACTTTAAGAGCAGTCAAAGCTTCTGTTTTCGAAACAATTGCTTCTGTATCATGTAACTGTGTTTCACTTTTACCACTAGTGATATTGTCCACACTATTTAATTGCAATACAATTTCTGATATTACAACTTTAGGACACAGTGACTGAGAAGTCAAAATTTCATTATCAATGTTAGCATGTTCTACTTCATCAGGAACAGCATGGCCATGTTTTTCAAGAATTTCTGAGAGTTCCGAGAGTGGAACATAGTCTTCTTCGTCATCTGACAATTGATCTGTTTCCGCATTATTTTCAAAGCTGGCATGCTTAAAACACTTAGAAATGCATTTAGAAGATACTGAATTCCAGCTTTTATTTATGTAAAATATTATGTCTAAGACAGACACACAGAATGGCTTTTTATCATAAATTGGCTGTGATCCGATCTTTCATAAACAGCTTTCTGTAAATTCAACTTTCAATTTTTTGAATTACGTGTTGATCCAATGGCTGTAAAACACTTGTAATATGGGGGCAAGAAAATAAGTTCAATTGATCTCAGGTTGAAAATTTCGCAATGTGCAGCACAATTATCTGCGATAAACACAACTTTCCTGTTGAATTTTGAAAAGTGCCGATCATAACATTTGATTGTTTTCTCCTAAATTTCTGAAGTCGTCATCCACATTTTACGATTCGAATTGTAATATACAGGCAAAGATTTGACAGTTTTGAAACATCTAGATTCTTAAACTTGCCAATAACCAGTGGTGTTAATTTTTCTGACCCATCCATATTTGCGATAAATGCCACTATTAACCTCTCTTTGCTGTTCTTTCAGCCGATGCATTTTTAATTTTGAAACATAGTCTTGTCAGGTAGAACACAGTAAAATAAACCACACTCATCAATGCTAAAAATGTAACATGGCTGGAATCGCTTGCAGCTGTCACTCAAAACAAAATTCTTCCACTGATTCGCTAAATCAACATCGGCCTTAGCAGCTTCTCTGCAAATTTTTTTACATGATAAATCGATTCTTGATTTAAATCTCCAGAACCCATCCATTACTTGCACTAAATTGATTCATGCCTAATTCTTTAGCAACTTGCAAAGCCTTATCTATGAGAATTAAGCTAGAAATAGAGACATTTTGTGAACTCATATATTTCATCCAAAGCACATGAGCCTGGTCATATTGTGACACTCATTTTGCTATCTCTGTCCAATGTTTATCTCTATTATACTAGACTCAGCTGCCAAAACTTTGTTTAATGATGTCCTGGATATGGATTGCTTTTTTGCAAAAGCTGATTTTAACAGTCCTGATGTTTTAAAGTCTGCAATTATTTTATTTTTCTCTTCAAAAGTTAAATTTTTTCACAAAGACAACATCTTACACCTTATAAGTGTGAATCGCTAAATAAAAGCAGAGTGATCTTTTCTATATGGATACCTGCTGAAACTTGAAACCCGAAAATCCACTATTGGATAATGATAGAATTCTGAAAAATCTCACAGAAGATTAGCACATCCTGTACCATCCCCATTAACCATAGAAGTGGGTAGAATCAGAATCCCATTATTCTTTTGTGGGAGAGTTGAAGCTAACACGTTTCTGCTCTCTCTGCCAAAAAGGTGTCTTTCTTTTTATTTGTGGTGATCCCTTTGTTGGCAACTTTCTGTTAATAGAAAATACTGAGTGAAGGGGTTTTGGCAGGAATTCCAAGGGCAGTTTGGTGGGGGAGACTGGTTTGGCACACTGTGTATCCCACCATCATGTGATGGTGGAGTGGTCATTCCGGCTTCAAGAAGTAGAGATTCTTTGTCTAAAGTGACCCTTTAACCCCTTGAAGGGCACCAGTATATTATATATACCACTTAATTTTAATCCCAAAATGCCACAATGACACCAGAATTTTATAATCAAATTTTAAATTCATAAGGTACATGAGGAAAAGCTTTTACTTAGTTTTGAAATAAATTCGTTAGGGAATCCTGGTGTCAATCAATCATTTCAATATTTTAGCTACATGAGTACTTCGCCCCTGAAGGGGTTAAGCAATAATGGTGACACTGTATGTGAGAAATTTTAACATAGAAATGATACGAATTTTGCGAGGAATTAACCAAACTGGCACTATAAGCAGTGTGACGCTATAACCGAGTGGACCTATAACAAGGTTTGACTGTATATTTATTATTCTTAAATATGTTTATTATGAATTTGTTACTCATAAGTATTTGAATCCATCATATTTATTATTTTCTAATTAAATTGTTACTTACCGTATATTCCAGCATATAATGCACACTTTTGGTACAAGAAAATTGATCAAAATTTACAGGTGTATGTTATATGCTGGTTACAAAATTGACAGATTAAAAATTAAAAAAAAAAACAGATGATCATAAGAATTGAAATTTCTACATTAAAAACATGCTATTTATTTACAAAAAAATTTGCTTTACATTATGAGAATATTAATGCTTATTATTCGATTGCACAAAAAATACTAACTATTATTATGTTCTTTCTTAATATTATTTTTGTGACTTTTATTTTTTAATCTTATTTAAAAAAAAAAAAAAAAAAAAAAAAAAAAAAAAAAAAAAAAACAGGCATAACACATAAACACAGATATAAGAAATTTATATAGATAGGAGGAAAACTTAATTTTTGAATAAAAATGACCATTTTTCTTTATAGAAAGATAATAAATAATATTTCAATATAGCTAAAAGAAAATGCTCATAAAATTAGAAAAATAAAAATACTAAAATACTTTACCCATGTTGCTGTATCATATAAAACCATCAGTGAGTATTCATGTTTTTTATCAAGAAAATGTTTGTTATGCACAAACATACCAATGGCTCTCTTTACCATACTTAAAGGTGAGTGCTTTGTTCTAGAAATATAAAATTACATTACATTTTACATTGAAGCATAAACACCCAATATGAAAAAAAATAAATAAAATAAAAGCAATTGCCTTAAAAATTTAAATATTTTTTTAACAATAGAAAAGTTTAAAATTATAGCAAACAATGAAAGAAAATATCTCACAGATAAATTATGTTTAACCAATAATTAGAAAACAATTGTAATAATTGAAGACCTTAGTAGAAGACCATGTTGTATTACATTTTCTCAAAACTTGTTTTATTTTATGGATGAAGGTGCTATCAGGTAATAATAGAAATGGGAATGCTAGGAAAAAAATGGAAATTTTGGAGAAAAAAAGTTTTTTTTCACACTTTGAAAAAATTGGGAAAAATGAAAGTTCATTTTTGAAGTAATATTATATTTAATTTTTTATAGCTACATTCTGATGTTTTTCCCCTTCATATTTTGTCACGTGTGACATCCCACACGAAAACAATAATTTGGAAAATATAATCTGTAAGATTAATAAATACTACTACTTTTCTCATTAGTAGGATTGAAAACTTAATATAACTTCAGTTATATATCTTAATATAAATCCATCTATATTTATTGTTACACATGCAAATTTTCATATAATCAGATAGTAATCACCAGAAATATTTAAAAATTATTACCCAAAATTCTTGGAAAAGATAAAACATTCATTTAAAAAAAAATAAAACACAGTTGAAATTACTACTGTTTTCATCTCCCTTTATCTTATAAATAGACTTTTAGACTTGTTTGATTGTATTTTTTATAAATGTAAATGCATGTAAACAAACTTTATAAAGAAAATTCAAGCAATTTTCCAATGAAAGTTTAGTTGAAATCAGTTTATACAAGTAAGAATATCAAAAATCATCTATTTTATAAATTTTATTTTAATTACTTTTACATAAAAAATAATAAAACATCAAGATTAATATAATTTATTAGTTTCCAATTCAAGTTTTCAATGAACTTTGAACAAAACTTTTATGCCTGTCTTTATTCTGAATCAGAATTCGAATTTATTATTTCTATACCCAAATTCCAACAAATAGCAACTAGTTTTTTAACATTTTCTGTATCCAGCTTGTTCTGCAATTTTATATGTAACCATTTATCCGGAATCCAGTTAATCGGAAAACCAGTTATCCAGAATGATATTTCCAATTAACTGATTTCAGAATTTCTCCAGAAAAAATGTGTCACAGTGCTAGTTTGACATGTTCATTGCTAGATACATTACTCACATGCATGGCATAATTTGATGCCAAAATCTAGGATTTTAAATGGAAGAATATATAGTTAAATATTAGGAGTTTTAATTTTTATGCAGAAATGTTGTTGGGGAAGTGTTATGCAGAAACAAAGGATTCCAATAAATTGTCTTCTCTCAAACTCTGAATAATCTTTGATATTGATTGGATCAGATTTTTAATCTGTGTAATCTAATAATTAATTTGAAATCAAAAACAATGCCACAGCCACACATATCCTACAAATAGATGTTGTTTTAATAAGCCCAACCAATTATCTAGAAAAACCAGTTATCCGGAATACATGTGATCCCAACCATTCTGGATAAATGGTTTTATACTGTATACTACAAAACACAGACTAGTTTCTTTCACAAGCTGCTGATGTTGGAGGAACTTTCAATAACTTTAATACTAAAATGTCTAGCAGGAGTTGATTCAACTCCAACGAAATGATTAAATGTCAATTTGAACTAGAAATCTCTTCATAAAATAAATTAAATATAAACTACACAGAAATAAATTAAATAAATAAGTAAAATGATTTTAAATAGATATTCTGGTGTAAAATATTTTTATAAAGCTTGAGAAAAAGATTTAGACATTCTAGTGTTAATCAATTCATTGTTAATATGTTTGCAATGTTTTTTGTTTTTGTTTTCCTGGTGCATTAACACTAGTGATGGGCGATTCTGAAAAATTTGAGAATCTATAAACATTGATGTTGTATAAAACAACATTGATAAAAAAACTGATCGATTTCCAAATTCTAGTATCTATGTTCTAGAATGGAGTCACACAGATATCTTAAAAAGAGTAACTCCACACTTATCGATCAATTGGCAGGAAATTTGATTGTTTGGGGGTGATATTGGGGATTAGAGAATAGATCGATATTTCTGGCATTCATTTCATATAATATATTTATTCTTTTTATAATTTTAGCAGCAGAGCTGCTGTCAAATTTCGTATAAGTGCCTTTTTCTTTCCAAGTTAAATTGTTATCTTTTAGGTATCTTTCATTACAAAAAGTAAAAAGCTACCTATTGCAGGCATCAGGTGGAAAGCAATTCTGGAAAATTTCAGTACAGTACAAAGTCTAAAGTTCGGAATCCTCGGGACTTTACTGAGTCCGAACTTCGGATTTTTCCGAATTTTGGGTCATTAAAAATGTTGCTTTTCTAATAAAAAGAAAAATAAATTTCAGTGCTTAAAAATGCAAAATATGACGTTCATATATTAAAAATTGCATATAACAGCTATTAATACTAAATTAAACAACTTTTTTCATTAAATAAATCATAACAAAAACATTTATTTAAGAGAATATAGAATTTAAGAACAAATAGTAACTTACTTATCTATTAAACATTTCAGTTAATGTGCGCTGCTTCATTAATTTGGGTTTCTCACTAAGAAGTTTTTCTTTTATTTTATATACAGACATGAGTTCCGATTCTGTAATAAAGCTTCTTTGCTCTAGACCTTTAATGGCATTATCCAGAGAGTTTATAATGTCATCGATTGGCATCTTTTCTTCTTTTTCCTCATTGTCATTGTCTGAGTCACTTTCTGCTTCCTGTTGATTTAAGACTATCTCGCGAATTTCACCATAACTTAATGAATTTATTACAGGCGCGTCCTTGTCGACATCCATAACTTCAAGGACATCACTTTCCTCTAAAGGCATTGCTGAGGATTTAGCATATGTTAAAAGTTCTGAAATGTAAGTTTTCTCTTTCCACAAACGAAAACCCTCCCAGTCTGGTTCCCGATCGTCAGCGCCAAAAAAAATTGACGAAGGCCATAAATTATGCCAAGCATTTTTCAATGTGTCTTCTGAAATATTATCCCATGCACGAGAGACACTCCACAAAGCTCCTTAATAGTGAATTGTTTTATAAAGTCGCGTATATTTTCTCCTCTATTTATGAAGTCGAGCAAACGCCTCAGAAAGTCATTTTTGTAACAGCATTTTAGAGCACGCAAAATGCCCATATCCATAGGCTGTATTAGTGATGTACAATTTGGAGGCAAAAATAAAACTTTCACATTTTCTTCTACAAGAATTTCTGCCTCTGGATGAGCTAAGCAATTATCCAAAATTAAAACAATAGTGGCATCATTTGGAAGACCGACAGCTTTGCAGTGAGCTTTAGCTTCAGGTACAAAGTGCTTATGGAACCATTCTGTCATTATTTCCCGTGTTATCCATGCCTTTTTACTTGCTTTATAGTGTACTGGGGGAAAGGTTTTGACTCCTTTAAGGGCACGAGGTTTAGCACTTTTGCCAATAACTAAAAGTTTGCACTTATGAGTGCCTGCGGCATTTGCGCAAGCTAAAATGGTGATTCTTTCTTTAGCATCCTTAATGCCTGTGGGTGCAGTTTCATCTACCGTTGCAAGTGTTTTCCGTGGTAGATAGTGCCAAAACAAACCAGTTTCATCAGCATTATAGATCTGGTTTGGTGTTAATGATTCATCAGATATTAATTTGTTAAATTCATCCACATAGTGCTCTGCTGCTTCATGATCTGCGGAAGCTCTATCACCACATATTCTTAATTGACGTATTCCGTGCCGTCTTTTGAATTTGGTAAGCCAGCCAGTAGAATATTCACAAGGGGAGGATAAATTCATATCCTTGTGAAACATTCTGGCTTGTTCCATAATCATTGGTCCTGTTAAGGGTACATATTCAGACCTTCGTTGCCGGACCCATTCGATCATAACCTTATCTAGGTCTTCATTATTAGCCGAATGCATAGTTTTTCGTTCTTGCATTGCTAAGGGTACATCACTGTCTGCAAAAAATGCCAAAATTTCTTTTTTTTGCTTTTGTATGTCATACACTGTTGATTTGCCAACGTTGTATTCTTCACATAAATTTTTCACTGTAGTTCCTTTCTCCAATTTCCTAAGTAATTCAACCTTTTTAGTGATTGTAAGGTAATTAGTTTTTCTTTTAGAACTACTATTATCTTTTGCATCATTAGGTTTACTTCTCTTCATTATTAAATCTGAAATCTCTCAACCAATTCCTTAATAATAAGAGAGAAAGAAAAAAAAAATAATACAAATGCGTCGTTGTCTAAGCCGATAATCCTACTAATAAAATGCAACGATGACTTTGCGATTCCATCCAAGCACTAGCCATTAGTAGCTGGGAAACGTATCTTAAAGGCCACCAATCACAGTGTACGATCGCAAAGTATTCTCCAAGAGGCTTTAAACATGACGAAAGCAAAACTATGACTCTACTTCCAGCTTTACCATTAGCGGTCTCTGATTGGTTACTCATGAGTTGAGTTTTCTCTCTGCCAAGCTCTAGTTTTCGCGGCTGCCCGCATTTCTATTTTTTAGACTGCAGAGCGGATTGGGAGACGAATTAGCGTAGTGAGAGAGAGAGAGAGAAAACAGTTCTTTACTCCGCCCTCTTTCCTCAACGCAGGGAGAAGAGCAAAAAGAGAAAAATAAATGCTTAATAAGTGCTGGAAGGAGCATTTCTGGACTTCCGATAGCTGTTGGGAAAAGAAAAAAAAACAATCCAATGTGATGTTCAAATATTTTTTGTTTCAACAATTTTGATTTTTCCCTCTCTCCTTGAATATTGCCGCGGAAAAAGTCTGAACTTTGGACAATTACGTACTTTGGGTGTCCGAAGTAAAGACTTTGTACTGTATATTTTCACCGATCATGACCCCGCAGACCCCAAAACCACCCACCATTCAAATGCTGATTTATGTATATCTGATCTATGTCATACAATAGAACTTGTTAGTAAAATGATTGAACTTGTATTTATGAACCGATTTGGATGCAACTGTGTGTATTAAGCTCCCCAATATCTTGACCAAGTTTGTTGGCCAGTTTGGTGTGCCATCTCGTTTCAAAATGGCAGTCACTAAAAGATTTAAAACAAAAAAGTTAGAAAATCTAATTTATTTTATTATGCCTTGATACAAGGATTCCGGAGCATTTTTTGTTTTGTCTCTATCTTAAAAAATGGCTGACATATAGCAGTTTGAAATTTTAGGATGGCTGACATTTTAAAACAAGACAGCAGATTAAAACAAATCTGGGATTAATTTATGAGTTTTAGTGAGCGTAATTTCTTGCAAATTATCTTTCATTGTTGTAATCAATTTCCCAAACATACACATAACATTATATTCATATCCCTTAGTGTCAAATTCTTGCCAAGCTTGGTGACATTTGGTGAAATGGGGCCGAATTTGGTGACCAAAAATAAGTCTCCATAAACGAAACCAACTTAGCTATAACTGATTAATTTCACCAATTTCTTATTCAAATTCAGTATTAACAAATCTTCTGTAATCGGTTCTTCGCATTTTGGGTCATTCCATGCGAAATCAACCAAAAATTTTCAATATTCAACTTGACCATTTCAGATACTGTCAGGAATCATTCTCCCCAATGATATAAATGAGAATATATCTTTAAATTTTTTTTATCTCATTAGATTTTGTTACAATTAATTGTTTTTTTTTTTCGAAAAATCCCCATTTTTTGGCTTGCATAAATTATTTTAATTTTCTCAGGTTCTATCAGGCGTAAGTAGTTGTTTGACCACTCATTTTAAAAAGAATTCTATAAGCTTTAATTTGATATGCAAGTTAACTATGCTTGGTTAAAAAAATATATCTTTTAAAATTTTTTTAATTTAAACATTTTTAGATAGTGTTTTTAATTAAATATATATATATATATATATATGTTTCTTGTAATATTATAAGCTTGAGTTTTTGAAATTTTTAGAATGAGATAATGGGATGAGGAGTTATGAAATAAAAGCTGAAGATTATCATACAAATAATAATCTAACTCTATCTTACTTTGTTATTTATTTATTATTTGTATGGTAATCTTCAGCTTTTATTTCATAACTCCTGATTCCATTGAGATTCCACTCTAAAAATTTCAAGCCTCTAATATTACAAAAAACATTTTTTTTCAAAATTTTTAAAAAACACCATTTAAAACATTTAAATAAAAAAAAATTAAAAATATATTTTTTTAACCAACCATAGTCAACTTGCATATTAAATGAAACCTGTGGAATTCTCTTTAAAATGAGTGGTCAAACAACTTCCTACACCTGATAGAACCTGAGAAAATCAAAATTGAAAACATTTATGCAAGCCAAAAAATGGTGATTTTTTTAAATTAAAAAAATTAATTATATGAAAATCTAATGAGATATAAAAATTTAAAAAATATATTCTCATTTATATCATCAGGGAGAATGATCCCAATAAGTTTAATCAAAATCTGAAATGGTCAGGTTGAGTCACTGGTTGATTTGGCATGGAATGACCCTTTTAGCTTGCTGTTTTCACATAACAATAGCTAAAATCTTAAAATGAAGATAAAGGAAAGCTACCTTTTCCTCCCAGTACAGGCCAGAAGGACTTTTTAGCTGAGAGCCTAGTTATTTAGGTTACTAGTTTATTAAGTTTCTTCTCTTTCTCCTCCCCCCCAAATCATTAACTTTAATTATGGTCCATACAAAAGATTAAATTGGTATTAGAGAATAGAGATATAATTGAAGATTACTTTTATACTTGCATAAAAACATGAATTGACGTCCTTTCATTTTGGATTGTGGATCGAATTCTGATTGAAGATTTCGGTTTGCGTGGCGGTTTCAGGTGGAAATATGTCGGTTGCGGGTTGAAAATTATTTTGTCGAGTTGATAAAATTTATTTTGTCAGATTCTGGTCAGGTTGTGGGTTGATTTCAAATGGAATTTTTGGGTTCAGGTTGGGTTAAATCCAACCAGTACATGACTCTAATCTTTAAGGAGGGAGGAGGAGACAAACTTGAGAGATACAATTTAACTAGCGAGAATCCTGAGTAATGTGGCTCTAAAGCAAAGATGGAATGTTTGAACTATAAAAAGGGCGAAAATTTTGATTATTGTTCATAAATAGTGGTCACGAAGAGTTGCAAAAATAACATCAATGTTTAGTTGGTAACCAAATGACTCGGGAAGAATTTGAAAAAAAAGTCCCATTCATATTGTATCATATTTAAGAAAGTTATGATGTGTGTGGGGGGGGGGGGGGGGGGGGGGAGGGAGACAAACTTGAGAGATACAAATGAGATACAAATTAACTAACGAAAACCCTGCGTAATGTGGCTCTAAAGCAAGCATAAAATGTTTGAACTGTAAAAGCTGAAAAATTTTATTATTGTTCATAAATAGTGGTCACAAAGAGTTGCAAAAATAATATCGTTTAGTTGGAAACCAAATGACTTGGGAAGAATTTGATAAAAAATCCCTTTCAAATTGGATCATAATTTAAAAAGTTATGATTTGGGTTGGAGAGGGGAGGGGAGGGGAGGGGAGGGGAAGGGAATAGAGACAAACTTGAAAGATATAACTTAACTAACGAGAACCTTGCATAACATAGATCTAAAGCAAGAATGGAACATTTTAACTGTAAAAAAGCCGAAATTTTTTATTATTGTTCATAAATAGTGGTCACCAAGAGTTGCAAAAATAATATCAATGCTTAATTGGTAACCAAATGACTCAGGAAGAATTTGAAAATGGTCCCGTTCAATTTGGATTATAATTTAAAAAGTTGTGATTTGGGGGGAAGTGGGAGGGGGGACAAACTTGAAAAATACAACATAATAAATTAGTAACCCAAATAACTAGGCTCCGAAACTAAAACGACAAAAATTCAACCTGGCTCTTTTGACAGCATCTAAAATAGCTTCAGAAAGATCGATCTAATGAGCTGCTTAACAGGTATATATTGATCATATCGATCCACAATGTTGATCTAAAAGAAAAAGTAAAATGAATGATACTCCAACTACCCAGTATCGATTCAACGGCATTGACAATTTGAACGAAAATAAAAATGAGTGATTCTACTCGAATTGATGTTGTCTTAATCGATCGCAATGCTGGTCTGAGAGAAAATATGATCAATACTTATTGAAAGGATCTCTACCTCTAGTATACATTTATTCTTTATTTAATATCTCAAGTTCTATGGGTCCGATCTGCACACAACTTGGACCATTCATCTTTGTTTGTTTCTGACTAATATCCTCAACATTTCAGTTCTGGTTCTCTCTGTTAGGGGAACTGCAATCTCTTGTATTTTTGGCTGCATAGTGTACTTCTCTTCTTTATTCAATATCTCAGGTTGAATGGGTCTGATCGTCACACAACTTGGACCATTCATCTTGGTTTGTTTAGCGCCAACACCATTTAAGTTCTTGTTCTCTCCTCCAAGGACACTGCTATTTCCTGTATTTCGTGAAGTATAGTGTACATTTCTTCTTTATTTGATATCCAGGGCTTCCAAACCATTTTAGTCCTCCAAAAAGGGGAAAGGGGACCTTTTTTTTTTAAAGGGTTCTTTGGGAGACCATTTTTATTTGAAAGGGGGAATTTGGGGGACCATTCTTATGTAAAAAGGGGACTAAAAAGGGACCACATCCAAAAATACTTCACTAAGTTTTCCTAAATATGATTTTTTTTTTAATTACCTCAGAAAACATGTTAATTGGTTATATTTACAAAAATGTCATTAAACAATGTACACATTTAACACACTTAAATATCCTACTGCAATATGGGTAAGATTTATAACAGCAAAAAAATATTTGGAATAAAATATAAACAGTAAAAATTAATGCATGTAAGAAAATATTAAATCAATCAATTGTTAGCGGAGCTACACATTAACAATTACAAAAGTATAGTGCATTTTTTTGGAATTTAACATGGAGTAACAGTAATCAGTAAATAAAACAAGTACAGCATAAGAGCGCCTTCTGTTGAGAAATAGAATTTAAAATTAGATTAACATACGTATTGTTAATTATTAACCTCAAACATAAAATTCAGTTCCTTTCTACACAATAGAAGCTGAAACAAGCTATAATGTTCATCTGAAAAAACATAGTATGGCAATGCCCCTTGGGGACTGATAAAAACCAATATTGAATTAACTGTTATTCGTAATCATCTTACATATTAAATTTGGTGAAATTCTATCCCAAATATGCCGAGAGCTGGCTATCACAGAAATCGTTAAAAATGCGACCCAGTAATGCCACCTGTTGGGTGAAATACACCAAAATCTAATAAGCATCAATTTATGTTAAGGGTTAACTGAATGTGAACTCTGAATGTGAACTCTCCTAGAGATGCTGAGATTGCCTTATTAAAATACCTCTTGTAAAATGTAAAAAATGCAGCATAGCAGTACTACCTGTTGGGCCATATGCACCAAAAAATAATCAGCAACTCTACATGCTAAAGTCTAATTAAATATGACATTTGATGAAATTCCATGCTTCAGTTTTTGATATAGAATAGCTACAAAATTTGTATCACATACAGAGAGAGATTTTTAAAAATATATCAAATCGTATTCAGATGAACCTAAAATGTGTAAATCCATGAAAAATTGGAAAATATTTTCATAATTCCAATACTTTCTCCTGACAAATATACATTAAAGAATATATTTTAAAAAAAAAGAAGAAGAAGAAATTGTAATTAAGATTTTCTTTAATAGCTGAGATATACTTCACCATCAAAACCGACTACAAATCCAACTACATCTACAATAGTAATATAGAAGTTTGAGTGCTGAAGAGACTGTTGCACGTAGAGTTACAAGAGTTGGCTGGTAGGTACCTGTATGTCTAAAGTTGGTTTTTGGATAAAATTTTCATGCGATTTTTATCCCCTCACTCTTTTTTTTTCAATGTTTCATGACAATTTTTTTTCACCTTAATAAAAGGAATTTAGTTATTATTTAACACAGTAGTAATTTTTTTCCATTTTTCAATAAAGTTTATTCAGAATTTGTAGAATGACTTTTTAAATTTTTCATGCATTTTTTATACGAATTTCAGCTTTTTTTTCACGATTTGTGGTAGTGTTTTTACATTTGTAAAAATAATTCAGTTTCAAACTTTTAGCCTTGTCCTTAGGATTTTTTTTTTTCATTCCACAGTGATTTTTTGACATTCTGAAAAATAATCCAGTTTTAATCTTTTAGCCCTGTTTAATAAATTTGTCCCCTTTTCAATAAAATTTATTCGAATTCGTAATTTTTGAACTTTTGGTTAATTTTTGACAGTAAATTATGTCTTTTTCTTTGAGATATTTGACATTTTAGTGATTTTCAATGCGTTTTTTAATGTTTTTCTACATTCCACAGCAATTTTTTGACATTAGTGAAAGAATTCCGGTTACAATGTTTTAGCCGATTATGGTAAATTTTGTGCTCTATGATTTTTGAACTTTTAGCAATTTTTAAAGTTTTTCACATTTTGCAGCAATTTTTTCACTTTAGCAATTTTAAAAAAAAATTTCCAGTCACTAAAAGGGGACAAAGGGGACCAAAATGCATAAAAGGAGATCATTTGGGAGGCCTGGATATCTCAATTTCTATGGGTCCAATCTTCACACAACTTGGGAATTTGTCTTGGATTGCGCCCCCCATACACACACACCATTTTAGTTCTGGTTCTCTCCAACAAGAGGGTGCTGTAATTTCCTGTATTGTCTTTTATATTGTTTTCAGTTTCAATTTTTGACGGATGTTCAGTGAATGAAGCTTAAGTTTTTTGGCTTCCCTCAGCTCTTCTTGAAACCTTAAACAAGATCTCTGCTGTTTCAAGAGCTGATGTGAAACAGTAAATTCAAAATTAGTCATATTACAGCAAAACTAATCTTAATTTTTTTATGCAAATTCTTCATAAAATCAGATCTGATGTCAGTTAAGAGTAACAGTTTGTTTCCTAGAGACACCGATAAAAAAATTGATAGTTTTGATATAATCGATTTGGCCATAGTATCAATTAAACCAATAAAACATATCAATATCACCCATCACTAATTAACACTCTTATATAGCAAACAGGCTTAGGTGTATGATGTGAAGTTGATAACACCATCTCCTACAATCCAACCCTAAAAATTAATGCAAAACACAGTGATGCTTCATTTAGGATACTTTCAGTAACTTCTTTCATAGCAGCTGTTTTTATTGACTTTTCTGCAACAGTTTGAGTGAACACTTGATCTTTTTCGTAATACAGCCATAAGTTTTTTGTGAGACAGAGGGCGGCATATTCATTACAGAACAAAATGGTTTGAGGCCAGCTTAACTTTGTCCAATACACCACATGCTATATATCAGTTGAAGATTAATTTCAGAAACACCACTGTTGTATTCTTGCATGTGAGAACTGTTTATTTTTTTAGTGCTATTGCACTCTGCACAGCACTTTGGATAATTCTCATAAACTCAGCATCAAAAAGATGTTGCTTGGCAGCATTTGTATAGTAATAAAGGAAATACTGTATGGATGGGCTATACAATACAGTTAAAATTTTCTTTCAAACTGTAGTTATATTAGGTGAAACTTATATGGTTTATAATCATTATTTTTAAATTAGTTTTAATCTCAATTTAAAATTGAAAATGCAACTAAAATGAGATTTTAACAATTGAATCATATATCACAAAAAATAATGTCAAAGTAAGTAAGAGAATCTGTAAAAACCGTGAGACTGAAAGACTAAACTTTTAATAACAAAAATCACTTATTATTTACTTATTTTGTAATCTATTTATGATGTAAAATGAAAATAGTTTATTTAGTATGCATAAAATCTAGAAATTGTTTACTTTATGGTTTCTAAAAAAATAATTGCAAGAAAAAAATTTATTTGTACAAAATATAATATTTTCTAAAATTTCTAATTTTTTCAGAAAAAAAACTGAAAAAAAAAAAAAAAAAAAAATTTTTTTTTCCACCACTTCAAAATTTCCAGAAATTTTACATCTCTAGGTAATAGTAAAGTTAACATACTAAGATTGTAATTAGTCTTAAAGATTTGAGACTTTATTTATTAATATTTATTAATTTATACAATATTGATAATTTTTAATATATGAAAATTATATGCTAATAAGTATGTCTGAGAGAGTTTAGTACCATCTGTTAACAGATTAAACATGTGCTACCAAATGGAAAATAAATAACTAAATTTTATAACAAAAACTTTCACTTCAACTTTTTTTAAATTTAATTATTGTTACATAACATCTTCCACTAAGCTATTCAATTAATATATCAGTATTCTAAAAGCATAACACAAAAGCCTTTGAATTAAATAAAATATAAAATAGTCCCAAAGGTGTAAGATTTAGAATGCAATGTTTTTATAAGCAAAAGGGGAATAGTTAAATAGAGATATAATGACTGACAATCTCCAAGCTTCCTGTGAATACACTGGGGGGAAAAATGCATACAAGAAACAATACTTGTAAAGAAAAAATATGTTATGACTATTTGCTTTATGACAACTGGTAAAAAATGAATTAAAAATTCTAATATTATGATTAGGAAATCACTGTTTTTAAGAGTACAGAGCAACTCAGTACAATGTGAGTAACTCAATTACTTAAAGATAACTCAAAATATATTATCGACCATATATTAAACTGCAAAACAAAAATATATGTTAGACTACAATAAGCAGAAATATATTTCATTTTAAACTGAACATGAAAAATAAATTACTATGTATCATACAGAGCGATTTCGAAATATAAAGTTAGTTCATAAGAGAAGCTTTAAAAAGAATCCCTTATTACATTATTTTAGTTTGAAAACTGTATTTTTTTCATATTTCCTGCAGACTAATAATGTCAATGAGGAAAAAATAAATTCCTGGTCATTTAAGTGTGTCATGAGCTTTCTAGAGAAATGTCATGAATTCAACTAATTTTCAAACTAGTTAGTCCACTATTCTTTTCTTCTTCAGGAAGTTAAACTATACCTTTATTAAATTCACCATCCATTTTCCCAATGTACCGGGGTGCAAAATGATAAGAATGGCACAAAAATAAAGAACTCAGTTCATGTTTGCTATGCAAATGTACAAATCTTTGTGTTAAAATTAATTACATGATTTTGCAATTAATATTTAAAGCAGTGGTTTACAAAAATTGTATATATATTTTTTAATCTATTTTAAAATATGTATTTTGCTAAATTTACACTGGAGCAAAATGATAACACTGTAAATATTTCAAAACTGTGGCTTTTGATAGGTGGATATTTTTGCATATCATTTAACAACAGAACATTTAAAAGAGATTCTGAATGCAATCATTTACTTCTCAACACTTTTTGACGATGGGGAGAGGGAAAACTGCTTTCTGACTTCAAAAGAGTCCAAATTCTAGCTTATAACAACAACGGAATGTCACATCAAAGAATTACTGATAAAATTAAATGTTCAAAGATTGTCATTTTTAATTTCTTACAAAATCCAACTACTTATGGTACTGCAAAATCTACAGGAAGACCAAGAATTATTTTGAAATGATATGAAAGTTTCGTTGTTCACAAGCAAAACAATGACAACAAAGGAAATTGGAAGTCGGATAAAGACAGCAGCATTAGTCTGGACTATAAGAACAACAATAAAAAATTCGGGAATCCTTAAATATGTAAAACCATGTCAGTGTCTGTGTTTAACATCTGGCCCGCATTCAGTTTGCAAGGAAACATCTGAAGCAATTATGAACATAGAAATAGATAAGGACTTCTAACGAAATAGCCTTTTAAAGAAGAAAATCAGTCCTTTAAAAATGTTTCAAATAGGGGGACACCTGTGTAGGACAGTTGTATCAGTTCATCTGCTTCTTCAAATTGCCTGCTTGACAGCCATTGTCTGGTAGGTACTGAAGGTAGGTATGTTCATGCAGTTTTGGTTTGTTGCTTGTAGGTGAGGCTACTTTAGCAGAGTTGTACACTGGCTGCCATTTAGTTCCAAAGTTGCAACTCGATATTGCACTATTTCGTTAGAAGTCTTTATCTATTTCTATGTTCATGGAAACAACAAACGAATTGGTCCAAAATTATTTTTAGTGATAAAAATAAGTTTAATTTTGATGGTCTAGATGGTATTCATTCATAGTGGAGGGCTCCTTAATGGTTTGAACTGCTTTTTCCTCAAGTAGTAAGCTTAGAATTGCTTTTCTAGAAGGATGGCAAAATAGGCATACCTATATTCACATGTAGAACACCATTTATTGAAACAGGGTGAAAAAATCCCCAGCCTTAACTATATTTTTAACAAGACAATGCCTCAATTCACTCTGCAACAGATACAAAGAATTGATTTGAAGATAATAAGATCCCCACACTTGATTGGCTGGCCAATAGTCTGGACCAAAATCTCATGGAGAACATTAGGGGTATTATAGTGTGCAATATCTACCAAAAATTTTTTCAAATGATCCAGTATAACTCGAACACAGAATTTAAATCTGCCGTTTGAAAGGCATGGCATGTTTTGTCACTTCAACAAGTACAAAACCTAGTAAACTTTATGCCACAATGCTGCACTGAAATTATTAAACACAAAAGAAGCACAATTGGCAGGTAATATTTCCATAACTTAGAAAAATCTGTTCCATTCTTATCATTTTGTTCCTGTCCCATATCCAGCCAAAATGCATTTTATTATATTGAAAAATAACAATTGTTTTACAATGTGTTTTTTTTTAATGTTTATATTGCCTATTTAGTTTGATAAAACCAATTTATATGGTTTATATATGGATTAATATTTACTATTTAGTCAATTAAATGGTCATTTGTATCATTTTGCACCACAGTGTAAATTATCACATTTCCAATTATTTTTACCAAACATAATTTTTAGAAATTATAGTAGACTAACTTGGCTGTAAAATTTATAATTCATACAAACTAAGTAAAACTTTTAGCATCAAATTTCACATAAAAGTTCCAGATTCTTAAGTAATTAAATTTATTTATCTATTCATTTATCTAACACAGAATTCTAATAAAATAATCTAGATATGCACTTTTAATTATGCACTATAAACATATTAGAATATGTTTGGGATTAAATAGCCCATTTCATTATAATAATCCTGATCATCCAACTACCAACTACTACTAACCATAGCCAAAAGTATGGAATCAGCACTCATTATATGACAACAAAAAATAAAATATATACATTTTAATCATAACTGAAAAGCTGTAATCTTTTCTTGTTTTTGTATGATCATGAGTATTAGAACAATACAGGAACACAAAGCAAATTACAAAACAAGAACACTATTTTGATTATAATTTTTTTTATATATAACTTGTGCAGGAAAAAAGTTTGGAATCACATCAAGTCTGAGAAAAAGTTTGGAATCACTCATTTGCTCATAAAAATTTTCATGACTGTTAACCGTCTTATTATTACATACTGATCTTGCACTGTTATATTTGAGATGGATATAAATATGAGGGGCAGTCGGAAAATAAGGCAACTGTGGACAGAGGTGTGTATGAAAGACAAAAAATGTAATGAGACATTAAAGATAAAACAACTTTATTTTTCCACATAAGTACCAAGTACATTGAGACATTTGTCATATCGCTTTATAAGCCCATAAAAGCCCTCCAGGAAAAAATCAGGGCTTTGCATATGAACAAAGCGTTGAATGGCTATGGGCGAAAGACGACACAGCAGGTGAATGTGAACATGCAAGACACCGATACATCATTGGGTAGAGATCGACCACGATCAAGCAGATGGCGCTGTTGAATAACGATTTGTCCGTATGCAAAGCCCTGATTTTTTCCTGGAGGGCTTTTTGGAGCTTATAAAGCGGCATGACAAATGCCTCAATGTACTTGGTACTTATGTGGAAAAATAAAGTTATGTTTTATCTTTAATGTCTCATTACATTTTTTGTCTTTCATACACACCTCTGTCCACAGTCGCCAGGGGAAACTTATTTTCTGACTGCCCCTCGTACATTAGGCTTTTATTTCTTTGCTCATTTCAAACCAGTAGATTAAACTGCACCTGTCAGAGAGCTGGATTTGAAAACCAGAGAAATAGTACTAATACTAATAGTTATGCTGCTAAAGCAAGGAAAATCACAGGGCGATGTAGCAGAGGCATTCTAATGTTTTGAAAAACTCCATAGAGCTTAAAAGTGTGAAAAAAATGCCCCCATTCTGGTAGATGATTAGCTACATCCGTATGTCAGAATTTTGCTGAAAATGTGAAGAATACGAGATGGAAAAAGGCCCCCTTTCATATTAATTTTGGCACAGTGATAGATTTCCAAGTATTAGATGTTTTTAGTTGATGTTCCTAACCAGCAAGGTTTATTTTATTTCTATGAATGCATTTGTTGCAGAGATTTAATGACTAGTTTAGCTTTTGAAAAATGAGTAGTTATCAGGTAGAGTTGTCCTCTGTGTTATATTAGGTATTGTTCTTCAGGTCTTTAATGCAACTTGTGTTTTTTTTAATAAAGTTTCTGAGCATTTATATAAATCTTGGTTAAGACAGGTACTAAATTTGTGGTTCAGGCATTTGGCTAAAGTGGCTTTCATTTTCTTTTCACAGTTTAATCTTGTTTTTCTTTTAAGCAAAGTCCTTAACATTTAAATTAACTGAAAAATAATTTATTGAAATATATAATTTGTCGTATTAGAGAGAGTTGTAAATGTTTATTCAAATGTTAATTTGTATAAGATATAATGTTAAGGTATATTAAAATGTTTTGCTTATTGAACTAAAATTAAGATTAATAAAGCTTTAAATATAAACCTATAATTGTAAGAACTAAAGTTCATATTCTCTTGTTTTAATAGTTTAAAAATTGAAATGCCATTAAGTTAAAGGATTTAAGTTATGTTGTTAAAAGTAAAGTTTACATTTTTTTACGTGCTACATTCAAGTTTAATATTAAGTTAAAAGATATAAAGTTTTAAAAACAAAGTTGTAAAGTTTCTCTTAATACACTTTAATTGTTATACATTTCTAAAAATACTAGTTTATTAGACACCTATTGGGTTCCAGTGTTTTTCATTTCTCAGTTTGACAAGAGTTTGTAGTGAATAGAGATTTTGCTTCAGTAATGGTTTACGGCTATGAATCCTCATATCCTACATTTGTTAAACTAGGTGTTATTTTTGTTGAACCATATTTTATTTTGCTACATGTGATATTTTTGTTTTTAATAAATTTATTTAATGTTTTAATTACGTTTGCATTTATTGTATCTTTACCACTGCACATAATGCATATACATATATACACATCATCAGCTGTTTTTAGCTATCTTTCTTTTAACCAATTTTATATATATAGCTTTTATTTTTATTGGAATGGGTTTAACAGCGTTAGCATTTCCAGTACCTCCATATAAGAATGGTCTGCTGTGTTTTAGACATTTTAGATTTGCCTTGCATTATTCAAGTGAAAATGCTATCAGTAATGCTGTCATGTTCTGTATGACAGACTTTGTGCTGTGAGCATTTCACAGACTTTGCATGCTGAGGATGATTTTTTTTTTTGTGCTGTCATCTGTTGGTTTTGAGAGGTGATAATTGTGGTTGTTGAAGGTTGCATGTTGGTCTGGGTCACCAATGAAGAGGTCACAAAAAGGTGATGGCAGGGATTGAACTGGTGACCTCATGAACAGTAAGCGAGTGACATAGCATTCAGCAAAAGGCCAAGCCAGTTACTCTAAGCTAGTAACTCGCTATATACTTTTCAGGTGAGGTGAGATCTCGCTACACATGTTTATGAATCTTTAACACATACACACATAAAAAGAAATTTCACCAACTTTGCAACTTTAAATAGAATTGCTCACCGGGGTACACTTATTCCATACTTTTTGCCATGGGAAGTACACTATAAACCAACTTAAGGGCAGAGATATCTTCCTAAAACTTACTCATTCTAAAATATTACATTTTCTACTAATTCTCGTTGACTCTGCAAAAAACATTTAATAGCATAAAAATGAATAATTATAATTTCTTTATAACAAAATAGGTTGTTTCTATAGAAAAAATTTTAATCAATGATGTTTCAGTTATGCAATGAACCAAAATGAATTTGATGCACAATGAAAATATGATTATTATTTAATATCAGATATGACCTTTACACAACAGAATGCTAAAATAAAATAATTTAACAGTAAGTAATTCAATAAAAAATATTAATGGTAATTTTAATTAAAATAAGATATTTAAATGTTGATTTCATCACACAGAATTTCAGATATTAAATCTACCAGTAAAATCGTTATTGAGAGAGAGATCATAATTGAATTTTTGAAATAAATTCAATTTTCGTTAATTGGCTCTCTAAGAAAACAATATTTATTACATAAATGATTCATTTGTTGCTTTAGTTCTTTTCTATTTTTGCAGTTTTAAAAGTTCTTCAGAACACTTAAAGTTGTGCTGTGAGACAATGATGCTGCATAGTTTGGTCAAGAATTTTCTTCTTATTATTATTGAAATTTTATTGTTGTTATTTGTTTTTGGATAGTCTTTCTCATTTACAGTTTATATTGATTAAATATTTCTATAAAAACTACTAAATTTTTCACATTCAATACTAAGCAAGTTAATACTGTGGAACCACTCTAGAAAGACGGACCTTGGCATGGTGCCAAAAAAATAGACCCGTCCGAAGGGAGGGAAGCATTATATTAGGAGGAGACAAAATTCAAGTTTCCCTTATCTTGCCTGACCGCTTGTCATTTCTTCACTGGCTGTTCTTGTACTATTAGCGTTTTTTCTCTCTCTCCTTATTTTGTCTGCTATTCATTTTGTATTTGTTTCTACTTCTATAAAATGGATTTAAAAGAATCTAAAAGCTCTCAAGGCAAACATTTTCACAGTGCAGTGAAAAATATGTTAAACAATGTTGTAAAATATTGTGATAATGAAGCAGATACAGGCTGTCTAACTATTCTATTAGCACATGCAACAAAAAGAGCTAGTGCAATTGCCGGTGTTTCGGATAGCGCTATAAGAAGAATTCGGAAAGAAGCTAATAACAATGCAAATAATTTCGCTTCTCCTAAAAAGAAAAAGGTGAAAACAACCATAGAGAATGTCAACTTGGATAATTTTAACTTGGATGTAATTCGTAACAAATTTTTGAAAAATGGGCAAATGAAAAATTCATTCCAAACTTACCGAAAAATTCTGTTGTTGTGATAGACAATGCGCCATATCACTCTATTCAATTGAATAAGCCTCCGAATTCTTCAATAAACAAAAGGGAAATTATGGATTGGTTGGCACTGAATAAAGTGCCATATTCTTCAAACATGCGAAAAGTTGAATTGATGGACCTTGTTAAGACGAATTCGCCCTCCACTAAAATATACAAATTCGACACCATGTTAGCCGAACATGGGCATTATGCGTTAAGATTGCCTCCATACCATTGCGACATAAATGCAATAGAGTATGTATGGGCGGATATGAAGGAATTCATTCGAAAAAGAAATATAACAGCGGATTTAAATATGGATCAACTTTTTAAATTGACCAAACTTGCACTAGAAAATGTTAATGCTGAGAAATGGAAAAACTACTGCACGAACATAGAACACCTGGAAAATGAGTATTGGAAGAAAGACGGCATAATAGAAGAAATTTGTGAGCCATTAATTATTTCGTTCGACGATGATGACGACGATGATTTTTTTTCGGATGATTCTGATGATGACATCGAAAATGAATGAATAACCCCCCCCCCCCCCCCTTGCACTTTTTTTTTTTTTTTTTTTTTTTTTTTTTTAAGAGAAGGTCCGTGATGATATTAAGAAATACAAGCATTTTTATTGCTTTATTTTTTTCTGAGACCTTCACTTTAAAATAATTTTATTTTTACCAGCTTTAGCATATATTTTTTAAGTTCTTTCATCTCATTTTGACAATAATTTCATTTTTATTCCTATTTGCGTGAAATTTTTCAAGAATTTAACATTCAAATACTTAAAAATCGAACAGCGTCTTTAATTTTCCTATAAATTCGGTACAATCTGAGTTACAATTACAATTTTTTCGTGAACTTAACCAAAAAATAGGTTCAAAGCACGACCTTTGACGACATTTTCAGTAAGATTATAGTTACTTTTATAATAAAACGAAAAACGCTGTTCAATTTCCTGATATCTGAATAAGAACGTCTGAAACCTTCGCGCATTTATGAATTAAAAAGATTTAGTAAAGGTATCAGAAAACTTAATTTGAATTCGAGCACATTTTTTTAAATATTTGAGTGCAAAAAATATTTTTCATCCTTTTGTATGACTCTGTACTCTTTGAACTATTTTCTTTTATTATTAATTGAGTATTTTGTTACACATTTTCGCCATATTATTAAATGGTTTCATATAGGAAAATGAACATGAGTAATCAAGAAAAAAAATGGAATTCTTGCGGTAAAATTAAAAAAATATGTATTAATAACCATAATAATAAAAGAGCATTTTAAAACCACACTTCTCCTACAATTACATAAGTGTGCCCTATAACTGTAAGGAACCGATATTTAAAATCGTAATTTATTTAAGAAAACAATAAATTGCAATAACATGTGTAATAATACAGTAAAAAATAGTATTTATTTACTTAACATTTTTATATCCGATAATTAAATAATCTAAATTATCATAACATGTTTCTTTAGATTGAAGATATCCCCTTCATCGAAGTGAAAACTACAATTTTTATGTGCTTTATTACATAAGAACAAAAATCCTTTTATAACCTTGGAACAAGTAAACATGAAACTATCGGAAATCAACTCATCCCCCCCACGAAAGCAAAACTCCCTTTCAGGAGGAATCCCTTTCATTACCTCGATCCCTATTATGAAGAATAGACTGGTCATATTTGGACCTGTTACTCACGTGACCAGTCTTTAAAGCTTGGCTGAGCAGTACCATGTCATTAAAAGCCAAGAACATATTTATTAATGGACCTATTTTAAATGGAAAAACTATGCAATATGCTAGAGCAGTAGTTCTCAACCTTTTTCATCTAACAGTGCACTCGATCTCATGGTTAAACTTCTGTGGTACACTAATCTTATCAGTGAAAACCTCTGAAAGGAACAAATGTCTTTTTTAATTTATTTAATTTTAATAACATATCAAAATGCTTCATCATAAATAAACAAAGTGAAATATTTTGTTATTAGTTGTAATGAAATGCTTTTTTTTTTTAAGTTCTTCTTTACAAGGTAGGGTTTTTGGATCATCTTCCATGGATCTAGCAGAAATTTATTTTTGTCTTGAACATTATTAACTGCAATAAAAGCTTATTTCTTATAAATGTAACATTGAGATAATTGAACTGACCATGCAACAAACATATGCAACATATAATCTGAGGAATTTTTGATGAAGCTTGAATTTGATCAGAGTTTTGTTGTTACATATAAAAAATGCATGTGAATTTTTAGAAAATGTGTGACACTTTATCAAATCAAAAAGTATTCAAAGCTGCTAGAAACTCTCTTTCAGAAACACTGAAAGAATACAGAAATGTAACTGGCAATATTACATTGATGCAGGGCTCGAAAATTCTAAAAATTTTAAGGTTCCCAGAAAAATTTGTGATCACAGTGTTTTAATAAATTCAGAGCTTAATGAATGAAGATATTGTGTCACATAGACACAGTTTTGAATAATAAAAAAAAAAATTTGTTTTATGGTTCATCAATTAATGTTTTGACTGTTCTCTATCCAAAAGCACCTCCTCCCTCCCTTCATATTCTTATTATAGATGTATAACTTAAAAGGGAAATGTTGCATTACATTTGCCCACTAAGATTAAGCATTAAATATTGCATTTACAAATTTATTCAAATGTATACAGAACAAATAATTAATGTATATATACTGTATATACTCGCGTATAAGCCAAGAAATTTTGACCTAAAATTGTCTTATGAAGAGGGGGGGTCAGCTTATACGCGGGTCACATTTGAGGAGAAAAATTGTAAGCCATACAGCTTTCTGACTGGCATAGCAGCGCATGGGGAGAAAAGGGGGGAAGTCACAATACGGGATTTAGAGCGCTTGCGTGAGAGAGACAGGAGAAGGAAAATTGACCTTGACTCCGTTCATTTATTCATGCTTTTGTCTCTGACTAGGTAATTCTAATTTTCTCTGCTCTAGTAAGTGATCGTTTGGTTATATAAGAGATTTTTTTCTTTCTTGCATTCTTGCTTTTAGCAAAATGGAAACTTTAAAAACCAAACGTGCTGCATATGGGCTTCTTTCAAGTTAAAAGTCGTGAAGTATGCTGAAGAGTATAATAACTGTGCCGCAGCTAGACAGTTTGGAATAAAT
Organism: Maratus michaelseni; assembly: GCA_963931845.1. Classification (NCBI taxonomy): domain Eukaryota; kingdom Metazoa; phylum Arthropoda; class Arachnida; order Araneae; family Salticidae; genus Maratus; species Maratus michaelseni. Next base: position 21,409,123 of record OZ007586.1, read on the forward strand.
GAAAAACAAGTGAGAGAATGGCGGAAAAATAAACTGACTTTACATGCTATGCCAAAAACCAAAAAAGCATTGAGAACGGGAATAGCTGCATTTCCTGAAATGGAGAAAGAATTAAATCAATGGATTATGCAATGTTGCGAAAGTGGTTGTGTAATCACGCGAACTGGAATACGATTACAAACATTAAAAATGTCTAAGGATGACAAATTCAAGGATAAGAAGCCAGAAACATTTTTTGTATCAGCTGGATGGTGTTCACGATTTATGATTCGTTATCGACTTTGCCTTCGCCAAAAAACTAAAATCGCCCAAAAGCTACCAAAACAGCTCGAAGAAAAAGTAGAATCTTTTCAAAGGTTTGTTATTGGGCTTCGAAAAAAGAAAAATTTTGATTTATCGCAAATAGAAAACATGGACGAAACACCTGTTACTTTTGATTTACTCAGCAATAAAACTACAGGTCACGAGAAAACTCGTTTCACCGTTGTTTTATCTTGCTTAGCAGATGGCTCCAAATTGCCCCCAGTAATTATATTTAAGAGAAAGAAAATTGCATCTAATGTAAAATTTCCGACTGGAGTAATTATCAGGGTACAAAAAAATGGATAGATGGATGAAATACGAACCATTGATTGGCTGGAAAATGTGTGGGGCAAAAGACCCGGAGCAGTATTTAAGAAACCATCAATGCTTGTATGGGATACATTTGGCGCTCATACGACCGACGAAGTGAAAGAAAAAGTTAAAAAACTAAATTCGTCGATGGTTGTTATATCAGGTGGACTCACGTCACTTGCAACCACTTGATGTTTGCATCAACAAACCATTTAAAGATAGATTACGAAAATTTTGGATTGAGTGGATGTGTTTGCCAGATGTACAGAGAACAAAGGGTGGCAATTTAAAAAAGGTGGGAATCGATGTTATTGCCTCTTGGGTCAAAGAGGCGTGGATGTCAATTCCAAGTGATATGATTGTTAAATCATTTAAAAAGTGCTGTATTAGCAATGCGATGGACGGCACTGAGGACGATTTCATCTACGAATATGATGATGAAAATTCATCAGATCCTGAGTCAGATTTTTATGACGAAGAAGCAACAGAATGGGACTTCATCGAACTTTTTGGTAATTCAGATAATGATTCCGAATCTGAGTGAACCATTTGATGTTTCTTAATTTTTTAGGTAATTAATTTTGCTTGTTTAGTATTTTAATAAAAATGTAATTTTTGTCCAAAAACATTTGGAATTTTTTTTGTCTTTGGAATTTTTTAGGGTTGGCTTATACGCGGGTCAAGAGTTTTACCAATATTTTATCCTTCAAAATAGGGGGTTCAGCTTATACGCGAGTATATACGGTATATATATACAATATTTAATTTTTAAATTGTCCCGTGTGTGTTTGGCAGTCCATGCGTTCTTTGTCTCACCCCTCCCTTCTCAAAATTGCCGTGGTCCATAGGAGAATAAAAATTCATCGCTGATGGCGGCGGCCACGGCAACTTGTGAGCGCTTCCGTTTAGGTTCTTGGCCGGGAACCTGCTTGGAAAAAATACGTTCCCAGAAATGATTTTTGGGTTCCCTGGGATCCAGGGAACGCTATTTTTCGAGCTCTGCATTGATGGATTAGTATATAATAATATAGAAATATAAATTCAAGAGACAGAGGAATACATCATTGCTGAAATTCTAAATTCTTCTCAAGAATTCCAAAGGCAATGACTTAAAAGAGAAAACAAAGAATCAGATAAATTAAAATCAGATAAGATAAATTAAAATTGACTCAGGGGTCTGTCCAGACTTTTTTCCCAGGGTCCTGATTTTGTGAAATTGTGAACAGCTTTTTATATTTGTAAAAAAATCTAATCATAATTTTGTGAATTAGAAATGGTTGTGTTCTTGTTTATGCATTTTTAAGAAGATATGGATGTAAAATACATATATTTTCTTTATATATGTAAAAGTGTCAGGCCAGATTTTACTTTTAAATGATTAATTTGTGAAATGTTGGGTTTAAAGATGGAAAATTTTTGTGAAAAACCTATTTTTAAGACAAAGAATTTTGTGAAGGGTCCTGTTTTAGGGAAAATAATTTTGTGAAGAGTCCTGTTTTGAAATGAAAATTTTTGTAAAGAGTCCTTTAAAGGACCCAATTTTTTCCTAAACAGATCCCTGTGACTTCAAATACATTTAATATGCATACATGTATTTGCAAAACAACACATTACAATGCCATTACAAAGCAATAATGCATACATTTACTGACTGCAAATACATTTAAATACAATTGAAAAATAATTGTAAAATCCATTTCAAATTCAATTGCTTAAAAGAAAAAATGACTGATTTTGTCTATAAAATAAAATTTAAAGAATGGCTGGAAAACAATCTTTAGAGAAAAAAAAAAGGTAAATCACTATTATTATTTTTAAAAATTTCTTATATAGTATTGGCTATTACGAATATTAGATACAGCAAATGTTTTTAAAAGTTTCATCGAGTTCGTAATATGCAGGTTCAACTGTTTTATAAGGCAAGCTTCATACCAAGGTGAAAAGCAACACAATGTGTGACTTAAGAGACAAATTGTTTCCAACCTGCTTTTTTTCCTAAGTCACGTGTTGTGTTACTTGTTGCCTCAGTGTATCCACTGGAAGCAAAGGGATGGCCTAAAATAAATGACCTAAAATTTAACAATTCAAAAAGAAAAGAAAATGTTCTATTACATGATTAAGCTAAAGATCTAAATAAAATTGCTTAGCTTACTGTTTGACAATCTTAGATCCAGGTGCTTTGAAAGTCTGATGCATGAAACAATTTTCATTTTTGGAATAACTATATTTTCTGTCTCTTTCATCATATCTAAAAATATTCCCATATTAAATCAGAATAACTTTTTAAAAATTTGTAACATATATTTATAGCTAATTTATAAAACTTCAGTTATTTGTCTCATTAGTATTACTTGCAATTTATTTTAAATTATTATTAGGATAAATAAGTGACTAACTATTAAAGGGTAAAATTAAACACAGCCTGAAGAAACTAAATAGAAAAAGTGGCTTTTAAAAAATTATCTGCTAGCAGTTTGAAAATTTTGCAGAAGTGGACCCTTTTATATATGCCCTAAACACATGATTTATATTCCTCAACTTATTGATTCTCAAAAGATTTTCAATTAATTCATTCTATTGCTTGAATATCTAAAAGCCAGTGAAATAGGGTTTTTGCCAACCTTTTACCTTGGAACTGCTTACTAGTGTCACTAGTAAGCAGTACCAAGGTACTCAAGAACTATTTGGCAGAATGAGCTGCAATTTTGGATTTGCATATTTGAAATGTCTAAAAATCCATTTCTTTAAAAAAAAAAATTCATAGATTACAATTCAAAATGTATTTTTAAAACTTAATTTTTGAAAAAAAAAAACATGAATTGTAACCTCTCTTTTAAATAGAAATTGATTTCTAGAAACTTCAAATATATGAATCCAAAATTAGAGCTCATTCCACAAAGTAGTTTTTGAGTGACACTTAAAAGGCTACCTGCATTGCAATCTGTTTTGTAACAATTGTAAATAAATTTAACATTAGGAGTTCCAACTTTTAAACCAATACTTTTCCGTTAACATGGTGCCCGTCGAAAATGACTTTTCTGTTTGCGCGATACCAATTGTAACCAAAAATAACATTTGTTAGTGCTCATACATTTGTTACTGACAGTGGCTTTAATGAGTTTTGTGCATTTTAGAGATTGCTGCATCCAGGGATGTTTCTTTTGTGCATGCAGCACTCATACATGCATTAGTGACCACTGCTTTAATGAGTTTTGTGCATTTTAGATATTGCTGCACATCAAGTTTCCTGCATCCAGTGATGTTTTTTTTTTTTAGTTTTCGTGTGCACGCAGTGCTCATACATGCATTGTGACTGCTGCTTTAACGAGTTTCATGCATTTTAGAGATTGCTGCACATTGAGTACAACATGGCTGTATTCAGGCTGGATGCATGATACAGTTTTTCAAAAAGCTTTTCGAAGTACATTGAGCCATTAGAGAAACATGTGCTACTAATCTACGATTGCCATGGAAGTCATTTAACACAGAAGACCATTAGACATTCCATGGAGAATCAAATTATCATATTGTATTTACCTCCAAACACCAGCCACGCCCTTCAGCCATTAGATGTTGGTGTATTTTCACCACAGAAAAGAAATTGGAAAGATATTCTGAAGGTGTAGTTTTGAGAAAGTCAATTACAAATTGTGACAAAAGCTCTTTTTCCTTTTCTTTTATGTAAACTTTTAGAAGACATATCCACAAAAAATATCATCAAAGGCTTCAAAAGGAAGTGTAATTTATCCTCCTAATCGTGAAGCAGTGGTACATAGAATAACACCCTCACCAGATGATGTTATTGATGATTTATAACCTATTTCTACTGAATAGCTTAGTGGTTCTGTTGTTGCTGCAGATGAATCAATGCCATCAACATCTCAACAAGGCATTGTATCTGTTAGAAAAAGTAATTACTAGTGTAATTACTAGTAATTTAAAAGAAGCAGATTAGCAAACGCAAATAGAGCGTATATGCTGGCGATTGGTTGCCAAGATTATGCATGAAAGAAGCTGAAAAATAAATTAGGTGTATTGTGTCTAGAAAATGAAAACCAACTGTTTTAAAAAAGTAACTTAACGTTTATTGAATAAAACAGAAATAAAAACTAAAAAGACAAATACAATTTCAACAAATTAAACAAATGAAAAAAATATACTTAATATGAACTGGAGCTTATTAAGAAACAATATTTTTCATAAAGGAAATTACTTTTATTTAAGTTCAATTTACTTTAAAGATTATTATTAATAAAACTTTATACTTTAAACAATTTATAACTTTAAACAATTTAACTTTAATTTAAAACCAAGACAATATAAACTTTATGCATCTCTCCCTCTCTCAATTACGATCCAATTTAAAAGATCGCTGATCTCCGTTTCTACTTAACTTCTGCTATATGGAAAACCTCGACATACCACGCAGTAACCGTCATTAGTATGCCGAAACTAACAAAGCTAAAACATCCAACAACTCAAAGCAAACCATATAGACTTTCACCTAAAGCTCGAGAACATGATGAAGCCTATAATGCCAAGATTATCTGTCAGATTCTTTAGAGCGGGAAAGTGAAACGAGAGACTTAAAATAGATGTTAAAACTTAAGAGGGAAGAAAAAGAAACATAAACTAAAACTTTATTTAAAGAAACTTAAATCAGTAATAAATCAATTAAATAAAGTTGTACGAATATTAAAGCAAACTCAAGAAAACTAAATAAACATAAACTTACTAAAACTTCAGCGTGTATTTCACCTCCTTCCTTAACACTATATAAAGATATGAACACGACTTTCTGAAATCCATCTGATAATATTCAGAGGATGAATGATAAGTCGGTTTTAAAAATCCAAGAAGAGGGAAAAACAACGTTGATAAAAACAAACTTAAATATAAATTAAAACAACTGAACGCTAAACTCAAAAAACATTAACCATTAAACTCAAACTGTTAAATATTGAACGTGTTGCCTTATCAGCCAGGATTCTGATGTCAAGTATCAACAAACCACCATTTTCATTCCCCAGCTATCCAATTGTTTCAATGGCATAGCTTTATCCTCTTTGGAATAGAAAATGCTTGAAACGTTAACTACATCTTTACATAACTTTACCCGGCCGTTCACACTTATTAAACATAACGTCTTTTGACTTTTGTGAAGAACTAAAAGTAAAAAATAAAACAAAAACAGCAGGACATCTCGAATCATCTCTTCATTACAGCTATCCATGACTGAACGGTGGCATAATGAACTTTGCCTTACCACAACACACTGACACGAAAAACGAAGCGAAGCTGATGAGATATCCGAGAGCTTGTATTTAAATGTATCTTCCCAGGTAAACATCCAATCACACGGCTTTCCATATTAAATGAGAACTACGTCACTGCCGGTTACCTGAAAGATCGAGAAGTTCCTAGCAGCGGTGAGAGAGAGCGATGAAGGAGGAAACAGATGGTCATGCCATCTGTTGTCTACTGCCGGAGTCGCTCCGGAACATCGTAACACTTGACGTGTATGGGAAAAAGAAGCCAGTAGAATGTAAACAAAGATACGTGGGCTTCTAAAGATGCTGTGAAAAAAATAAAAGTGAATATGCCAGGATATTTATAAAAGTATTAAAGGTTTAAAGGTAAGTAAACTAAAGGAAATATTAAATACGATATTTAACTATTGAAATAAATAAATCATAAACCAAAGATATGTGTGAGTAAGCCAGAACTTAGAAATAAATATGAAACTGATAATAACTTAAGAGCTTCTAACGAATGACTTAAATGAATGAATTTAGATGAATGTTTTAAATGAAGTGACAAGACTAAAATGTAGACATGTATGGAATATCATTCCAACAGTATCCCCTAAGCAAATTGAAGACAAGTTAAATCCAAACACAATTTTATTGATTCTCCTTATAAGGATTTGAAAAAAGCAATTTTATCTGCCATATCTCCAAAACCTTCAGATTTTACAACAATGTGTATAAAAAATTCAAAGCTGAAACGTAAGCGTGTCCAAGCAAAAGCAGGCGAAGTTCTAACAAATGAAGACATTATGAAATGGTTAAAATATGAATCTGATAACCGGAACACAAAGAAAGCTAAAATGGAGAAGAAAAAAAATTAATGAGGCTCAAACTGGATTAGAATGTGTGGAAGATATCCCCAAAGTAAAAATAGATGTATCTATAGGTGCATGGGTGAAAGTCCAGCATTTGGGGAAAAAGACAAACAAAGAATTCATTGGGAAAATTATGACTACTGAAGATTAAAAAAATATGAAGTAAAATTCCTGAAAAAATCTGAGATTGATGCATTTTGTTTTCCCTGATGCTGAAGACACAGATTATATTGAAAAAAAAGCAGATAATAGGAACATTAAATGAACCCACATTTAATAATCGGGGCCATTATGTTTTTGATAAATAAACTTTGATCACTTATAATGTAAATGGATAAGAATGTGAGTTGTGAAAAAATGTAACCAGAAAATGTGTTCACTTATAACCTAAGCTTGATTGATTGTTAAATTTCTTATTTATGTATTAACTTCAATTTAATATTTAAAGAAAAAGAAAAGTGCCCAGTTAAACTGATGGCATTGAGCTCATAGGCTATTCACACTATTTGTATATTATACTCTTATTTCAAAGGATAATGCCCCTCAAAAAATAAAGAAATCGACAATAAAAATGCAAATTCCGATTATGAGATACACTTTTAATACAAGCTAAATACAAATTTAGAGTTTCAGTCCATTCTTTTATTTTTAGAGTAAAAATATGTGATCCATCTATCACTAACGGCGCTGTTATCTTTATGAATTTAAAATAAAAAATTATAATAAATATGGCAAATGTAAAACTTCCACTTCAATTTCTTAACAATAATTATTTTTCAAAAAAGAATGATTATGAAGCAAGTTTCATAACAAACAGTTTTATTTAAGTAAACAGAAATAAATATAGGTGCATATTTACAAAATTATTAATAAAACACATAAAAGCGCCTACTCAGAACCAAATCATTTAATAAGTTTATGTCCTACTGAATATACAGTTACATTAGTTTGTTAGGTAATAAATTAAAAAAATAATCTAAGAAAATCACAAAATGTAACTAACACATTAATAACATCAAATGTAACTAACACACATGCATAGGTCATTATCACATTTTTCGAGTGTAACTAAAAATACAAAGTTTACCTTACCCGAAAGAAAGAAAGAAAAATTAATCTTTTCATTATAAATAAATACTCTATGCATTGTTATATCTACTTGTATATGAGAATGTCCACTACTCCAGTCATAAAGCCAACATTAGTTTTAAGAAAAAAGTTAAATTTTGACAAAGGAAAGATAATTAAATAACTGATAGCAGAGTTTGGTTAAAAAAAAAAAAAAAAAAAAAAAATATGTTTTTAAGTGTCAATCATTACTTTCAATTGCAAATAATTACACACAATAAGAATAATAAAAAAAAAGAATACGCTTATATTTGATTAAATAGTTTTAGGTCAAATACAGGAAATTGCTTTATGGTAACTAAAAATAGATTTGTAATACCAAAATTCTAGGTTTTCTTCATTTGTACAGCAAACGTCTATCTGTGTACTTTCATTTGTTGAAATTTCGTCCGAGAAAACCTTGTTATGTAAGTTGTATAAAGATAATATTTTATTTATTTTTTGAAAATCGGTGGATTTTCTTTCAATATTGAAATCACCAGCAACGGTAAGTTTACAGTTAAAGTGCATCAAATTGTCTAGAATTTCTGTCATTAATGATTCCAGTAGTTTGATTGATGCCTTCGCAGATTTGTATCCAAAAAGAACAATCATTTGACCAAGTTTAACGGCACAGAATTCTGCATGAGCTCCGCGATCATGTCTTATCCAATTATTTATGAATTGGCACTCTGGAATTATTTCTGTTTTAGCGGCACACATCAAGCCAAAAGCCTTCCGTTTGCCAACACAGTCTATGCGAGATATGCATGTGAATTTGCCATCAAAATCATACACATCATCTTTCAAAGAAAATGGTTCCAGGAAACATAAAAGGTGTGCAGTCGTATAATGTGGGTCTAATTTTATATCTAAATAATGTGCATTCAGTGACTGGACGTTGTGAATAACAATTTTGAAATAACTGTCCGGCACGTCATACATGAATCTTAAATTGAAACGTTTTGGATGATTTTCCAATCTAGACAGCTCTTTTAGTACTGGATCATTTTTTTCTGGGGATTTGGGTGGTTTAAAATCACCATCAATATATAAACCATCAGCAGTAGTTGCTCGACTGCATGCAACATACAGCTGAGCTCTCTCCATTTTTTTTGCAATTTTTACTATCACAAAATTATGTGTGGCACTTTGATCCTTATGTATAGTTCGTCCATTGGCAGCAATCAAAGGAAATTGTGTCCGAACAACTTGTAAGCCCCGTCCATGCCAACTTTTAATAATTTTAATAAGTGGAAAAATTGGAGTTTCTTTAGAATTGAGAAGATTTTCATACTTTTTCCTCATTTGCGCTCCCACAAGTGGATCATCAAGTTTCAAAAATACCATTGTTGGTACCCTTTTACCCGTATTTGTATTTCCATATTGGATGTGTTCTAATGTTCCTGTCGTGCCATTGAAAAGCCCATCTTCTACATCTATATTGCATGTAATCATATAAATTGCAGATATTTTCAATTTAACGACTGCGGGCAAGCCATTTGTGTCTGTAATTTTAAGATTTTTAGCGGATTTTAGTATTTCTTCCTTAGTAGATTTTTTACCAGATCCTTGAGGTTTATCGAAAGCATATGCCACGACTTCTTCTGTCTGTAATTTACTTTGAAAAAAAGCTATTGTACTTATCACATTCTGCATTTGTCGAAAAAAAGGAGATTGCATTGATAGGTGGTTGATTTGAATTTGTTATTTTACGAGATTTTATTAGTGTAATATTGTTATGCATCTTTAATAAATCCTTCATTTCAAGCTTTCTTTAAATATAAGTAAAGGTATTTAGTTTTTCATTGATGCATTTCAGTTTTTCAACATCTCTTGAATAAACATACTCACGTATCTGAAACGGCCAGCGATAATGTTTTCATTCACGATCTTCCAGTTCAAAATACGTTACTCAGTAACAGTAAGTAACCTGTGATGTCAGGATCGCGCTAATCACCGTAGTCTGCTATTCGCGACTTGCGAGTATTCGTAGCCAATGGCGTTTCAGATGCGAATTTGTGTACCTCTAAATGGCAACATGTTTATGCAAAACATTCGCCGATGGTGTGTTTAAAAGGCTGGACTTTCCAGGATGCTTTGCCTTCACTTTTCCTTCCTCCAGCTTGTAATGCTGGTTGTAATATAAAATGTAGCTGCATATTATTTTTCTTCAGTTTGTTTATTTAACAGCGAAGTTATGCTGTCTTATTGTATGTCATCATGTTCATAATAAACTACTATGATTTTAAAGGAGCTGTTACTTTTAAGTCTTCCACATGTCACATGAAACAGTTTTTTATTGGTACGGCCAACAAGTGGTAGCAGAGCGTGGTTGTGATTTTTAAAGCAGTTTAAAGTTTGTTTTTGTGGAAGTGAAGACGTCGTCGCCGATGTGTTTCTCGAAGTCGCTGCGATGTTGTTTTTCTGCTGACGTGTCGCCGATGTTTACAGCTGATGTTTTTTTCCCTGGAGTGCGCTTTTAAAGAGACTTTTGCTTTTTTTCATGTGTATTAAAGTGTTTTTCCTACTTATTTGACGGAGGCCGTATAGAAAATGGAGTTTCAGAATGTTGCTCTTTTGACCTCGTCAAACTGGGAGACGTGGAAGATAGAAGTAAAAGTTCTGCTAATGCATTATGGTGCTTGGGAATATATCGAGAACGTCAAGAGTGGAAGCGGTGAGACATCGGAAAAAACAGTTCCTGTAACAGACAAGCTGACATGGAGAGAACAGAGTGAGGTGAATTTAAGAAAAGCCCGGTCCTATACCATTATTTACCAGACCTTGTCATCTGAGTTTAAGCCATTAATTTCGCATACAACGAATGGAGCTGAAGCCTGGAAGATCCTTAAAGAGCATTTTGAACCTACCACAAGAGCTCGTGTTATACAACTGCTAGATGATTTTTTTGGTGTCCGTTATTTTCCTGGAGAAAATTTGGGACTTTTTTTGTGTCGTGTCAAGCAAGCAGCAGAGCGTCTGCGTGATGTAGGACATACCCTTCAGCCCTTGTACATGGGTTACCAGATGATTAGAAGTTTTCCCGAGGAGTTCCAGTCTACAGTCCAAGCGATTTACAGGTGGCCAGATGCCGGACAAGATTGAGGCTGAATTGCTACTGGAGGAGAATAGATTGAAACTGGCCAAAAAGGACATTTCTAGTTCTAGTGTTGCTTTTTCTGGAGAAGTGGTAAAGTGTAAAACAGGTAAATTTAAGAATTATAATGTTAATCAAAGTAAATTAATAGGTCCTTGTTTTCTTTGTAAATCTTATGGTCATTTAATTGCTAACTGTAAATTGAAAAATCAATCTAAAAATTTTCAAACTAAGAAATATCAGTCAAATAGTAAATTTAAAGAATCTAGTAACGCGGAGTTAAAATGTAATGTTAAGTGTAGTAATGAAAAAAACAATAGTAATGTTAAGTGTAGTAATGGAAAAAACAATAGTAATGTTAAATGTAGTAATGAAAAAAGTAATAGTAATGTAAAATGTACCTTCTCTGAACATGAGACTAGCTTAATTGAAGTAGCTCAAAGTAATTTTAAAAGTAATTTTCTTGAGGCAAATTCATCTGATTTTGGCCAAAATAGTAGCTGGGTGTTTGATACAGCTGCTACTGCTCATTTTTGTAATAACAAAAATCTTTTTTTGAATTATGAGTCAGTTTCAAATATGCAGATGTCACTTGCTGTTGGAGAAAAAGAAAGTCCTGTTCAGGGAAAAGGTACAATACATTTTTTTATTAAATGTAAAGATGGAAGTTTCAATCAAATAATTCTTAAAGATGTTTTGTATAATCCTCATTTACGTAGAAATCTCTTGTCTGGTAGTAAACTTGAAAAACTAGGCATAAATTTTGTTGGCAGTAAAGGCAAACTAATTGTGTATGACAAGGACTGGCAATGGTTATTTTATGCAGTAAGGAAAAATGATTTGTATTTTGTTAAACCTTTCAGCTATAAAACTTGTAAAGGAGAAAGCAACTCGGTTGACATTTCAGCTAACCAAATTGAAAATTTAAATTTGAGTAACTTGTGGCATGAGAGATTTTGTCACGTAAATAGTGAATATTTGGTTAATACTAGTAAAAATGAAAGTGTTAGAGGTTTGCCAGAGCTGTCAAAGTTAACCGAGGATTGCATCTCCTGTAAACTTGCAAAATTGAAGAGAGTGCCATTTAAATCAATAGGGAATGTTAGATCAAAAACTGCTCTAGAACTTTTACACATGGATTTGTGCGGCCCTTTACCTGTAGCATCACATGGAGGGAATAGATACTTTTTCACCATCATTGATGATTTTTCTCGTAATGTTGCAGTATATACCATCAGAAATAAATCGGACGTTTTTCAGACATTCTTAAAATTTCAGAATAGGGCTGAAAGATATTTAAGTAAGAAAGTAATTTCTACTAGAACTGATGGGGGTTTAGAATTCTGCAACAACGAATTTGAGAAATTTTTAGAGAAGCAGGGAATTTTACATGAGAAAACGAACCCGTACAGTCCAGAAATGAATGGTGTCGCGGAGAGTTTTAATTTAACTGCTCTTGATGGTGTTAAAGCTCTCCTTAATTCAAGTGGCTTATCACAAAAATTTTGGGCTGAGGCCTTAATGTGTTTTTCTTACACCTGGAATAGAATCTGTCACAAACAAAAAAGAACCCCTTTTGAGATGTACTCTGGTATAAAACCTTCAGTTTCTCATTTAAAAACATTTGGCTGTTTAGCTTATGTTGGAGTGCCCAAACAAGTCCGAAGGAAGCTTGATATGCAAGCTAAACTAGGGATTATGTGCGGGTATGCTCAGGCAACTAAAGGCTACAGAATTTGGTTAATAGATGAACAGAAAATTGTAGAAACCATTAATGTTCGTTTTGATGAAACTAAAAGGGGGGTAGATATAGCTTCAAAAATTAAAGAACCTAAATTAAATTTTTCACTTTTTGATTTCCCAGAGGACGGAAATATTTTTGATGTAGAACCAGAGATTACATCTGAATTGGGAGGGGCGTCAGATTCTAACCAAAGTTTAGAACAGAGTAGTTTAAAGACTTGTGCAACTATTCCTTGGATACGTAAAGCAGTACCTCGAAAAATTGGAAATAAAACAGACATTTACTATGGCATCGAAGGAACCAATACTAGAATAAGATCTTTTAATGAATTGTTAGAATATTGCAAATTAAATAAAATAGAATGTGATAAAAACCTTTTTGACTTCAGCAGTAAAAATAAAGAATCCGGTATAATTTCTAATTTTTTTAAAAATAGATGAAGCAAACTTGACCGAGGTTAAAATCCCCAAAACTTACAATCAAGCCATAAAAACCCCAGAAGCATCTAGTTGGAGGGACGCAATGAACCAGGAAATGAATGTTATGTATGAACGTAACGTATGGGATCTTGTGACACCTCCAAAGGATACAAAAATACTTGATAATCGTTGGGTGTATACCTTAAAAAGAAATGAAAATGGTGAGATTGTAAGGTATAAGGCTAGGTTAGTTGCAAAGGGGTTTAATCAGGTTAAAGGAGAAAGTTACGATGAAGTTTTCAGTCCAGTTGTTAGTTTTTCAATAATTCGGTTGTTCTTTGCCATATTTTCATGTCTGTTGAAATGGGTTAATGTCCAGGTAGATGTCAACAATGCATATCTTTATGCTGGTCTTGATGAAACTATATACATGCACCAACCTGAGGGTTTTGAAAAAGAAAAAAATAAAGTTTGTAAGTTAAATAAAGCCATTTATGGTCTGCATCAATGTGGCAGACAGTGGTTTTTTGAAATGGATGATGCTTTATCCAAATTAAATTTTTGCAAACTAGATTGGTGCAATTGTGTATATATGTTTCAAGACAGATTGGTTCTTTTGCTTTATGTTGATGACATTGTTCTTTTTGGCAAAACTAAAGATGATTTGAATTTTGGGATAGGTTTGCTGCAAAAACATTTTAACTTAAAAATTTTGGGTGCAACCAGAAAGCTATTAGGCATAGAGTTTGAAGAGATTGGAAATAGACTTTACATACACCAAAAATCTTATATTGAGAAAGTTTGTGAAATGTATTCAAATTTTAAGTTTCCAATTAGCTCTTTACCTATTCCTAAGGGTTTAGTGTTGTCAAAGCAAGATTCCCCTTCCACTAAGGAAGAATTTGATAAAATGTCTAGTTTTCCTTATAGAAATCTTATAGGATGTTTATCTTATATAGCGGGAAGGACCAGACCTGATATTATGTATGCAGTAAATTTATTATCTCAATTTCAAACCAATCCTGGCATTGCTCATTGGAATTGTTTATTAAAATTGTTAGGTTATTTAAAATATACTAAAAATTTCAAACTTGAGTTATCTAGAGTTAGTGATTTAAATCTCTCATGTTATTCGGATTCAGATTTTGCAGCAAACAGAGACGATCGTGTTTCCATAGGTGGATATATTTTGTTTTTGGATGAAACTCCTATTTCATGGAAGACATTTAAACAACAATGTGTAAGTCTTTCAACCATGGAGGCCGAATATGTCAGTTTAACTGAAGCTGCTAAGGAATTAATCTGGATAAAAAATGTCTTACAAAATAAAATACTTAAATTTGAGAGATTGCACTTTATTCTGTGATAACCAAGCCGCCATAGCTTTTTCTAATTCCCCTTTTGAAAACCAGAAAACAAAACATATTCATTTAAAGTATCATTTTTTAAGAAATCTTGTTTTTGATAAAATGTTTAAACTTAAATATATTCCTAGTAAACTTAACCTTGCAGATAGCTTTACTAAGCCACAAGTAAAACAGCAGCTGTTGAATTTTTGTAAAAGAATTTTTGATATTTAAATCTTTATGTGGGGGGTTATAATTTTTCTTACAATGTTGTTCACTCTGGTCAGTGTCCTGCCAATAAAGTCTTATGTGACCTGACATTGATCAGATTGTTAGTTTTTGAATTTTTCAAGTGTAATTTTTTTTTGTAAACCTTTTGAACTTTTTCATGTTTTTGTAATATTCTAGAGATGATGAAAAAGGAGGCCGATTGTTATGCATCTTTAATAAATCCTTCATTTCAAGCTTTCTTTAAATATAAGTAAAGGTATTTAGTTTTTCATTGATGCATTTCAGTTTTTCAACATCTCTTGAATAAACATACTCACGTATCTGAAACGGCCAGCGATAATGTTTTCATTCACGATCTTCCAGTTCAAAATACGTTACTCAGTAACAGTAAGTAACCTGTGATGTCAGGATCGCGCTAATCACCGTAGTCTGCTATTCGCGACTTGCGAGTATTCATAGCCAATGGCGTTTCAGATGCGAATTTGTGTACCTCTAAATGGCAACATGTTTATGCAAAACATTCGCCGATGGTGTGTTTAAAAGGCTGGACTTTCCAGGATGCTTTGCCTTCACTTTTCCTTCCTCCAGCTTGTAATGCTGGTTGTAATATAAAATGTAGCTGCATATTATTTTTCTTCAGTTTGTTTATTTAACAGCGAAGTTATGCTGTCTTATTGTATGTCATCATGTTCATAATAAACTACTATGATTTTAAAGGAGCTGTTACTTTTAAGTCTTCCACATGTCACATGAAACAGTTTTTTATTGGTACGGCCAACAAATATCTTTTTCCGTCATTGCACCGACTGTCATATTATTTAGTGCTTCTGCAAAAGCACGATCGTTTTGTTGTCGCATGATTTCCGTTAATTTGTACATTGAAAACATGTGCCAAAGATAATTGTGAAACAATGGTTTTCTATCGATTTTGATTATTTCACCTTCTTCTGGATTCGTAAATACAAATTTTCCCATTACTGGTCGTAATTGCCAAAAATCACCAAGAACAATAACGCTAACGCCACCGAAAGGAAAATTATTACGGAATATCTGCCTTAAACGATTTTCGACAAAATAAAAATCTCGTAGTTTGACCATTGAAATTTCATCAATTACAACCAATTTTAAATTTACAAGTTTTGTAGAGAGCTGATTACATATATCATCACTTAGTGGTTTTAGAGAGTTTTGATTTAGTGGTAGATGGAAAACGGAATGTAAAGTCGTTCCTCTAATGTTAAAAGCTGCTTTACCAGTTGGTGCGCACAATAAAATCTTAATAGAAGAAGGATCTTCTCCCGGAAAGGAATTAAAGTATCTTAAACCAGCTTGAACAATCGAATTAATAAGAGTACTTTTACCAACTCCTGCGCCACCTAAAACAATTTCATAAAATGGAAGTTTTCCTTTTTTTATTTTAAACATGATATCCATAAAATATTTTCTTTGCTTGATATTTAAGCTTCGAATGAGATCAGTATATTGATATTCAGGAATTAGCTTTGGACTCAAAAATTTTAGCTGTTCCTGTGCAGCATCTTGACCCATATCAAAGAGTATGTCAGATTGAAGAGTATCATTCATTAAAATATATTCCTCATCCAGTTTCTCATCTGTTGTGTTAGAGAAGTCATTTTCTTCTTGCTCGATTTCTCGCACCATACTTTCTAATTCTAGCATTTCATTAGTAATATATTTACTTTTATTCAAATTTATGGATCTACTATTAACATTATAAATTTCTTCTGCATCTTTAGATATAATATCATCTTCTTCATTTCTGTATGGATGGAACAACATCACTTGCTCTCTAAAATAGTTATATGGGTCCTGTTCCTGATCATATCTTCTGAATCTGATAATTCTGGCTTTTGTCCGTTTTCTTATATACCCTGACCTATCCAGAAGTTGTAAGCACTCAGAAATTTGAGTGTTGTCTTCGGTTTCAATAACTGGTTTGTTTAAATCTATTCCACAAATTTCTTGATCATCAAGAGAATTTACTGCAGAAACATATTTTTTGTCACATTTTGCTTTAGAGTATGTGTACATTGCAGCAAATTCCATAAGACATAAGTGATTTAATTCATGCGGCCTTTGTGTATAATGGTCTAATATACATTTAACTCCGATATCTGTCGAATCATCCGATAATTTTTTCAAATATTTTGGAGCTTTTATCATGAAAACACGAGAATCTGGGTGTGAGGTCGGAATGTAAATGGAATCGCGACTACATACAGACAATGGCTGCCTCAAAACACCGTATGCTGCTTCTTGTGCTGATATTTCTGTTCCATTTAGAAACACATTTGCATATTTACGGAGCTTTTGTTTTATTATGGTATTCCCTCTTTTCATGTCTTCGGAAGCATCTTTTAGCAATTTTGACATTCCTCCGTATGACTTGTTAATATAAGCAACACAATACTTGGCACATGCATACGGATCCAAAATATATTGAATGTCCATATTCACGCGCCATGCTTCTATCATTTTGATGTTGTACGCATTAATGAACATTGCATTTACATTTCGTTTAAGAAAAATGGTGGGTCTCTTTATGGATGATCTGATAGCAAGCACATATTCAGTCTCAGAGATGTTCAAATTCTGTAAAAATTCAGTAAAAGACATGTCACCAGTGTAATTTCTACCAAGATCTTTGCAATTCATGTATAATTTGATTTCTTTAAATATTTTTTTGCAATTTGTCAAAGTCTCTTTATCTGTATCTAGCGCCAATGGAAGGAAGATTTCAGTTGAATTCATGGGAGGATGGGGAATGCCAAATCTACATATTTTGGAACCACTTTTAGATTTTTTTAGACATGTTTTTGAATGGCGATGATTTTGAAAATTTACAAATGCATTCAAATTTTCATTATTCTCGTAAATTCTCTGGCATGTAATAAACTGATCAATAAATTGCGTGCAATTTGACCAAGTTGAATTTTCTTCCGGATCAAATACAGGGGCATTTTTCTGCCAAACGAGCATATGAACATGAGGTGATCCTCCGTGTTGGAATTCAACTCGATAATAATAATCCAAAATAGTTTTATCTTCACTAATAGGACCGGAGTTGGATCTCAGTATCAAGCTGAGAAACATTCTAAATCGATAATCAAAATATTCTGCACAAGTAATAGGGTCATTACGGATAAGTTCTGCTATTGAATTAAAATCTAGGTTGCATGCATCTTCATGTGAAATAGTTTCCTGATGCAAATTCTTTGTCAAAATTACAATTAATTCAAGCCACTTTGTCTCTGCCGCAGAAAATGTCAAGAACAAAGATGGTATTCCAAGCTGTCTTATCATGGCGTTTAAATTTTTTTGCTTATCTTCCCAATAAGCTGGTGATGATCTTAAATTTTTTAGAACTTTATAGCCATCGTCGTGTTGAATAAGTCTATCAGCGCTCTGTGCATCCTTCAAATCGGCCGCTATAATATTAGTTCCATATTTATTTGTTTTTTTACGTAAGCAAATGTTAATTTCTGAAGCAATTCTCTTATTTTGTAATAATTTATATGCGTACAATATTTTGTTTGTCTTGCATGCTCTTCTGTCGTATCTTTTCGCTTCAGAATTAGCAATATCTGAATAATTGACATGGATAGAGTCTACGAATACCCTTGCAGTTCCACAGTAAATAGATGGAAAAGATAATTCTTCGACTTTTTCGTCGAGTAATAAAGACATTGGGGATCTACCCTCTCCAGGCGCAAACTTAATTGCCATATTATTATCTGTTTCTGTTATCAAAGTTTCCAATAAATCTGAGTTATGTGGCTCATCATCTTCAAAATCAGAATCATCAGAGTGCAAAACAGCATCATCCATTTCCTTTTTACTTACTTTTATTTGATTTGCAATCTGTTCTTCCAAAATGAAATCTATTGTTTTAGTTTCCAGTCGATTTGCCCATTTGTCGGAAAGTACCACACCTTCTTCTTTATACAAGTCTGTATTTGCCAAATATTTAGCGGCTGCGTAAACTTTTGCTGGACGAATTGTTTCGAACATATAAGGACGATTATATTTCAATCTTCTCATCAACATTAATTGGATAGTTGAAGTTTCATTGAATTTTCTAGCGACTGTATCATTTAAGGTATTTAATATATTTATAACATTTCCATGGAAACCAATTTGTCGGTCAATACCAAGACGCCGAATTTGCATAAATGGCAGGCGCAATGCAACCAATTGTTCTTCTAAGGGTGTCAGATCAGTCAATTCAGGTGGAATTGGCAGAAATTCAAATCCGTTTCCCAGCCATAATTTGGGAATTTTGTTCAATTTCATTTGATTCCAGCAGGTGTTACAGAAACAGTATGGAGGATTGGAATCCTTCAGAAAAAGAGATTTGTTGACGATATCTTCTTTAATATTTGCATGTAAAGTATTCAAATAACGATACGATACAGATTGTCTGAACCATAATCTTCCACAACATGAACATATGTGAGTGGGACCTTCACTAATCATATTGTTAAATTCTTCCAATAAATTATTCCAGTTAGATCTTATACTTTGCTTAATATAGAGCTTTCTTTGACGATCTACTACACGTTCATTTTCGCGATATTCTTTACCCCTTCGCAAATTCTCCAATCGATTACGATTCTCTTTTTTTCTTTTTCGCGATATTCATCATTTTGTCTTAAATTTTGTACTCTGCTATGAGTTTTTTCATTTTCTTTTTCGCGATATTCATCATTTTCTCTGAAATTTTGTATTCTTGTACGATTCTGTTTCTTTTCATTTTCGCGATATTCATCATTTTGTCTTAATTTTTGTACTCTGCTATGAGTTTTTTCATTTTCATTTTCGCGATATTCATCATTTTGTGTTAATTTTTGTACTCTGCTATGAGTTTTTTCATTTTCATTTTCGCGATATTCATCATTTTGTCTTAAATTTTGTACTCTGCTATGATTTTTTTCATTTTCTTTTTCGCAATATTCATCATTTTGCCTTAAATTTTGTACTCTGCTATGATTTTTTTCATTTTCTTTTTCGCGATATTCATCATTTTGCCTTAAATTTTGTACTTTGCTATGATTTTTTTCATTTTCTGTTTCGTGATATTCATCATTTTGTCTTAAATTTTGTACTCTGCTGTGAGTTTGTTCATTTTCTTTTTCACGATATTCATCATTTTCCCTACGGCGTCTTTTAATTGCTTCAGCTTTTGCTCTCAGACTTTTAGATTTAGTTTTCGGCATTTCAGTTCTTCATAAATTCTAATTTTGATGGCAGAGGTAAATATTGAAAAGTTAATTAACTAGTTTGTATTATTCAATACATTATAAACTTTATTTTTCAGCTTGTAAACTTTAAAATCGTATTTCGTATATAAACATACACGTAAACATGTTTGCACTAAACACATAACACTCTTAAGTGCACCAAGTATATCATTTATATTATATTAACGTCTGGATTTTAAGAGTAGTTTTCTATACACCTAGATTGTTCAGTGAAAGGATCTGTTTAATAAATTATTCGATACCTTTTACACACATTTTTGAAATTTAAATAGAACATTGCAGCTTCTTCAATCAAAATATATACAACATCACTACTTCATAACTTTCTTGAATAAAATAAACACTTGCAACATTATTTAGAATATATATAAAATGTTCAAAATTCTTTTCATGCATAATTTTAGTGCATTACTTAACTTGGCAACTCGCACTTCAGTTAATTATTTTGAAAACAAAATGCATGTTCACCACAATAATAAAAAAAGATTAAACAGTAATATATTTTTTCTGTATTGAAAATACTACAGAAATTTGCAGTGTTGTACTTACGGGAATTTGAAACTTGAAATAATAGCATGAGAAACGGTTAATTAAAAACAGTTTTACACATTTATAATATCTCAAACGTCGAACGATCGAACGAATAATAAACGAAAAATATATTTATCTATTCTGAAATATCTGTTGCCACACATAAAAAAGTAACGTTATGACTGTCTTTTAAAAGAAAAAAAAAGGTTTAATCGCAGACGAGTTTTAAAAAATTATTTTATGAATCACAACCATAAACACAAAATTTTCATAATTTAAAATTTATCAATTTAAAATACGGCAGACGACAACTAAGCAATAGTCCAATCTTTACTCAGTAAATGCTTGGCATTTCAAGAAGTTCAAAACAATTTTTTTTTATCGTAAAATTGACAAATATTCTATGTATTGTTTATATCTATTATTCATAAAATAAAACTTACTCTTTTTGAGCAAAACAGTAAAAAAAATCATAAAAAAGCAGCGTTTTTTATAATAGAAACCAATATAGTTCAAATAAGAAAAAAAGGATACTGCTATTACACATTAATATCGACTATCTCTGCATGATATAGGTATAGTTGTTATTTTTATGAAATTAATCATTGCAAACATATCACATATAAAACCAATGGCATTAAATTGGGTTTAATTATTAAAATAATGTGTGTGTGTGAGGGGTGGGGTGGGGGGCTATTCTAATATACTTTACTTACCAAAGCTCTAATTTCACGGAATGATAAAACTGTTTATTCTAAGTTTCGTGCGTGTGTGGGGGGGGGGGAAGAGGGGGGAATTAACTTTTTATTCTAAATTTCGTGGGTAGGTGGGGTGTTAACTTTTTACAGTTGACCTACTCATTGGTAAATTCACAAAAAGTTTCAGTAACTCCAACGACTAGTATATTGTGGCAAATCAAAAATCATGGCAAAATTCTGAAGCAAATCGGATAATTCTGTATGAAAAACCCATTTATATAAATTAAGGGGGGATTGCCCCCCCCCCCTTTCCCCCCTTTATACTTAACCAATCAATCCCGAAAACTAATCAGGGAAGCGCCTTAACACGGTAAACCTATAAACAAAATTTGAAGGAAAACGGAATAATTTTGCATGAAAAACCCATTTATATAAATTAGGAGGGGATTAGCACCCCCGTTCCCCCCCTTTATACTTAACCAATCAATCCCGAAAACTAATCAGGGAAGCGCCTTAACACAGTGAACCTATAAACAAAATTTGAAGAAAAACGGAATAATTCTGTATTAAAAACCCATTTATATAAATTAAGGGGGGGATTATCCCCCCCTTTATACTTAACCAATCAATCCCGAAAACTAATCAGGGAAGCGCCTTAACACAGTGAACCTATAAACAAAATTTGAAGGAAAATGGAATAATTCTGCATGAAAAACCCATATAAATTAAGGGGGGATTACCCCCCCCCTTTATACTTAACCAATCAATCCCGAAAACTAATCAGGGAAGCGCCTTAACACAGTGAACCTATAAACAAAATCTGAAGGAAAACGGAATAATTCTGCATGAAAAACCCATTTATATAAATTAGGGGGGATTAGCCCCACTGTTCCCCCCCTTTATACTTAACCAATCAATCCTGAAAACTAATCAGGGAAGTGCCTTAACACAGGGAACCTATAAACAAAATTTGAAGGAAAACGGAATAATTCTGTATTAAAAACCCATTTATATAAATGAAGGGGGATTAGCCCCCCCCGTTCCCCCCCTTTATACTTAACCAATCAATCCTGAAAACTAATCAGGGAAGCGCCTTAACACAGTGAACCTATAAACAAAATTTGAAGGAAAACGGAATAATTCTGTATTAAAAACCCATTTATATAAATGAAGGGGGGATTAGTCCCCCCCGTTCCCCCCCTTTATACTTAACCAATCAATCCTGAAAACTAATCAGGGAAGCGCCTTAACACAGGGAACCTATAAACAAAATTTGAAGGAAAACGGAATAATTCTATATTAAAAACCCATTTATATAAATTAAGGGGGGGATTAGTCCCCCCCGTTCCCCCCCCCCCTTTTATACTTAACCAATCAATCCTGAACACTAATCAGGGAAGCGCCTTAACACAGGGAACCTATAAACAAAATTTGAAGGAAAACGGAATAATTCTATATTAAAAACCCATTTATATATATTAAGGGCGGGATTAGCCCCCCCCCCCGTTTTTCCCCTTTATACTTAACCAATCAATCCTGAAAACTAATCAGGGAAGCGCCTTAACACAGTGAACCTATAAACAAAATTTGAAGGAAAACGGAATAATTTTGCATAAAAACCCATTTATATAAATTACGGAGGGATTAGCCCCCCCGTTCCTCACTTTATACTTATCCTATCAATCCCAAAAACTAATCAGGGAAGCACCTTAACACAGTGAACCTATAAACAAAATTTGAAGGAAAACGGATATTTCTATGAAGAGTTATCGCGTTACGTACATACATACGTACATACAGAACCGGCAGGCACATAAGCTCTCAGGCTTTGATAATCTGTGAGCTAAAAAGTATTGACATTTTTCATGACTTATACAAAATTGTTTTCCATATTACTTCATCATATAATCTCTAGTAAGTATTCATTGTTAAACTTTTATATACCCATTTTACTCCACACTATACCCATTTTCACCTGCATGAGGTAAAATGGGTACAGCAAACATATATATACAAGGTGGCCATAATTAAACTGATGGTACTCAGAGTGTTCTGTAGCGCAATCTAATCGCAAGAATGGCATCAAATTTTGTAGGAAGATTAAACAAGACGGGGGATGAAAGATTTCGCGAAAAAAAAATTTAGTTCCAAAAGTCATTGCCAGGGGAATATGTGGCGCTGTGTATTCGAAAAAGAGTTTCAACAAATGAAGAATCAGTACTGAAATAAAATTACTGTTTATTTAATGAATTTAGCAATTTAATCCAAGCTCAAAATGGTAAAAGTTTATAAAAAGCTAAAAATTTACATAAACACTGCTAAGTTTCTTTATCTGCAATTTCACTTACAGAGCCCCAAAGAAACCAACAGCAGAAGAAGAAGTTCTTTATTCAAATTTCACCTTACATCTTTTGGCCCAGTGCCAGCTTGTTCGGCTTTAAAAGGTAATGTGCTACTTTTAGAAGCAATTTCGTTGAAAGTTATCTTTCATAATGTCTCCCTCTTTAGTCGAGCAAGCTCTACTCGTCAAATTCTTTTACCTCAACCAGTGCAATGTGCCAGCCGCTCTTCGTGCTTTTAGAAACCCCCCAAAAATGCGTAAAGGTAACGGTCCTTATGGTTAATGGTTTAAAAGCAATGGTTGAGAAGTTTGAGAAAACAGGTTCTCTAAATGTTCAGTCAGGCAGAGGACGAAAACCTGTATCACAGGATACAATCAAAAAAGTGGCAACGGCGATTGTCGACAGAGCACCAGATAATATTGCTACCACAGTGCTCGTGGGATAGCTCGGAATCTGGATATGCCTTATTGTACAGTATGGAAAATCCTATGAAAGATTATCCACTTCTATCTGTACAAGATCAGCTATGTACAAGAGTTACATCACACCGACCACGATAAGCGATTGACTTTTGCTCTCACTTTTCTAGCCAGAATGGAGTTGGATGATGCTTGGCCCTGGAAAATCTTATGGGGAGACGAGGCCCACTTTTACCTGAATGGAACTGTAAATACCCAAAACTGCCAAATTGGGGATAACAAGTCACCAAGAGCATTCAAGGAAATTCCTTTGCATTCAACACAGATAACTTTTTGGCATGGTTTCACAGCACATATGATCATAGGTCCATTCTTTTATGAGAACATTACTCTGACAGGACATGTAACTTGTTCTGTTACCAGAAACAAATATCGCCAAATGCTAAACAACTTTGTTATTCCGGCACTTCAGCAAAGACAGTGCCTGGAGAAAATCATTTTCATGCAAGATGGAGCCCCTTCACATATTGCTTTGCGGGTACAGCAGCTGCTATGACAGAAATTCACAACAGAAAGAGTCATTAGCCGCTGTTTTCCAACTGCATGGCCCCCTCGGTCCCCTGATCTTACACCCTGCGACTTTTGGCTATGGGGTTACCTAAAGTCCAAGGTCTATTATGGAGGTGTCCACGACCTGGCTACGTTGAAGGATAACATATCGCAAACTGTACGGGAGATTCCTGCAGACATGTTATTCTCTGCTGCTGTAAATGCTGTGCACAGAATGCAATATGTGATCCACAAAAACGGCGGCCACATCGAACCTGAGTTGGATGTGCTAAATAAACGGTAATTTTATTTCAGTATTGATTCTTCTTTTTTGAAACTCTCTTTTTCAAATACACAGCACCACATATTCCCTTGGCAGTGACTTTTGGAACTAAATTTTTTTTTCACGGAATCTTTCATTCCCCGTCTTGTTTAATCTTCCTACAAAATTTGGCGCCATTCTCGCAATTAGATCGTGCTACAGAACACTCTGAGTACTGTCTGTTTAATTATGGCCACCTTATATATATATATATATATATATATATATGTTAAATGTTTTGTTATAGACATATTTCCATAGCCTAATTGATAAAAATTGTATATTTTTATTCAAGAATGTGCAATGTAAAGAAAAAACAAAAAAGTTTTAAATGTTTAACATTTACTAGAAAATTTTAACTAAGTATCTAAAAATACTGAATTTTAAACCCATTTTACCCCACTTGACCCTATTCCTTTTAAGTCTTTCTTTTATTATTTGAAGTATGTTTATTTACTTTTTCAAACCTTTTTATTTTCCATAGGCATTCATATCAGCTTACAGCTCTTCTTTTCATATTTTGTACATGTGTGTTCAGTGTTCAGTTATAGCTCTTCAATTTTTAGAAGAAGTAATGGTGGATGCTACTGAATGGCATTACAATTGAACGCATTTACATTTATCTTTTTGCGATCTGTATCATCGTTTCTCACTTCTGTGCTGTGTTATCAAAGCTGGGAGGAATTGCGTTTAGACATAAGTAGTAGTATCATTGAGAACATCAGTGGTGAATAAATATTTCAGCATACTTGCATTCAATGTGATTGTTCTTTTAGTCTGTACTCAAGAAATGTGGTGTGGATAGTCATCTCACGAAACTTTGTTGGTTTAAATAAGTTTAATATATTTTTATAAACTTGCTTCACTGTTCTTAAAGTTTCACTTGGATTGTTCCTAGGCATTTACTTTCTTAATTGATTTTAAGCTGTTTTCAATAAAAATGAAGATAAAATGTTTACTTGAATATATTCAGCTGAATTTTACCGGACTTTGTCATCCTTCATTTTACAGCATCATCTGTGTTTCTATAAGAGTATTGGCTCCATTTGAGTTGTGTTTGTTATGAAGAATGCTGAAGATGTGGAACATTGTTTTTCATGTTAATCGGTGTTTCAGTCCATAAGTGAATGTTTAACTTCCTGTGAATTTACAAATCAAGTGAAACAATTTTTCAGTAAAGTTTTACAAATCAAGTGAAACAACTTTTCAGTAAAGCTACATTCATAAAGTAAAGCTTCAATCAGTTCTTTTTCTATTCCTTTTGTGAAGTGCTGCAGGATTTCAAATGATATAGTGATGTTTACTTAAATTACGACAGGCTTATGATGAAATGTAATTTTATTTAGCTTAGCCTTGATAACTTGAGTTATCATACTAAAAGTCCTATATCCTCTGTATTCTGGAACTGCTTCTTCCTATTCAATAAAATAAGCCGTAATGCAAAAGCATTACATATATAGTTTTCATGTCATGATGTATTTCTTGTTATCAGTGAATGTAACATTTGTGATATCACCACTTGAAATGTTACATTTCTTGTTTAAATGTTATCATTGTTTTAGTTAATTAATGAAAAGTAAAGTTAAGAATACATTTAAAGTTTATTTTATTTTAATTTAGGTTTGTTTCTTAAGTTTTCTAAATGTGTTTGTATTTTAATTTGTCACTACAGTCAAGTCTCTCTATAACAAACTTCCATATAACGAATTTCTCTATATAACAAATTTTTAGGAAGAACAATCACTTTTTCCCATGATTATATTAAAAATAATCTTCATATAATGAAAGATCTATCTCCATATAACAAATTTTTTCCGAAGTTTTTCTTCATTTGTTCAGAAAAAGCTTCAAAACCCTGTGGAATCAATTTCCCTTCACTGACTCCTGGTTTATCTTTCAAAGCTGAGAATCTCTATGCTCTACCTAATTCTTTATTTCATTTATCAAGTTCATTTTCACAAAAATTTTGCGAAATTAGTTTGATCTTGAAAATGTGTGACCGATTGAGTGTACAAAACTTGTTGATTTGTTTATTAAAAGGTATTTATAAGCTTTTAAGTGTACTTTTATCACTTTAAGCATATACATTTTCACTTTAATGAACCTCAAAAACAATTTTTTTCAAAATTTACACATGTTATTCTCTATATAAACTAAATTTCCACATAACAAATTTTTTTACTAGAACAATGTTGTTATATCGAGACTCGGCTGTATTACTTTTATTCCACCACATACATAACTTTATTTTTAAGCTAATTTTACTAGGCTTGTTTTTGAATCTTAAATTAAACTATTCAATTAACTAGTGTTAATAAATTCAGCATAAAGCTTCAACTGTTACTCGCTCTCTGCTATTTCTTTTAAACCCCGGACATTGCATTACTAATGTCCATCAGTTTGTTACATCCAGTAATGTTTTATTTTGTTTTTATGTATATGCAGTACTTATATATGCATTGTGACTGTGGCTTTATAATGAGTTTTGTGCATTTTAGAGATTGCTAATATAGTGAGTTTTCTTATTTTCATGTATGACGTATATGTACAGCACTCATACATGCGTGAATGACTGCAGCTTTAACGAGTTTCATGCAGATTGCTGCATTCAGTCATGATTTTTAGTACTTTTCCATTAACACTCCGAGGTAGTGATGGGCAATTCTTGAAAATTCAACAATCGATAAAAATCGCATCCTATAAAATAATTATCGATAAAGATAAGAATCGATGCCCAAATTCTACTTTTGAGATTTTCTACAATTGAATGTCACACCAATATGCTAAAAACAGTAATTGAAAACTTAGCAATCAATAAGCAGACTAGTTTCGCATTAACTGTTTCACACCAAGATATTATTTAAGGTTCCAAAAAGAGTTGAGGGTAGCCAAAATGCTCAAGGGAAGTCTCATCCACTGAAAACATGCCGAAAATGGCAGCTGAAGACAATATAGAAAATTGCAGCACCCCCCAGCAGTGAGAACCAGAACTAAAATGGTGGTGAAGGGACAAACCAAGGCAAATGGTCCAAGTTGTATGAGGATCGGACTCATAGATTCTGAGATATCCAATAGAGAATAAATGCACACTATGTAATGCAGTATCCCCTGGCTGAGAGAACTAGAACTAAAATTATGGTGGTGGAGATAGGGGACAAACAAAGATGATTTGAGGATCGGAGTACTTGAAATATCGAATAAGGAAGAAATGTACACTTCTGACTATCATTCAACGATATTCTTCAAATCGTCATTGCAATTGATAGTTCGAGAGCAACATTACCACATCACTATCTGCCAACTTGATTCAATTTGTGATGGGGATAGATCGATAATTCCGCTATCAAACTATTGATTATAATGAGGATTTAACAGAAGGGAGGAAATAAAGACGACCGATAGATTGATGAGATCTATAGACAGAAGATCATTTGGCAAGAAACTGGCCATAGTTATGGGGATAGATTGAAAATTCTGGTATCGAACTATTGATCACCTCACAATGACGATTTCAAGAAAATAAAGATTAATGATAGACCATAGATATCTGTGCGATAGATGGGGGATCTTGTGGGGCTCTTTCTGGCCCCTTGGGGAATTTTGGCCTCCCCCTTCCTCCTCCAGTCCTATTTTTGGGTTCCCTAGTTAGCTCTCCTTCCCCCTTCCCCATTTTCATTTTTAGCCAAGGTAGCCTCTTTCTTGTGTTATTTCTATTTTTCGCTTTAGATAGTTTTCTCAGTACCTATAATATTTATATGGACAAACTTGACATTCGTAATATTGTTTAACCTTGAACTATTGGGTCAAGTCTCATTCTGGCATCCTTCGGCCCCTAGGTCCTTTACTTTGTGTGCTATATGGGGTATTTTTTTACATTTTCTCTCCCAAGCTCCCTCCTGCTCCCCCCCCTTTTATCATTTCTATGCTTCTATTAAAGTTTTTAAACTTCTGTATCATTTTAATGAAGATTAGATCATTTAAATGTTTTTTGAGCATTTTGCCCCATCTACTATGTGGCGCTGCTGCATAGTGTACATTTCTTCTTTATTTGATAATATATCTCAGGTTCTATGGGTCCAATTCTCATACAACTTGGACCATTTATCTTGGTTTGTCACCCCCCCCCCCAACCACCACTATTTTAGTTCTGGTTATCTTTGCTAAGGGTGGTATTGCACAGTGCATATTTATTCTTTATTGGATATCTCAGGTTCTATGGGGCCGATCCTCAAACAACTTGGACTATTCATCTTGGTTTGCACCCCCCCCCCCCCCATTACGACGAATATAATTGAAAATATCAATTCTTGAACACAATGAAAAGCTCAAAATAACAGTATGCTCTAAAATATACAGTATTGAAGTGAAAAGAAGGTATTACTTTAATGTCATCTTCTGAAAAAAAAACTAACATACACACAATTAATCTCTTCATTTACCATAATATGTATAATGTAAGTCATTTCATTGTAAATTAGAGGTGTCCAAACTTTTTGCTTCCTTGATTCACATTTGAAAGGAAAAATTTGTCTTAGACTACACTTGAGCAGAGAATATCTTCTTGGGCTGAATATACACTGTATAAATATTAATTTTATCTTTATACACAGAAAACATGTACTTTGTCTTGCATGGTGGCCATCGCATAGTAATCAGTGAAAACTGAACTATAGATTGCCTATTTTGATTTATTAAATAGAGAAATTGTGGGTGTTGAATCATTTCATGAATTACCCACATCTAGTATTGATATTACCGTGAATTTCCAATTGATACTGTTGATTAACAGTGGTGTATCCTGCTATTTGAACCTGGGTATGCTACAGAAGCTATCTGCACAAAAATCATACCTCTGTAATTCATTATCTTTTTTTTTACACTAATGAACTGTGGGAGGGAGATTGGGGATCAAAACTTTTCCCAGAGCATTTGAAAACTAATTATGATGCACATAAAATGCATTGTATTATGATGAATACATGATGTATGAAGAACAACATAAATAAAAGCATAAATAGGCAAAACTTTTTAACATACAAATGTTTCAAGTCTTTATAATTAAATTTCTTTAGCGCAAAGTAAATGAAAGTGAGGTAATGAGAGTGAAGAAAAAATAGCTGCAAACTACAAAAATTACTGCTACTACTTTTTCTCCCTCTTTTTATTTTATTTTTCTCGGAAGATTAAAGAATGGGCTTCTTTCTCTTTTTATTACCATATTAGAGTACTTATCCTACATTTCTGGAAAAACTCCAGAATTTTCAAAGATCTTGGCATCTAAGCGCATTAGACGTGTGTAAATTTCAGTACTGTATATTTTGGCACATACTGTAATTGAAGATATAGAATAATATTTCTGATTGAAGGATATATAATATCTACACTTGTACAAAATCTTTTAATTCGGAATAACATCATCAGGATAATATGTAAGCAATCATTCTTCAAAATCAATCAATCTCATTAGTATACAGTGTAAATGTAGAACAGCATTTATACTTAAAATAAAAACAGTCAGTTAAGAATAAAAAGAACAATATATAAATTTCTTCAAAATTTTCTAAAAGTAAAATAACATAAAATAAAAATTAGCAGTTTGAAACATATCCTAAAATGAAGCAGTAAATATTTTTTTTTTTAAATTTTTTTAACTTTTAACGATGTCACAAATTTTATAACAAATGTAATTTTTTTTTTAATTATGTTCTCACAAATGGCACTGAAAAATTTAAATTCAATTTTTACTATAGATTACTATATATAATTGTTCTTCTAACATGTCTCTTATTACCTGGGTTTTGTTTAATAAATCCTAAAAAAAAAACAAAAAACAAAAAAACATACAGGCTGGCTTTAAAAAAAAAAAAAAAAAAAACTAAGGTTTTCAATAAAACTTAAAGAAAACTCATATGGGTTGGAATTTTATAAAACCCTGTTCTGAACAGCCTTGTATTTCTAAAAGCTTAACTAAAGTTGCAACAAACTTATCCTGTCAATAGAGAGAAAGGCTAGCCAGCCACTCAGTTTGGTGTTAGTAGGATCCTCATATTGGGAGATTAGCGTTGATTTGGTGGATTTAACTTCATCATATATATGCTGCAGAAAACTTTTTTTGCATTCTTTTAAAACTTTAAATATACAGTAAACCCTCGATTTAACAGACTAATTGGGACTAAGATGTGTCCGTTAAATCGCAAAGTACTATTTATAATATTATTTTGTTATAATTGTAGTACATATATATATTATTACTTACTTGTAATTACATAAATTATTACAGTACAAACCACATATATATAATATATATATATATATACAATATATACAGTGTATATACATGTATTGTATATATACAATATATGTATATACATAAATATATATTGTATATACATATATACTGTATATATATGTATATATATATATATATATATATATATACATATATATAAACACATTATTTTTAATAATACAATATTAGTAATGAAATACAAACGAATTAACACCTATGCAATTTTTATGGGAATGAAACACTTTTTGCACAAAAATAATAATTAATAAACAGGCAATAAACAAATGGAAAAAAATTACAATGCCCCAAAAAGAACAGGCATCATTTTATGTTATTAACATCACATTAAGGTTGCTCCATACTGCTGCATTGATAAAAAGGCATCTAGATTTAGTTGTTTCCCGCTTGAATGCTGTTTCTTTTATTATAAGAGCTTGAAATTGTCTAAAGTATCATTGCGCATTCTTAGAACAAAAACCACGCTGCAGTGAGAATCATTTCTTTCCCTTTTTTTTTACTTTAATTTTTATTTAATTTTTAATTTTTTTAA
This sequence comes from Maratus michaelseni, assembly GCA_963931845.1. Classification (NCBI taxonomy): domain Eukaryota; kingdom Metazoa; phylum Arthropoda; class Arachnida; order Araneae; family Salticidae; genus Maratus; species Maratus michaelseni. Next base: position 21,440,791 of record OZ007586.1, read on the forward strand.
TTTTTTTTAAGAATTAGTCCGTTGAATCCGAAGTCCATTGAACCGAGGTCCGTTAAATCGAGGGTTTACTGTACTACTTAATTTGTCATATATAGCCCAACATGAATACATGCTATTTCAACTAGAATAATATACACTATTTTTGAATAGAGGAAAAGAGATGAATATTTAAATATTTTGAAGGAGCATTTTCTTTTTTTTAATGTTGTAATTTAATAGTGGCAATAACTTTTTTAAATGCATTTATTTTATGTTAAAAATGCATTTTTAAAATTACATTAAATCTATTTTGACATAGCAGTACTTAATAAGGTTTTATTAAGGTTAAAAATTTCAGGCAGCGGTATCTTTTCTGCAGTATGCGGAATCATTCTGCGTCATATCATTATTCACACAATCACATTTCATGTTTTGAATTGCGAAAAAAGTTCTAAAAATATCTTAAAACTATTCTTTGCAACTTTAAAAACTGATAATAATTACAAAAGCAATATTTTTTTATTCTTCGCTTTGAAGGTAGTAGAATATATATTTTTTACAGTAAATGATCAGTGATGTTTTTATCGGGAAAATTACACACTTATTACTCCAAACACAAATCTAGTGCTAAACATTGGGCCATTTTCAAAGTTTGTCCGGCTGTTTTTTGAATACCCTTTTCTACCCTTTCATTTTGAAAAACACACTACAAGCTTTAATTTATAAAACTGTTGATGATTTAATGTAGAAAAATATTTAGAAATAACAAATTTAAGGAAAATAGTCGAGTATTAGTGTAGAGGGGAAGGGGGGGGGGGAGAAGGAAGGAAAAAAGTTAATGTATGCTTTACGCTCATTGAAAATATTGATTAACAACAACAAAAAAAAATCTAATCAAGGGGTGAACAGACAAAATCTGTTAAATCTTTTTTACTGTTCACTAATATGACAACTTTTATCTGTTTTTCTCTAAATTATTTTCAACTTGAAATAGGCACATTTGCGAGGTTTTTGTTGTTGTTTCAGTTACTTACATTTTGGAATACATTAGGTTCATTAAATTGATTGTAAAATATATAGAACATACATAAAAATCTTCTTTTCTCCTTATTTTTGAAATTAAAAAAATCATGCTCAGTTTTTGTTTAGATTTTAATGCAGCCCAAATTCTTATAAAAGTATCTCAACTTAACAGAACTCAAATATGCTCATGTTTAAAGTAAAAGCAGATTTTTAAAATAATCTAATTAAATCTTTACAGATTTCATCCCAATTTCAGTCTGAGTACAAATTTCATTCCAAAAATTATAATATCACTTAAAAAGTCTCATTGAAATAGAATGGAAAACATCCTTACTCTATTCTAAAATAAGTACGATCATTTTCACATTTCGGACCACACTGAAGAAATTATTTTAATCCATCTCTATAATCTAGAGATTTTGTAATTTTGTTTCTAGTTAAATGATTTGAGCCAAATTAAATAAACTTACCAAATTACATTACATTTATCTATAAAACTAAAATATTTATTATAAATGACTGATGACATTTTATTCTTGTTTTTGAGTCTAAAATATTGTTGAAAATTCAAATTTGTTCTATGATTCATAAAAGACAAATCAATATCAATTCTGTTGAATCAATATGAGAATACCTGTAACTTATATACACAGATGGATGGAAATTGTACCGTGAATGTACTTTAAGAAAAGTCTTAAAAAAATAACTTCTTTCATTCATTTTATTTTACGAAAATATTTTTGTTTTGTTATTTTACTTATTTCATTTATATACTTAGTAGGTATTTGAGGTAAAATTTCCAGAAAAATTTGAATCCATCAAAATTTTTACTCTATACTTAATGGTTTAAAAAATAAAATGTTTGATTGGAGATTGAAAACCTTCAAACTAGGAAAATGACAGGAGGAATTATCTATAGCAAATCGCCTCTACAGAACTGTTACCTAACAAGGGTTACCTACTCATTTGTTTCTACTGCCATAATTTCGCTTGAAACCTTTTGCGTGAAGAGATACACGTTCCTTGAATATTACAGATATTTATCATAAAAATGACCTATACATTAAGCTAAATCAATTTTGATTAATCAGTCAATCGTTTTTCATTTGAAAATTAAGGAAAAAGTAATATTTAAAATGCTATTTATTTTATATTCAGTACAGCACTATTTCTTCCCACAGACATATACTTCTCTCTACCATAATGTCCATTGACAAGATAGATCTGCCTCAAGAGTAGTATCAAAAGTTCAGCGAGTCCTCTGAAAGGTGAGTTCTGAGACCATACACACACAAAGAGAAATATTTATGCAAATTTCATGCATAGTATATTTTAAAATATTAATTATAGTGTTAGCTTTGTTAATCAGAATTACTTCCAACTGTTAAAGAAAGGGAATTTCAATTTGCATCCTTAATAGTATTATTGTGCTTTGTTAAATAATAGAAAAGGCACAACTTTTAATTAGAACAAATGTAATGAAATCTTTTAAAAAATAAACTTACTCATCAGTAATTACATAAGGAACATTTTCCATATCTGAAGACATATCGATGCAAAAAACCTATGAAACAGTTTATATATATTTAATAAAAACATACAAACTAAAACATCATTAAAAATTGCATTTATAGCCATGAATAGATAATTTCATGTGCACATAAACCCAATTAAATTTTCTGGCCTCAAGAATATAAACTAGTCATTGGGGGCCACCATAATACTTACCCATCATGGATATGCATAATATAAAATATGAAAATAAAACATGTGTAAACTATTTATAAAATGCATTGCAATTCGAATAAAATCCTGGCGTAATAACATCATCAACTTTAAATGCTCTATTACTGAATTGCATAAGAGAAACATCCTTATAACTCTAAAAATGATAATCCTATTAACTAACAGTTTACTGCGTCGGATTAAGCATCTCTTTATTAATTAAAATATATCTTTGAATTGAACTTTGAATGAAATACAGGGTCATGAAAAATCGAAGAGTGTGGAAAATGTGATTACAAAAATCTCGGCAACTAATTATCCAATCGGCTTCATTCTTAATGCAAAATTTATGTGTTTTAATTGTCTTTTATATTTACTACTTAAAAAAAAAAAAACAATTTCGAAAATTTTTATATACTTTTTATTAGAATGAATATTTCAAGAGTCCGAAAGAAATAATTCCGGATAATCGAGATTACTGAAATTCAATAAGCTTCTTCCCATTATTACAGACTAAGAACATACCAAATTTCAAGTCTCTATCTCAATTTGTTCGGGAGATAGAACGTTTACAGACACACACACACAGACAGACAGACAGCAAATTTTTTTTTCTAAAAATATGTTTTTCGGAATCTCCAGTGTCTGAAACATGTAAATCCGTTTTAAAAAAAACTTTGATTTTCAAAAGGATTACAAGACTTACCCTATACTACATATGATGAGTAAGTAAAAGGATGTAGATTGTTTCTAAAGAAACATACAAGCTTCACCAAATTTACATTTTTGACAGGTTATGGAACAATTGCATTTGGATCAAAAGTAAACACAATATATCATATAAAAGTGATCATAATATATATTATTTTTAAAAGAGATAGGGTGATTCATAATTCCATGTTTAACAAGGCTATAGGAACAAAACTATGATGAATACAACAGAAAAGAACCTTTCACTAAATACAATTAAGTATCCCTAAAGTGACTGTGCTCCATTCTATTAAAACAAGGTGGTCTCTTAATGGAGGTCGTGTTTAAATCTAGTTTTTGATTGCCGAATATAAGATAACAAGTAGTGTTATGAAAATTTATCTTTCACCTTAGGAAATAAATAAAAATAAATAAATACCAAAAGAAAACTTTAATTTAAATTCAAACATTAATTACTACAAGGGTTTAAAATGTATAAAGTGATGTTTGCTTTGATTTTACAATTTTATCTTTAACAACTTTTTTTTCTAAACCCTTTCAAAGTTCAGTGAATAAACACAAAATTCTTCATCTTGAACAGATAATGAAGATTCCATTAATATTAATCTATCTACTTCTTTGAGAGTTTCCTAAGGAAAAGTGAAGAGAGTTTACTGACTGCACTCCTGACTTGCCATCAGAAGTGAATTCCTTGCCACTCCATCAAAGCATCATTTACTACATCACTGAATTTTTCCTTATGTTTTTGTTTCATTCCACGCAATTTACTGACTTGTCATTCTTTTAAAAAGGCCTTCTTAATTGTTCAAAGTTTTGTTTATCTGTATTTTCCCACAGTTGAACATTTGAGCCAATTTTCTTTCTGATTCTCAATTTTTATGTTCCTTTATAGCGTGTATACACTCTTCTAGGTTTAAAATCACTCTTTTAACTGTCATTGTTAAAATGTTACTGAAACAGATCTGTACAGGGAGAAAGGCCACACTGTCAAATATGTTTTGTAACTTCAAACATGGAGCCTCAATCGCAATAACACAGGAGGAGGTAGGAACAGAAACTTCCCTAATGCAAGAAGGCCATAAAAGACTTGTCTCTCTGTGTTCTCAAGTTTCTAGAAAGTGGGGATGATCCACATTCCATTCTAGGAGGGGGGTGGGGTGATGTACACATCAGTCAAGCAAATGGTCAAGGAACGAACCAAGGAAAGAACAGAATTTGTTTCTGTTCCTTCAAACAAATTGGTCGCTCATGGAGGGAGTTCCACTGAGAATGGTCTATGAATGGAGGTAAAATAAGCATTGAGCTTATGTGAATAAATTATATTCCATGAAAAAATGGTCATTGAGGGAGGTGGTAGCACAGGGAGGTTAGACTGTACATAAAAAATTCAAGTTTTATTACAGACCTTACAGGTGTTCAATGTGTGAACCCTTGGTTACATGGTAAACATCACATCGATAATCCAGTTCTTGTCATATTTTCCCCCAACATGGCATGATCCACGGTATTGACAGTGCACCTGATCCATCCATGCAGTTCTGTGAAATCATGTGGAAATAGGAATACAAACATAAGATTTTTTATTTAGCTCCACAAGAAAAAGTTGTACGGGGTTAAGTCCGATGAGCATCAGGGCCATGGCATATAACACATACTGCCATCTACCAGTGACTGCTAGTGTCCCTGTTTGATGTTTTTCAAAGGGCACCATACTCTGCCCTTTTTGTTTTAAGTGCCGATGTGCCTAGCCCTTTTCCCCAGTATTTTCTTTGCATCTCCTAATTATTTCAAAATATTTTGCCTTTTTTCTTCATTTCTCCCCCCCCCCCCCCCTAGAGAAAAACCCTTAGTGATTGGAAAAAAAAAAGTTCTGTTATTCTGTATGACTCATCTGTCATGAGTTCTGATCTGCTCCAGATATGTGTAGAACAGGTGCTGCTGGGGAGAAGAAAAGATTAACATGTAAAATATTAATTAATATGTCAAAGTAAATAACACTGGACAACAAATTTGAACTTTTGCTCTGTCCTAAAACCAAAATTAGTTGTTTCTAATTCAGTTTTTTGCGCTGATTCCGAATCTAGTTTTAGATTTTCTCCAGCACGTCCAGTTTTTGAAATATTTGCATATTTTGATTGATGCTATATTTGGAATTTTTGTACAATTATATGCAAATTTAAGGCATAAAGTATTATCAGACTGGATTTTTTGTTTTATGTTATGATTACTGTCCAGTTTACTTTACAAAAATGTTGTGTCCAAGTTTATACTGACATGTGACTGTGAAATATTATGCCTAATTTACATATTTTTAATTTTTTTCTAATAATGTTTCTTAACATCCAAATATTTCTGACACATGAGTACGTTAATATTTTTCTAAACTAGTTTTTTATGCTGATTTCAAATCTGGTATCCGTTTTCTTCTATCATGTCCAGTTTTTGAAAAAAGTGAAATTTTATTTTTTGGTCAAAAAAGACAAGAAATGCTTTCTATGCTACTTTGTGATGTACTTCAGCTAATTAGGATAGATTATACTACTTTTTTCAATTGTTTTCCAGTTATACCTATTGGTGTTTATGTCCCTGATAGGAATCTGACACCTATCACCTTTCTGACAATGAGGTACACGCCCAGGGTTGGCAAGTTTCTTCTAAAGTGGAAAAAACTGACCGGAAGAAATAGGTTTCTTCCAAGTGGAAGAAACTGTTTTTCTTTATAAGTTGCATATAAGTTCCATATAAGTTGCGACTTTGTAGGATACAATAAAAATAAATGTGTTTTTCTAATAGATAACCTTAAGTAAATTTAATTAGACCTATAAAAATTTAATTATATATGATAAATTGGTAATTACATCAGTTTTTTAGCCAAGATCACACACGTGTCTAAAGCTTTCCAAACATTGCATACTGAATAAAATAAATGGTACTTTTCCATTATACTAACACCATGCCAAAATGTATGCTAATGTGTCATTTATTTCAACCCTCAACGTGCAAAGAATTTTTATTGTAAACCATGCCAAATATTGTGATTTGCTATTTATTGAACATGAATCTTTTTAATTATTATTATTATTATACTTAATCGTTTCGTAACCTCACAAAATATCTTAATTTTCTATTTTTCAAATAGAAAATATTTAATATTAAGCTGTAACTTATATTTATTGTTGACACTGATATGGATTTTACAATTTGGCAGTTACCAAATGATAAGGAAGCTAATTGTTTCAGGCCTTTGGATACATAAAAAAGGCTTTTATTGAAAAAAAAAAAAAAAAAACATGAACATCTTCATTCAAAAAGTGAAATGCTTACTACAATGCTAAGAGACATTTACAATTCCATGCCTGTAGTTTAAATTAAGTTTAATTTCATTATTTTATTGTATAATATTTATTTGTTCTTTTATTTTAAGTCTATATTTGTATTGATTTAATAAATTAGTTCATGAAAGTCTGTAATTTTCAAATGCTACATTTTTAATTGCTCAATTTTTGTGCCAAAAATGTTTTTTAATGAATCATTTCACATGAATTTCATTTTGTGTCAATTATTATGCTTGGCGACAACAATGGTGTTGGTATAATGGAAATGCACCAAATACATTTATCCAAAATACACAAAATTAATTAAAAGTAATTCAATTCAAAACAGGCAATTTTTTTAATTATTTAAACCTGTAACCAGTAGTAAATAGTATGTGGATCATTTACCTACTGTAGAATGAAACTCCTTTAAATAAAATGCAGTGCTTTTAATTTACATCCATTTTATTAAGGGAACTAATATACAATAAGAACTGTATTGAAAGATTTTATTAATTTCATTAAAATTTTCCTTACATGGCATAACAAAGCAAAAGTATTTTAGCAGTAGGATGCTGCAATCAATTTCTCAACTTAGATTGGATGAATGCAAAAGATGAAAAAATTCTTTCAAGTCCTGCAGAACTTGGAGAATTTAAAAGAATTTTGGCATGCCCATAGAGTTTATTTTTAGAACATTTATCTTTTAAAATCAACATTTAGATATGAATGCTAGTACTATACATAATTACAAATTTGTTTATTTTAAGTGTTGCACAATAGTTTTTTTTAATATTGCATTTTTATATAATAAATAAAATATTGATATGTAGTTTTTTTTTTTTTTTTTTTTTTTTTTTTTTTTTTTAAACAGAAATGACAAACAATGAAAAAATATCCCCTACTCTAAAGTTGTAAAAAACATAATCTGTAAATACCTGCTGTTAAATAATACCTGCTGTAAATACCTAAAGTTTATTAAAAAATAACTTAGTTTTCCATAAATAACATTTTTAATATTAATTAGAGATCGACCAAAATTTCGGTTTCGGTGAAAAATCAGAGTTTTGCCGAATATTCGTTTTTGGTGACACTGCTGCTGAAATTTCGGCCTGACTGAAACTATCTATATTTCAAAATCTCGTTCCTTCTTTTAGGAATTTTCAACTTTACTCATTGATATGAGTTGTATTGGCTCAAATGAGACACTGTTTATTGCTGTGAACTCTACTGTTTATTATTATCCATCATGACTGATTCATGATGCGAGTGTAAATTATAAAGCAAGTAATGCATATATGACTAAACTTAAAAGACTCTTCTAACGTGATCTTTAAAAGCTGCAAAATTAACAATAACAGAAAATTTTTACTTTGAAATTTCAGAATGTTTCGAATGCTTTATGAGAAAGGTGTTGTTAAAGCATAAGAAGATTTACGAAATTTATTACAAAAGATATATCGATGTATGTATATTTGAAATATTTTTTATTAGATGAAATTCATATAATTGGAAACTATTTCTGTCGTATTGATAAATTAATTACGTTTTATTTTACATGAAAATAAATAGTTTTGCATAGAGGCACAGAGAGTCAACTTGGCACCAGAGATAAAATTTTCAAACAGGGGTGCCATTTCAATACATTCTTAGGGAGGCAGGGAGTGACAAAGCTTTTTTTTTTTTGGAGAGGGGGGGGGAGGGTAAGGCAGTGAGCGAGCAAAGATTTATTTTGATCTTATTGTGCACATCCTAAAAGAAAATTGACAACTGTTACATTTTTATCCTTATTATATATATATTTAACATTAGCTAAAGTACAAAATAATGTTAAACAAGTCTCACTTTGAGAATATTGAAATGGAAAATAAAGTTTATAATTAATAATTTCTAGACTTCAAATGTTGTCTTAATGCTAATTTTCTTTTTTTAGTCAAATTGAGCAAATTATTTTAGCTTTTGTGCCCTTTACTTAAACTAACCTATAATTATGCATACATTCTTTGAGGGAGAAACTCCTCCCCCCCTAATCTTCCCAAATGACACTCCTGTTTGTAAAAGAACCGCACATATGGGTGCATAAAAGGTATTAATATTATTGATTAAATGCATTATTTTATATTAATTTTATATGTTTATAACAACTTATATTTAAATATTCATTATTGAATTTGTTTTACATTATTTAACTATATTGTTAATTAACTATTGATAAATGCCTATAATTATTCGTTGTTATAAAATAATAAAATATAAAAGTTGTATTATTTATGTTTCATTTTTGTTTGGAACTTATACACATACATATATATGTACATTAGTTTGTTAGAAATGTGGTTCAATACACGTATAATTAATTAATAATTATATGCAGTTATGCATGCATTAATCAGTTTTTAATTTTTTTTAACTTTCGGTTTCGGTTTTGGCCGAAAGTGGAAAGATCACTGAAATTCGGTTTCAGTCTTAAAAACGTGTTTTGGTCAATCTCTAATATTAATTAAAGTTTCCATTTTAAATTTCATATAATTAAGTTTTGAATTTAATTCTTTTATATAGTTAATATATTTTAATTTTGAGCATCTGTTTTGTTTCCTTCTATTTTTTTTCCAGTTTCTTCTATTGTCCTGGAATAAACCAGTTTCTTCCGGAATAAACCCAACCCTGTACACACCCCTAAAAAGCTTTTTATATCAAACGTGGGTGAATACAATACAAAAGTAGAAATACATTTTACTCAAAATCTATACTTGATATAAGGAAACTGATTGCAGATTCGAAATCAACATAAAAATCCAGTCTAGAAAAACATTACGTCAATTCTGTGGTAACTCTTTAACCCTTTCAGGGGCAAAGTATTTTCAGTACTAAAAGGTTGAAATAAATGACTGGCACCGGAATTAAAAAAAATATATTAGGAAATAAGAAAAAGGGCATCAAATATATATTAAATGGAAAAGATTTTAACAAAATTCTGGTGTCATTGGGGCGTTTGGGAATTAAAATTAAATGGTTTCATAAACATACCACTGCCCCGGAAAGGGTTAAAGTTGAAAGTAATGTAAACATTACACTATTGAAAAATATGCAATTTAGGCTTGGTAACTGACAGGTAAATGTTAAGAATATGCAGACTGCGGCATTTATCTGAAGCAAATGGTCCAGTAATCATAATCTAAAAAAGGCAATTCAATCTGACGTTGATTGTACCTAAAATTTCGATAAAATGGCACAAAAAACCCCCCTTAAATTTGCATAAACATAAATATGCAAATTTCTCAAAAACTAGATGACCTAGAGAAAAACGGAAAGTATATTCAAAATCAGCACAAGAAACTGGTCTACACTGTAAAAAATGACGAATGTTTCTGAATCTACGAAAATATAATATAATGACGAATAAATTTTATAATATAAACTCATCCTTGCTAAACATGATTCTGAATAGTGTTTCTTTATCTTTAGAAACCTCAGACATCAAAGGCATTTCGAGATTTAAAGAATCATTCAGAAAAACAAAATCTTTCTAGCTGCCTGTAATTTTCGGAAACATTTACGAGTATCTTTTAAAGTGTATTAATCAGTTTTCTAAGCCCGGAATTTAGTTTTTTCCGATGCTATCCATTCTCAAGTAAACATTTTAATGTTCAACAAATATGTTTAACAGACAAACATGCAAAATTAACAGAGTTAACATTAACATTAAAATTAAGATTATTTCTTTACTGTTTCATATATAAATTAACTTATGCAGCTGAAAACGCTTATTTGAGAATGGATGACATTCGATAAATAGGTATTCTAGGCTGAGGAAACTGTTTAATACACTATAAAAACCATTTGGAAACGTTTCTGAAAAATACGGGCAGCTAGAGAAAATTTGTTTTTATAAATAATTCTTTAAATTTTGGAAATGTATTGCTTTCTGGGGATTCAAAAGACAATGGAACACGCTTTTCGTAATTTCGGATAACTCAGAAGATTATATTATATTTTCGTTTGTGGTTATAGTATATTTTCATAAAATAAGAAACATTGATCATTTTTTACAGTGTAGGATCAACTAATTTCAGTTCTGTTGCTATCCAGTGTAATCTTTTCTTCATTAAGTATTTTTTTTTATATTGCAATCATCGTAGAAAACATGCAAAACTAGCTAAATTTTACATCTTTAAATTATGATTAGGATGAATTTATTAATATTATTTATCTATAATGAAACAAAACTATTTGCCATAGCATTTTTACCATTTCTAATATGTAGATTAATTTCAAAATTTCCTTACTGGTTAAGCATGGTAAAGTATAGAACCTCCTACTTTGGATGAATGCTTTTAGTTATTTATTTATTTATTCTATGCAGGAATCCTTTCTGCATGAGAAAACATATCCACTGAAAGTTGATTTGATTCTGATAACGTTCAACTTCCCAGTGTTGAATAAACAAACCATTGCTAAGTATCAGCTCCTTTTTTTTTTTTTTTTTTTTTTTTTTTTCATGTGGCTCTAATAGTGGGATCTTTTGTGGGGGCTATAATTTTCTGATAGCTTATTATATTTTAATAAAAAATTGTAGTTATCACAATTTACTGAAGTTTTGAACAAAATTGGTCAATTAACAACGAAGATATTACTTATTTTTTTAACAGTAAGGAAAAGAGAGGGGTTTTGCTTTTGTTTCTTTTTCTTTTAATTATTATTTCTGTTTGCTGCTCAATAATTTCTTTTTTCTGCACCCAACAACCCAAAACTTTCTGATTTATTCACATGTAAAGGAATGAAATTTGCATGCATGACTTGAAATGATTTGGAATCGAAAAGCGTGCTTCTTTTTTTTTCATAAATGCATTACAACTGTATGGGTGCGCTTTGTTCAAAAAAGACCGCTGGGCACAGAGCCACAAGATCTTGCCATAAGGAAACTGTATGTCTGATGTTATGTACTTCAAACCAGTTTTTGGATTATTTTTATTACATTTGTTTTAGTCTAAATTTTGTGATTTTTAGCAGGTTCTTTTTCATGTTAAGCAGTGACTTTTCCACATCGGGAATGGAAAACAGAATCCAGTTTCAATCTTTTAGCCTAATATAGTAAATTCTGTCCTCTTTTCAATAAAGTTTATTCGAAATTCATACAGCAATTTTTGAATTTTTCAAAAAAAAAATTATGATTTTTGTTGTTTTTTTACATTTTTTGACATTTGAATAAATGTAGTAAATTTTGACTTCCATGATTTTTGAATTTTTAATGTTTTTTTAATGTGATTTTTAGCATTTTTCATGGCAATTTTTCAACAGTAGTACCGTATTTTCAGGAATATGCGCCGCATCATTGAAAAATCAGTACAAAAAAAACAAATATACACGTAAGCGCCACACCCATTAGAAGCGCCGCATCATTGATCAATCGGTAAAAATGAAATAGTCACGATAAAAAATTATCGGCAAAATTGGATTAAAAGTAACAAGAATAGGGATAAAATCTTACAAGATATATGAATTAACAATAAAACAAATCGTATGAAAAAATTCAATTTAACAAAATTGTCTATGCTTACTTTGAAGATCGATGCTTTGAAAAAGATTAGGCTTGAATTACTAATTAAAAATTCATAGACTTTAGAAAAACACATTCTTGGTTTATTGTAAATCATAAAGGTAAACTGAACATAAATAAAACATACCATAATCGAATACCAAGCTGCCGGTTTTAACTGATAAGATTCCATATTTTGTCTGTCGCCATCTCTCGGAGCGAAAGCGTACTACGCCAATCGATTATCATTTTAATCGAACATTGCCGTATGCTGTGTGCTTATGAAATAAATATAATTTATCAACTATTGTAAAGTATAAACAAGGGCGGCGCTAGAGGGGGGTCCGGGGGGCATATGCCCCCCCGTCGGGGAAAATATTTTGACTTCTGGATTTCAACCCGAGTCAAGTCTTGTCGGGTTGGCACTCTTATGATACAAAATCATATATTAGTAAATTAATATACTCAAAATAACTTATTGTCTAATTTAGATTCCTTTATTTTGACTATAATATCTTATATCAAAAATCTATTTTAAGTCTAATCAAAAGGCAACCTATTATCCTAGCTTTAATATCTTTATTTGGGTACATGTAATATAACCTTTTCCTTTGGCAGTGATTAATTTGTTTAGGTCTTCAATTGTCTGTGGTTTTGTAAAAATTAAAAGATAGAAAAAGAATTATGTCAGTATCTGTTAGGTGACCGTGTTTTCCATCTTGATGCATTTCGTTTAACTTAAACAAAGTCATCATAATGTTCTTATTTTTGTTTCGGCAGGCCATATCTCTAATCTGCTCCTGTGCGATGCGACGCCTTTAATTTTGCTGTTTAAAAGTTGGAATTTAACATTTGATTTCGGGTCAAAGTATTTCGAGTTCGGGTCGGAATGCGAAGGACAAAACTTTTTTTTTATCGGTCTCGAGTTGGGGGTAGAGTCCTGCATCGTGTAGGGCAAACTAAACCCGACCCGTGGTTTGGATCGTATCAGACTGACGCTAGTCTGTTTATTGCGGGTCGGACTTGTATATTTTAAAAGTGGGGCAGTTCGAGTCAAGTTAACTTTAACTGTTTCGGGTTCATGTTGGTTTCAGGTAGGATTTTGACACTTCTGACTATGGTTCGTGTTGACCCGATTTCTCAAAAGAATCCCCAAAATAAAGCTTAAAATGAAAAACTATAAAATATTTATTGTTTTGAGAATTATTTTTTGTTTCAAGTCAGGTTTCGGGTTAAAGTATTTCAGGTTGAGGTCGACGAAAATTTTTTGTCAATTTTGGGTCAAAAGAAATTTTTTTGTAGAGGTTCGGGTTGGACGTGGGGGTTCCGATTGGCTTTAAATGGACTTTTCGGGTTCTGGTCAACCGGATCGGCCTATTTTAGATGAAAATCTATATATTTTTGAGTATGAATAATTACTTACATGTTTATTTTTCAACATAAATGACAAAATCGATATTAGAAATATGATTAAGGGTTTTTTCCATATTAAGTTTTTGATCAATTTTCTCCTATTGGGGCTTTCAGTTCGGGTTGAATTAAAATATTTCGGGATTAGTCCCCCGTTCCCCCCTTTATAATTAACCGATGAACCCCCAAAACTAATCAGGGAAGCACCTTATCACTATAAACCTATAACCAATATTTGAAGCAAAACAGATATTTCTATCAAGAGTTATCACGTTACGTACATACAGAACCGGCGAGCACATTAGCTCTCAGGCTTTGATAGCCTGTGAGCTAAAAATGATTGTAGATTATTTTTTCATAATTGTATTAAACTATAGATATTTTTTTTTAATTTTGGGTCCGATTAGGATTTCGAATTTTGGTTAGACAAAAAAAAATTTTGTTAAAATTTAATTGTTGTAGGGGAAAATATTTTGATTTCGGAGTAGAGTCGAGTCGGGTAACCCAATTTTTGCGCACACCACCCAACAGTCGGGTGGTGGTTAGTTTTTAAAAAATGACTCGAGGTTAGTGTTTTTAAATTAAACGACTCGTGGGATCGGTTGGCGCTGCTTTTTTTCTTTGCATGTCGGGTTGACTGCAAATGTCTCGGTTTCGAGTTGAATTTTGATTCTTCCACGTCGTGTTTGTCGTTCCTGATTTTTTCAAAAAAGTGTCCAGAATATTGTTTCAGATTAGAGACCTGCACTGCGTCGTGTAACCCGATTTTACCCAAACCCGACCAACCCGCTGTTCGTATCGAGTCGGGTTGAAGTTGCGGGTCGAGTCAACTTTACACATTTTGGGTTCAGGTCTGTTTTCGGTTGGGTTTTGACTCTTTCAGATCGGGTTAGGGTTGGCACGATTTTTCAAAAGAAAGGCGTGAATATTTTGCAAATGGAAAAAACTATATATTTGAGTGAATGTAAATGTGTTAATTTTTATACATGAAAAAAAAATTGATCTTAGAGATATAATTGTAGACTCCATTTCAGTAATCGTATTTGAGTATTTGTATCAAATGATCTGCTGAACAATGAAAAACTTTCTGACACAATTTCGGGCTCATTTTTAAACGCAAAGGCATAAAATTGACAGGCCTGACTGTTGAACTAATTTAGAATCAAAATGAGTTTTCCAATTTTTGATAAATAAATTACTTACAGTGTTTTCTGAAAGATCTTCTGTCTTTACCTGAAAATGGAAATTATGTTTAGATTACAAAGTTTTTGAATAACAATGCCTACCCATTTCATGCGTTTCTGAAAAAAAAAATGAATTAAAATATGTGTGTGAAAGTATCCCCTTTGTATTTGAGAACAGCTTTAAGATATTTATTAATTTCTTTCGCGTTGGGTTCAGGTTTGAATATTTCGGGTTGGGGTTCAATTATTTCGAGTTTCGGGTTGACACGCAGAGTTATTTTGTATAAAGATAGCCTTAAGATATGGAAAGCGATTTTTTAAAAAGCCTGCCGGGAATTATTAATTTAATGTTTTCTTTTTTTTTGTTTTAATTTGTTTTCTCATCTGACGTATGCTCTGATTTTCTGAAAACAAAACAGTTTTCATTGTTAGAAAGAGAAGAATATTATTATAGTAACAAAGTTTGTTTTAAATCACAAAAACATTTTTCTGATTTTGGGATAATTTTTAAAAACTCGTTCTTTTTGTAAATCTTGAATTCATATTTGTCAATTATGTGTTTTTAAAAAAAATTGTCGCTTTTTTTCGAAAATTTTAGACAATTTAAAATAAAAGAAATGGTAAAAAATACTAATTAGATCAATTTTTAAAAAACCTCAATTTGGCTTTGTTTCTGTTTCTGATATGAGGAATTTGAGATCACATGATCAGTATTCTTGGTTAAGGTGACTCATAGACGTAGTACGTAAATTTAGCAAACTCAGCTGTTAAATGAATCATTTCGAAACGTCATGCGCTCTCTTGGACATACGAGGATATTTTGTCGGGCAAAAAGCTTGATTTGATGTCCAAGAAAAAAAATATTTTGTATACCTTTTAAATGTTCTCTAAACAAAAGACTAGTACTAGGTATAAAGTCCAGTGCAGCATCTGCAATGAAATTTTTGACAATGATTATGTGAAGAAGCATACGGATTTAAAGCATCATGATCTTTCTAAGCAGAATAGCTTAGCTCCGATGTTTAAGCCTGGAGAACTCAAAAGGAAGGATCCGTGGTCTCCAGCATCGAAAAAAAAATTGTGACAGAAACAGATAACTATCGTGTATAATACGACCCGAGCAGGACTCTAATCCATATACACACACTAGAGATGAGTCGGGCTAGGGCTCATTCTTTCTGAAACTGAGAATTTTATTTATTCTCATATAGAAAAAATAAAAATAACTTTTTTTTCCTTAAAAAATTACATATTCCATTTTAAGTCATTTTAATGCTATTTTGATCAGAATGAATAAAAAAGGGGAAGAAAAAAATCTTATTTTTCTTTTCCAGTTTTATTAGAGTTCTACTTAAAAAGAAAATTTGCAAGATTTCCAGATTTATGCGTGTCATTGGCGCGACGACTTGATGATATGGGCACCAATGAAAAAAGGCGGGAATAATTTCGATTTTCGTTTGTAAAAGTAAGATATTTTTCAATTGGGACGTTTATTTTTCAGATATCTAAAGCGAAGTGAATACTTTCTTTTGTTTGTAGTTAATCAGTATTAGCTTAATATTTGGAAATTTTTAGTCTTCTATTATGTGCGAGTCATAATGGCTCTTCATATGAAAATAATGTTAGCGATTCTGTTTTTCATCATGTACTCTGCTCATGCATTACCGATAGAAAGCAATTGAAAAGTGTTTCCACTTTGTCTATAAAAGCATAGGATCTGTCAAATTTTACATTTAAGCTGATTTTCAGGAACACGAAATAGCCATGATTCATTCTGATCCTGGCTCTACTCTGAACATTTACGATGTTACTGTCATTCTTAAGTCATAATAATTGCCATGTATGTTATTCCGATAGAAAGCAATTGAAAGGTGTTTCCACTTTACCTATAAAAGCATAGGATCTTTCAGATAACGGTATCAAATTTTAAATTTAAGCTGATTTTCAGGAACACGAAATAGTGTTTTAATTAAGAAATCAGTTATAATTTACGAAATACACCTTTTATTATTTAATTTTTTTTTTTAAATATTATGCATTAATATTATATTGGGCTTGGGCTCTGATGACACAAAATGTTTCGGACTCGGATTTAAAATCGTCAGGCTCGGGCGGTCCTGGGCTCAATAAGAGACCCCAAACTCATCTCTAACACACACACACACACATATATATATATATATATATATATTACCAATTTGGCCCCCCTGTCGGAGACACCATGCCCCCCCGTCGGGCAAATCTTGGCGCCGCTCTTGAGTATAAAATAAATACTTTTAAAGAGTGAGCTATTAATATTGAACAGAAAATAGAGAAATATGGGTAAGTTAAATATATTTTGACTATAGTAATTACGTTTTTATAACAAAGATATATTGTGATATGTACTGTTTATGAACTTTATACTGAGATTAAATAATTAAATTAATAAAGGTGCAATATGAATGAATGTTAATGAATCCATGTGTTTAAAAGTGTATCTGAGGCAGTAAGACTAAAAAAAAGCATGAAATGAAGGCTTGTTTTTCACAATATCCAGATTTTGCTATATTGAGAAAAAAAAAATCATTGTACCCGCCGCCCTTGCGTATGCGCCGCATCGCCAATATTTTGAACTTTTAAACACGTATGCGCCGCGGCGCTTACTCCCGAAAATACGGTAAAAAGAAACTGTTTTCAATCTTTTAACATGAGACAGTAAGCTTTGCCCTCTTTTCAATAATGTTTATTCAGAATTTGTTCGCAAAACTTTATGCCATTTTTAGAGGTTTTTTGCATTTTGCAGGGATTTTTTGACACTGATAAAAGGAATCCGGCTTCAATATTTTAGTCCAATATAGTAAATTCTATCCTCTCCTATTTTTTTTTATTTTTAGTGCTTCATGGCGATTTTTTGACATTCATAAAAAGAATCTGGTTCCAACCTTTTAGCCCATTATAAGAAAATTTTGTACTCTTTTCAATAAAGTTTATTCTGAATTCATACAGCGATTTTTGAATTATTCGAATTCCAATTTTGTCTTATGGAATTTTTGATTTTTCAGTGATTTCTTATGCAATTTCTAGCATTTTTTTCGCATTCTGCAGCGATTTTTTGACATTCGTAAAAGGAATCTGGTTTCAATCTTTTAGGCCAATGTAGTAAATTTTATCTCCTATTTTTTTTTTTTTTTTTTTTTTTTAGCATTTCATAGTGATTTTGTTGGAAATATTTTTATGTTTAACGATAAGTTTGGCTTACCACTTGCTTAATATTATACCCTTAACTTATTAGTCTGTCTATCCTGTACAGAAAATCATTTGCTAGTTTTCTACCACTGCAGCTTGTTTACATTTTTGCCGGCCTGTTGGATTAAGTTGAATTGTCTCACGGTAGCTTCAGCGTGAGAGAAGTTGTTTTACAAGAGCATATAGGCAGCGCTGGCGGTCTGCAGATGTATTATGTCTTACTGCATTGTGATGTATGCTGTACCGTGATTCATCCAGAAAAGTAAAACTGTTCGTTACACGGTTTACATGCAAGTGCCTCTTTTTTGAAGGACCACCTTACCCTTTTCATAAAAAAGTGTTCTTTTTGTTCAGCTGTAGCACCTCTTTTTTGAATAATTTGTTTTAATTATGAATCATTAGTCAAATATCAAAAACAATGTATTTTTGGAACAGATGTGTTACACTCATGCACCGATGTTCAGCGACTTTGATTGCCGCGCTTTTCAGGCCAGCACCAAGCTACTATTTTCCGTCACCATCTTGGAATCATAGAAAGTACAACATATATACATAACAAC
Source organism: Maratus michaelseni (assembly GCA_963931845.1). Lineage (NCBI taxonomy): Eukaryota > Metazoa > Arthropoda > Arachnida > Araneae > Salticidae > Maratus > Maratus michaelseni. The sequence continues at coordinate 21,459,461 of OZ007586.1, forward strand.
GTATTAGGAAATACCAGAAAGTGTATTTTCACACAACAATCAAAATAAAGTACAAATACATTTTTTAAAACAAATTTAATGAAAAATATTACCTAGGTCATTTCAATCTTTTAAAGTGCACTACTATATCAGACTAATCCAGCCATACTCAACCTTTTTTTCTCGGGGGCCGCAACACACTTAAACAAGTTGGAAATTGTACGTCAAACATGAAAAATGAGGTGTGTTCATACTGTAACTAGTTTTATAAATATTCAATTCTTGGTGCAATAGCAGTTACACTCTTATGCAAAAATGCATGAACACAAAATTTATTTTATGTGTCATATTATAGATATTTATTTTATTTTATGAAATTAAGTTTCAATACACTTTTACAAACAATTAATTACAATTTTGTTACATTAAAGTTATAACTATGCCCAAACATCCAATACAAGATAATGTAAAAAAAAATCATCGTTATTATTTCACTGAAAAATAAATTATATCGTCTGTTATTATGATATGATTAATTTCCGTAATAAAATAAGTACATTTTAAGTTGGCAACATTTTATCTTTTGTTGACATTGACTGAAAATTCCAATGGGAAACTTAAGCCTAACTTTGCAAATTTCAGAACTTGAAATCCATATGTAGACTCTTTTTTCCATTTAATATCTATTTCTGTGGAAATATTTATTTAAAAAACTATTGGTTGGTTATAGGATTGTTGTAATTAAACAATTTTAGTATACAAATTTGGTTTTTAAATTCAGTAATATGGAAATAATATGACTCCATATTAAATAGGACATAAATCACCATGGCAACCTAGAATTATTCCCTATTATGAAATATCATTGAATTAATTATGTATGATAGAATTTAATAGAATGAAGAAAACTTTTATTAGTATATCTTTTTAAGTTTTGATTCGATTTTCATAAAATTTGAAATGACTCGTCAAAATTCTGCAACAATTATATATATTAAATTTCAACCCATTCGGTTGGGTAGTTTTTACACTGTTATATGTGGAAATAATATGACTCCATATTAAATAGGACATAAATCACCATGGCAACCTAGAATTATTCCCTATTATGAAATATCATTGAATTAATTATGTATGATAGAATTTAATAGAATGAAGAAAACTTTTATTAGTATATCTTTTTAAGTTTTGATTCGATTTTCATAAAATTTGAAATGACTCGTCAAAATTCTGCAACAATTATATATATTAAATTTCAACCCATTCGGTTGTGTAATATAATTGTATCCATGACAACGTCCATTTAACTGTAACCGCTCGTGCCCGTTCTGTCTTCTATTCTTGTTTGTGTGTAACTTGTCCTCATTAAACGTATATATGTTAACAAATGTAAATGCGTATTAATTTCAACATATATCGTCACATGGTGTCAGAAGTTGTGTCAAAAAGTAATATTTACTTTAAATTTCGTTAACGACAACCTAAATTAAATACAAATGGGTGAAAACGGGATACGTCCTCCAAAACCATTACTTATGGCGGATTCCAAAGAAAAATGGGAAGATTGGATTCAAAGTTTTGATTGGTATGCTGCTGCCGTTCAACTTGACAAGAAAGAGAAAAAAGTTCAAGTTGCGACATTTATGGCCGTTATTGGAAGAGAAGCACAACAAATCTATAAAACCTTCAGTTTAAGTACCGATCAACAAGAAGATTTGGAGATTATTAGAGGTAAGTTCACAGAATATTTCACTCCTAAAGTCAATTATACTTTTGAACGTTACAAATTCAACCAGATTAAACAAAAGCAGGATGAAGCTTTTAAAGATTTTTTAACAAGGCTTAAAATACAAGCTTCTAGATGTAAGCTAGGAATTATGGAGGAGGAATTAATTCGCGATAGAATTGTTGTCGGAATTGAAAATAATGACGTTCGGGAAAAGCTTTTAAGCGATGCTGAGTTAAGCTTAGATAAAACTGTGCAGATTTGTCTTGCTTCTGAAAGTGCTGCACAGCAATTGAAAAATATTTCTGATGATAATAAACCCATAATTTCTACAATATCGAAGAAATTTACTCAGTCGCATAAAAATGTTCCTTCGAAAGATAAGCCTAATTCTAATACCAAATTCTCTAAAATGATAAACGATTGTAGAAATTGTGGTAATACACATAAAATTAATGATTGCCCCGCTTTTGGCAAAAAATGTAAAATTTGCCAAAGGCAAAACCATTTCGCAAAAAAATGTAGATCCAGAAACCAGAAAAAATACAGAGTGCAAGATATTGAAAATGTAGATACGATTACGGATGATAGTTTTCTGATAGCAAGTATCGACGCTAATAAATCAGATTGGTGCGAGACTGTCATAATTAACAATAAAGCTATTCCAATGAAACTTGATACCGGTGCCCAGTGCAATGTCATACCATTTCGCTTAGCAGAGGAATTACGTCTAATAATAAAACCTACAAATGTCCGTAAACTCCTCTCATATTCTGGTCATGCTATTGAGGTGGCAGGAGAATCTATTGTTCACTGTCAAATTAAAGATAAGCATATACAGCTTAAATTAATAATTGCACATGGAGGAATTAGTCCAATCCTAGGTCGATTAACCTGCATGGAGGCCGGATTAATTCAAAGAATTGAAGTAGTTAATTTACTGCAAGATGAATTTCAAGACCTGTTTCAAGGAATGGGATGTATAAAAAATTTCGAATATACAGCAGATTTTTCCACAGAGTGTCCCCAAACTGACATTAAGCCCCCCAGAAGAATTCCATTTTCTCTTCGACCGTTAGTAAAGAAGGAACTTGACAAAATGGTCCAGGATAAAATTATAAAGAAAGTAGAGGAACCAACACCCATAGCTAGTCCAATGGTCGTAGCAAAACAAAAAGGAAAAATAAGGATTTGCATCGATCCGTCGGAAGTTAATAAAATTCTGCTGCGAAGGCATTATCCTTTAAAAACGCTTGAAGAAGTCACTGCTAATGTGAAAGGCTCCAAATACTTCACAAAATTAGATCTGAAGAAAGGCTTCTGGCAACTAAGAGTTTCACCCTCCACACAACCTTTTTTCACGTTCACAACACCCTGGGGAAGATATTCTTTTCTGAGAGTCCCGTTTGGCATAAAGACAGCTCCAGAAATATTTCAAAATCATATGACTAAAATTCTACAAGGCATTCCAGGTGTTGAAAATTCAATGGACGATATATTGATTTATGCGCCTGATATTAATACTCTTCGATCAAATACTCGATTAGTCCTACAAGCATTAAGAAATGCTGGAGCAAAACTAAATAAAGACAAATGTGAATTTGAAGTTCAGAAAGTTAAATATTTAGGACATATCCTCTCTGGTGATGGTATCATGATCGATCCTGAGAAAGTTGAAACCATAGATAGAATTAAAGCACCAACTAGCAAAAAAGAGCTACAAAGATTACTTGGCATGATTCAGTACCTACACAAGTTCATCCCTAATCTCTCAGACAAAACACATAATATGAGATTGTTATTGAAGAAAAATGAAGAGTGGAATTGGAATAAGGAATTAGATAAAGAATTAGCTGAAATCAAGAAATTATTGAAGGAAGCTCCGTCACTTAAATACTATAATCCCAACAAAAGTATTACAATTTCAGTGGATGCTAGTTCCTTCGCATTAGGTGCGGTACTGCTCCAAGAAGGAAGACCGATAGCATTCTCATCCACAGCGATGAATGACGCCCAAAGATCTTATCCCCAGATAGAAAAGGAAGCCCTGGCAATGAAATTCGGATGCCAAAAATTTCATCAATATATATATGGAAATGAAGTAACCATTGAGACGGATCACAAACCTTTAGAATCTATTTTTAAGAAACAAATAGATCGAATTCCACCACGACTCCGTAAAATCTTCTTAGAGGTTCAGCAGTATGCGCCAAGAGTTTGTTATAAGAGAGGTAAGGAAATGTATGTAGCTGACTTGCTGAGCAGAGACTGTCATAATGAAGATTTGTTACAGGAGAGTAACTACCAAATTCTCTTTTCAATTCCAACCACAGACGTAGGGTTTAAAATTTTACAAGATCTCACAAATACGGATCCAGATCTAATACAACTGAAACATTTCATTTTTACTGGTTGGCCCAAAAACAAAGATGTAGTTCCAGATTCGTGTAAGAAGTACTTACCATTCTTGGATGAACTATCGATTCAAAAAGATGTAATTTTAAAGGGATTAACGATGATTATACCCGAAGGATACAGACGACGTGCATTGGAGAATCTTCATAAAGGTCACTTAGGCATTACAAGTTGTCTTAGAAGAGCTCGTGAGTGTATGTTTTGGCCAGGAATGTCTGGAGATATAATTTCGATGATCGAAAATTGTGTAGTTTGCCAGAAAACTCAGAAGAATCCTCCGAGAGAACCATTAATTTCTAAGGAGATCCCTAAACTACCATGGGAAATTCTTGCATCTGATGTATTTACCTATCAGGATGTTGACTATCTACTTATTACAGATAGTTACTCTGGTTTCATTGATTTCAAACCATTAAAAGATTTATCTAGTAAGTCTACAATACAAATCCTCAAAGACTGGTTTAGTGTCCATGGAATTCCTAGAATTTTAGAAACTGACAATGCTAAAAATTATGATTCTTCTGAATTTAAGGAATTTGCTGAAGAATGGATGTTTACCCGTCAAACTTCAAGTCCCCTCTATCCAAAAGGCAATGGTCTAGCAGAGAGAGCTGTCCAAACAGCGAAGAATTTGCTAAGAAAATGTAAGATATCAGGTCAAGATATACAATTAGCATTACTAAATTTGAGAAATACGCCAAGAGAAAATTTAGGATCACCAGCTCAACGTCTCTTCAGTAGACGCATGCGCACTACAGTTCCAGTTGCTGAAGAATTGCTAAAGCCTAAAGTTATGACCCAAACTACAGAACATCTAGCGGATGCTAGATTAAAGCAAAAATACTACCATGATCTTCATACTAAACCATCATTCAGCACTCCATTACAACCAAACCAAAATGTGATGCTGAAACAAGCACCAAGGAATTGGATACCAGCAACAATAACATCTCAAGCTGCTCCTAGATCATACAATGTGCTGACTCCTAAAGGTGAATATAGAAGGAACACTATCCAAATCAAGCCAACTAAGTTGAAGTTCCAAATTGAAAGGAAAAGGAAGTTACCGTTAGAAATTGACCATCAACCTTCTAGTGCTGATAACAATTCCAACGTATCTCCGGCGAAAAATCTAAATGTGTCTGCCCCCAGCGTTACTGACAAGAAACCCATCGTTACCAGGTCTGGAAGAGTCGTAAAGCCAATAAAGAGACTTGATCTTTAACATAATTCAAATAGAACTTAAATAACATTTTGAAAGGGGAGATGTAATATAATTGTATCCATGACAACGTCCATTTAACTGTAACCGCTCGTGCCCGTTCTGTCTTCTATTCTTGTTTGTGTGTAACTTGTCCTCATTAAACGTATATATGTTAACAAATGTAAATGCGTATTAATTTCAACATATATCGTCACAGGTTGGGTAGTTTTTACACTGTTATATGTGGAAATAATATGACTCCATATTAAATAGGACATAAATCACCATGGCAACCTAGAATTATTCCCTATTATGAAATATCATTGAATTAATTATGTATGATAGAATTTAATAGAATGAAGAAAACTTTTATTAGTATATCTTTTTAAGTTTTGATTCGATTTTCATAAAATTTGAAATGACTCGTCAAAATTCTGCAACAATTATACATATTAAATTTCAAACCATTCGGTTGGGTAGTTTTTACACTGTTATATGTGGAAATAATATGACTCCATATTAAATAGGACATAAATCACCATGGCAACCTAGAATTATTCCCTATTATGAAATATCATTGAATTAATTATGTATGATAGAATTTAATAGAATGAAGAAAACTTTTATTAGTATATCTTTTTAAGTTTTGATTCGATTTTCATAAAATTTGAAATGACTCGTCAAAATTCTGCAACAATCATATATTTTAAATTTCAAACCATTCGGTTGGGTAGTTTTTACACTGTTATATGTGGAAATAATATGACTCCATATTAAATAGGACATAAATCACCATGGCAACCTAGAATTATTCCCTATTATGAAATATCATTGAATTAATTATGTATGATAGAATTTAATAGAATGAAAAAAACTTTTATTAGTATATCTTTTTAAGTTTTGATTCGATTTTCATAAAATTTGAAATGACTCGTCAAAATTCTGCAACAATTATATATATTAAATTTCAAACCATTCGGTTGGGTAGTTTTTACACTGTTATATGTGGAAATAATATGACTCCATATTAAATAGGACATAAATCACCATGGCAACCTAGAATTATTCCCTATTATGAAATATCATTGAATTAATTATGTATGATAGAATTTAATAGAATGAAGAAAACTTTTATTAGTATATCTTTTTAAGTTTTGATTCGATTTTCATAAAATTTGAAATGACTCGTCAAAATTCTGCAACAATTATATATATTAAATTTCAAACCATTCGGTTGGGTAGTTTTTACACTGTTATATGTGGAAATAATATGACTCCATATTAAATAGGACATAAATCACCATGGCAACCTAGAATTATTCCCTATTATGAAATATCATTGAATTAATTATGTATGATAGAATTTAATAGAATGAAGAAAACTTTTATTAGTATATCTTTTTAAGTTTTGATTCGATTTTCATAAAATTTGAAATGACTCGTCAAAATTCTGCAACAATTATATATATTAAATTTCAAACCATTCGGTTGGGTAGTTTTTACACTGTTATATGTGGAAATAATATGACTCCATATTAAATAGGACATAAATCACCATGGCAACCTAGAATTATTCCCTATTATGAAATATCATTGAATTAATTATGTATGATAGAATTTAATAGAATGAAGAAAACTTTTATTAGTATATCTTTTTAAGTTTTGATTCGATTTTCATAAAATTTGAAATGACTCGTCAAAATTCTGCAACAATTATATATATTAAATTTCAAACCATTCGGTTGGGTAGTTTTTACACTGTTATATGTGGAAATAATATGACTCCATATTAAATAGGACATAAATCACCATGGCAACCTAGAATTATTCCCTATTATGAAATATCATTGAATTAATTATGTATGATAGAATTTAATAGAATGAAGAAAACTTTTATTAGTATATCTTTTTAAGTTTTGATTCGATTTTCATAAAATTTGAAATGACTCGTCAAAATTCTGCAACAATTATATATATTAAATTTCAAACCATTCAGTTGGGTAGTTTTTACACTGTTATATGTGGAAATAATATGACTCCATATTAAATAGGACATAAATCACCATGGCAACCTAGAATTATTCCCTATTATTAAATATCATTGAATTAATTATGTATGATAGAATTTAATAGAATGAAGAAAACTTTTATTAGTATATCTTTTTAAGTTTTGATTCGATTTTCATAAAATTTGAAATGACTCGTCAAAATTCTGCAACAATTATATATATTAAATTTCAAACCATTCAGTTGGGTAGTTTTTACACTGTTATATGTGGAAATAATATGACTCCATATTAAATAGGACATAAATCACCATGGCAACCTAGAATTATTCCCTATTATGAAATATCATTGAATTAATTATGTATGATAGAATTTAATAGAATGAAGAAAACTTTTATTAGTATATCTTTTTAAGTTTTGATTCGATTTTCATAAAATTTGAAATGACTCGTCAAAATTCTGCAACAATTATATATATTAAATTTCAAACCATTCGGTTGGGTAGTTTTTACACTGTTATATGTGGACAGACGGACGGACCAGACGACGACTATAGGTTCTACGTATTTATATAATTACGAACCCACCTAAAAAAGAGTATTTAAAATAGTATGATAACATAAGTAGAATAACAAAGCAGTAGGTATAATAAAGTTAATGTTATCAATAGGGTTGAACATTTGTCGTTGAAGAAATGTCACCAAAAATTTCAACAGCACTATTTTCAAACAATAAACTTCATTTCAGTTTTCTATTTCAAATGTTGTAGAAATATTCCGCGAAGGTTTTTTTTTGGAAATAGTGGTGTAAAAATAGTTTCATGTCAATTTGTTTCTGCGACAAACGTTCAACCCTGAAATAGCAACATTAACTATGTAAAAATTATAAAACGTAATAATATAACAATGCTGCTTTTTTAAAGAAAAACAAATCAGGGAATTTTCTGAAATAAATCAATCTTTTGCTCAGTGAAAAAACTTTATGTTTTTTTAATGGTAGAAATATATAGTATACATTTAGTTAATTTGGAATAACGTTTGATTAGTGTTGAAGATTAAGAAATGTATACACCACTCTAAGTAAGACTACATCACTACATGTAAAAAGAACTTTTGACTATCAAAACGGCATTTAAGATGTTTTGACGCAATTTTATATTAATTAGAAATAGTAGGACAGATTTTGTCTTCCAGTGGAAATATATATAAAACAATGATGAAGGTCTTAAATTCTTTTTATGAACATCTGAATTAATTTTATAAATATAAAATAATTATTATGTCTCGGGCCGCACATAAAAGGTCACTGGGCCACATGCAGCCCGCAGGTTGAGTATGGCTGGACTAATCATTCGATAATAAAAATTCTAATTTCACATAAATTTTTAAATAAAATCATTGCGTCATTTTAATTTTTTAGTCATGCACTACTATATCAGAGTAAACATTTGATTTTTTAAAATTCTAATTTCATGACAAACACAACATTAATAAATAATGACGTATTAGAAAACACAGAAAGTGTATTTTTACATAACAATTAACATAAAGCAAAAATACATTTTTTACAACATAAATTTAATGGACAATATGTTACCTACATCATTTCATTCTTTTAAAGAGGACTGCTACAATTAGAATAATCTTTCGATAAATGGATTTCTAACTTCGCACAAACTCTCAGTTAAAATCATCACGTCACTTCAATCTTTTAAAATGCCCTACTATATCTGAATAATCATTCGATAGTTAAAATTCTAATTTCAAACAAACTACTAGATAAAAAAAACTTACCTGGTACTTTTGAAAAATAATATCTGTTGGCGCAGACGACATTTTAACACACGTCAATAACAACCTCTAACAATCACAGTAAGAATGACAGATTCAAAGTTTGTCTAAAAGAACCTCACTACACTACGTAATAAATCACATGACAATTAAGACCTGTTATGACCGTGAATTACTGACCGCGGCTTGAATGAATTTCATGCATTGTAGAGAATGCTGTACAGCGAGTTTCATGCGTCCAGTGATGTTTTTTTCCAGTTAATGTACGCGAAGCATAGTCAACCGCGTCTTGCATGTATTTCATGCATTAGAAAAATGAGGAATATCGAAATTTTTCTCAATTGTAATGTGTGTGCTTTGATGCAGAGAATTGACTATTTACAGAGTTTTTATGAAAATTTCTTTCATGAAGTAAACGTTAATTTTATTCCATTTTGTGACAATTTTTAAAGTTTAAGCTATATTTTACTAGAATTTTTTTAATTGTTAAAGGTAATAAATTATTAAACTTGATAAATATTTCAAAAAAATTCATAGAAAAAAAATAGATAAAAATTTGTAAAAATGGATTCATCTGGAAGAAATAAAGCTATAAATATGTAAAAATAGAAAAATTGGGTAAAAATATGGAAAAATCCGGAGAAAAAAGTAGCTGAATATTTGTAAAAATGAAGTATCCGGAGGAAAAAATAGCTAAAAATTTGTAAAAATGAAAAATCCAAAAGAAAAAAATAGATAATTTTTTTTTAATTGAGAAATTTGGAGAAAAAATTGCTGAAAATTTTTAAAAATTTAAAAATCCAGAGGAAAAAGTCATTAAAAATTTTAAAAATTGAAAAATCCAGAGGAAAAAGTAGCTAAAAATTTTTAAAAATTGAAAAATCTGGAGGAAAACGTAGCTAAAAATTTTTAAAAATTGAAAAATCTGGAGGAAAAAGTAGCTAAAAATTTTTTAAAGCGGAAAAATCATGAGGAAAAAGTAGATAAAAATTTTTAAAAGCGGAAAAATCCTGAGGAAAAAGTAGCTAAAAATTTTTTTAAATGGAAAAATCCGGAGGAAAAAATAGCTAAAAATTTGTAAAAATGAAAAATCCAAAAGAAAAAAACAGATAATTTTTTTTTATTTGAGAAATTTGGTGAAAAAATTGCTAAAAATCTTTAAAAATTGAAAAATCCAGAGGAAAAATTAGTTAAAAATTTTTAAAAACTGAAAAATCCAGAGAAAAAAGTAGCTAAAAATTTTTAAAAATTGAAAAATCTGTAGGAAAAAATAGCTAAAAATTTTAAAAACTTGAAAAATCCGGAGGAAAAAGTGGCTAAAAATTTTTAAAAGTGGAAAAATCCTGCGGAAAAAGTAGATAATTTTTAAAAGCGGAAAAATCCTGAGGAAAAAGTAGCTAAAAATTTTTAAAAACGGAAAAATCCGGAGGAAAAAATAGCTAAAAATTTTTGAAAGCGGAAAAATCCGGAGAAAAAAATAGCTAAAAATTTTTGAAAGCGGAAAAATCCGGAGAAAAAAATAGCTTAAAATTTGTAAAAATGAAAAAAAAAGTAAAAACATAGCTAAAAATTTGTAAAAATGAAAAAAAAAGTAGAAACAAATTTATAAAAATGAAAAAATAAAAGTAAAAACATAGCAAAAATTTGTAAAAATGCAGAGGAAAAAATAGCTAAAAATGGAAAAATCCAGAGAATAAAATATCTGAAAATTTGTAAAAATGGAAAATAGCAAGGAACTCTCTATAGAGGATAGCTGAAAACTTGTAAAAACGAAAAATCCAAATGAAAAAATAGGTTAAAATTGAAAAATCTGGAGGAAAAAATAGGTAGAACTTTTTTTTAATGGAAAAATCCGGAAGAAAAAATTCGTAAAAATACAAATATCCAAAGGAATAAATAGTTAAAAATTTGTAAAAATAGAAAAATTTAAAGAGAAAAATTGCTAAAAATTTGGAAAAATGGAAAAATCCGGAGGAAAAAATAGCTAATTTTTTTTAAAGGAAACATCCGGAGGAAAAAATAGCTAAAAAGTTGTAAAACTGGAAAAATCGGAACAAAAAAAATTGCTAAAAGATTGTAAAAATTTAAATATCTGAAGGAAAATAATGGTAAAAACATGTAAAAATCAAAACATGTGGCAGTAAAATTTACTAAAACTTTGTAAATATTCTTAAAACGAAATAAAATCAATGTTTACTTTGTGAAAGAATTTGCTTGATGAAGTGTGTAAGTAATAAGTCGTCTGCCGAAAAGCACATGTTCTGATTAGGTAGAATTTGGAGGTTGCCGATTTCTCGGTTGGCGCGCGTGGATCCTTGGCGCACATAAAAAAATCGCCAAATCGTGTAGCTTGCTTGTTCGAGGATTCTGCCCTTTTTTAATTATTAAAGGTATTCTTTTGGTGTTTAAAGCCACTTTTAATATTTAAAAGTCAGAGTACTCTTTTTAAGACAACATTGAGTCAGTTTTTACTATGAAAGCAAATTTTTTAATGCAAAAGGGAGAAAAGGATACTTTTTTTACCGGGGGGAAAGAAGGGTGCTAATTATTTTACTGGAAGGGGCAAGAAGGGTGCTAATTATTTTTATGAGGGGCAAGAAGGGTACTATTTTGTAAACTAAAGGGCAGGCAGGGTGCAGCATGCTTCTGAAACTGTCTGGGGGAAACTGATTAACTCAACAATTATGCAAATTTTTCTTTCTCTCACATATGGTTTCCATAATATGCGTCTCTATAACCAATCACATGCAATATAATGCCCTTTTGCAACCAATCAAGTGCTTTCTCAAATTTTCATCATCAATGACTTAAAACAGACATGCACAATCATTTTCCTTAACATTCACTCAAACAAAGGTTACAATAACAAATTCCAACACCAATAACTAAATACAAGCATAATAGACGGGTTACCATAAAAGAAAAACAGTCCCCAAAGTTTGATGACTTTTTTTCTTTTTTCAACTGATTAACCCTATAAGCGTGTGGAACGTAATATTCCGTTCACTAAGGTCCAGGTTTCACTGCAATATATGCAATGTTGGGTCATTCCATTTCAAGTGATCCAAAATTGAATTAATTTTTTCCCTCACATATTTAGATTTCCATGCAATTTGGAAATGTTAAAGTACTACTTCAGAACATTAAAAAATGATGTGTTAATTTTTTTTTTTATCTTGAATAGTTATTTTTTTATTGATTTTTAAAGTTTAGAAAAAACATATTTTTTTAGCTTGTTGACATTTACAAAAATGCTCATATCTCGTGCTAAAATTGAGATATGGAGATGTGGAAAGTACTGTTTTGTTCAGAATTTAATACGCTTCAATTTGATATATCACAAGATTAGGTTTGTAAAAATTTAAATTTAAAAAATCAATATATGATTTAAAATTTTCAAAAAATTCTCATATGTTCCTTGAGTTATCAGTTATATATTTACAAAAAATTGCTTTGGATCTCAATGGGATCATAGTTTTATAATTATTTTGCTGACTGATGTCACATAATTTTTTTTTTTTTTTTTTTTTTTTTAGAGAGCATTATAAGTTTTACAATATATAATAAGTACTCTTTATAACCAACTATTTTATCTTTATCAGTCAATGCAATTTATTTTTATAACTAAATCACTAATATATGTTTATAATATAACCATTTATGCCATTTTAAACAATTAAAAAAAAAAAATCTCACACAGTTCAAGTTTAGCAATAATTTCTATTTATACCCACACAAGCAAAAATCCAAACACAAAACAATAAGTAAGATTATCTACACATAATCTGTATTTTATGGTGGTGGGTGAAAGGATGGTAGCTTTCATGTCATGACAGGATTTGATTTGTAGACTGATATTGGTGAGGCAGCTTTCATGTCCTGACAGGGTCTGATCATGTACACTCTTGCTACTTGAATTGATAGCTTGGTCAGCATATCACAATCCGCATATACAATATATCAGCATATACAATATATAGTTGTAGAAGCATTTTTGTTACAGTGAAAATGTTATGTTTGTATAGGCTAATTATTTTTTCATAGTTAAATAGCTATGATTGTACAGTAATGTGATTAATGTATATAGTTTTTTCCACCTTTATTTTGTGTTTTGAGATAATATATATATATCTATATTAGTGTTGACTCTAGAAAAAAAGGGCCGCCGGGCGGAAATTTTTTAAAAAGGGAATACTATTTTAAAAAAGGACACATTTTTTCAAAAAGGGAACACTATTCTAAAAAAAGGGCATATTTTGTCAAAAAGGGCACACTTGTACCTTGTTCACAAAAAATATTTTGTACTTGTTTGTTTAGAGTCCCCTAATAGAATTTGCGATGTTTTCCCTAGAGTGTTCACGCAAAATCTGAAGAGTTGAAGTAAATTTGCCGGAAAAAAAAATCCGAATCCGATCCAATTCCCGATTAGTTCAATTACCATGCTCGAAATTCTCGTTAACATATTGCTAAGATTGGGACTGGGCAGAAAAACATGCACCTTGCTTTCGTGCAAATGCTGATAGAAGGAAAGAAAATGGCGGATTTTGATTATAAAGAAAAGCAATTGGGTGCTGTAAAACTCTCTTAAGGGTGCTCGTCAGTAAACTTCCCGATTCCCCTCGCTAATGTTATTCCTATGGGCGTAGGATGAATTCGTATTTTTAAAATATCTCCTCGGGAAATTAATATTTTTAACTTCTGTTTCATGTGTACTGTTCTTAAAGAATGTCTCTTTTTTTCTTAGTTATCAAAATATTTCTAAACTATGTGCTTAATTTATATTTTTATGTGTTAAAATCTTAGCGAAACTGAATACGATTTTAACATTTCATATAAAATTAAGTATATATTTTAGAAAAAAATTGACAACTAAGAAAAAAAGAGACATTCTTTAAGAACAATACAAAGAAAACAGAAGTTAAAAATATTAATTTTCCGAGGAGATATTTTAAAAATATGAATGTATCCTACGCCCATAGGAATAACATTAGCAAGGGGAATCGGGAAGTTTACTGACGAGCAGCCTTAAAGGCCACGGGACGCATAGGAAGTATTAAAAAGGGCCGCCGGGTGCATCGGAAGGTTAAAAAGGGCCGCCGGGCGCATAAAAGAAATAAAAAGGGACGCCGGGTGCATAAAAGAAATAAAAATGGACGCCGGGCGCTGCGCCCTGCTAAAATGGCTTAGAGTCAACACTATATATTATATACGAAGCTCAATCTTTTCATTGGAACAATGATCAGGCAACAGTCCATCCTGTTGCTGTCTACTATAATGCACACGGCGAAAAAAAATACAAAAGTTTTGTTTTGATTTCTGAGTGCTTAAATCACAACACGTATTTCAGAAAAAAGTGATTATGTTCTTGAAAACTCACATCTTGCCCACTATAGAGGAAAATATATTATTTTTCGGATGGATCATCCGCGAAGTATAAAAATAAAAAGAATTTTGTGTCATCACAAAAATGATTTTGAAGTAGATGCTGAGTGGCACTTCTTTGCCACAGCTCATGGCAAGGGTGTAAGTAATGGCTTAGGAGGCACTGTAAAGCGGCTTGCAGCTCGAGCTAGTCTCCACAGACCGTACTCTGATCAGATATTGACACCAATTCAGTTATTTAATTGGAGTGAACAAAACATTCCAAACAAAGTTTTTTTATTGCACAAATGAGAACCATGAAGAGGAAAATGATGTCTTAAGAAGTCGGTTTCAAGAAGCAGAACCTATTAAAGGCACTCAAAAATATCACACCTTTATTCCACATAGTGAATCTGAAGTAAAAACTAAAATTTATTCTTTCAGTGAGACTTATGACATTCATGAAGTGATTGAAGGCAGTTTAACATTAACTATATGAATGAAATATTTAGATATGTGACTTGTGAATATGATCGATGTTGGCGGCTAGCCAGTCCCAGTGGCAGAAACACCGCGACACGGCGACATAGTCGCGGACAAAGAAAACCTCTTGTGGACAATTTTTGTCTGCACTAACGAAATTAATTTAAAAAACTGTCCGCAACTTGTGAATTTCGGCAAAAAATTGCGGTAAAAACACGGAATTTCGTCAAAAGATTGCGGTATAAACACGCGAATTTCGTCAAAAGATTGCGGTAAAAACATGCGAATTTCGTCAAAAGATTGCGTAAAAACACGAATTTCGTCAAAAGATTGCGGTAAAAACACGTGGATTTCGGCTAAGATCGCGATAAAAACACGCGGATTTCGGCAAAGGATCGCCGTAAAAACCCGCGAATTTCGTCAAAAGATCGCCGTAAAAACACGCGATTTTCGTCAAAAGATCGCGGTAAAAACACGCGATTTTCGTCAAAAGATCGTGGTAAAAACACTCGATTTTCGGCAAAGGATCGCGGTAAAAACACGCAATTTTCGACAAAGGATCGCGGTAAAAGCACGCGAATTTCGGCAAAGGATGGCGGTAAAAGCACACGAATTTCGGCAAAGGAACGCGGTAAAAACACGAGATTTTCGGCAAAGGATCGCGGTAAAAGCACGCGAATTTCGGCAAAGGAACGCGGTAAAAACACGCGGATTCTGTCAAAAGATCGCCGTAAAAACACGCGAATTTCGTCAAAAGATTGCAGTAAAAACACGCGAATTTCGTCAAAAGATCGCGGTAAAAACACGCGATTTTCGGCACAGGATCGCAGTAAAAACACACGGATTTCGTCAAAAGATCGCGGTAAAAACACGCGATTTTCGTCAAAAGATCGTGGTAAAAACACGCGATTTTCATCAAAAGATCGCGATAAAAGTACGCGATTTTCGGCAAAGGATCGCGATAAAAGTACGCGATTTTCGGCAAAGGATCGCGGTAAAAGCACGCGAATTTCGGCAAAGGATCGCGGTAAACAAACAAACAAAAAAAAAGTGATTTTCATCAAACGATTTTGGAAAAAAATAATCGTGAGTATCGTCAAAATTTACTGCATGAAAAGACTGCTAAAATATTGAAACCCAGCTACTTTTACTAATGTCTAAAAATCGTCGCAAAACGAGAAAAAATGCTAAAACTTGCATAAAAAATTCAAAAGTAGATGGAGGAATTTCGGATTCCTTTTACTAATGTAAAAAACTCGCTGCAAAAAAAAAAAAAAAAAAAAAAAAAAATAAGAAAACTAGTCCAAAAGTGGGCTTTGAGGTGCATAACTTCAGACAAATAAACACTTCAGACTCTTCCTGCCAAACCTTGCAGCTCTGCACTTAGTGGTCTCTTCAGAAAACATCCCACACAGACAAACTTCTATGTTTAATGCATAAATTTTTAAATCTGAAACAATTATACAGAACCAACTTTTAAAAAATTGGGTTAACCCGAATCCAACCTGCAGGAATCTAAACTCAACTCGAACTGAAAACAGTGTTAACCCGATCTGCAGCTGATGCAGGACTTTCATTAAGACATTTTTCTCCAGAAGGAATTTCTGTAGCTGCATCAGGGGAGGGAAAAGTCTCCTCCCCCTAAGCTTATCCTTCCTATTTTATAAATCCCACAAGAAGTGAGATGATGAAACAATATGTAAGCATCAAAGTTATAAGCAAAATTAATGAGAAAGCATCAAGCTTACCCTTTTTAAAATAAAATGATGAAAAATTCCTAGTTTAGTGTATTATTCATTCATTAAAATTACACGCAAAATTTGCAGACAGATTATGAAATTTTAAAAGCTTGTCGCAGACAGCTACAGAACTTTCTGCCACTGGGTAGCCAGTGTTGTTTCAAAAGACTGTCAAAATGAAGAAGTTGAAGTCACATTCTTGCATCCTTCTGGGCCAGCACCTTCTTTTGTTTTCCCCAAAAATTCTGACATTTTAAAAGTACACAAAAATCAGATTTTAACAAAAGTAAGTCCAAACACTGTGACTGGCCATACTTATACGTTAACCCTAAAGGAAAAGGCTGCAGTGTCAAAAAGTTTGTGTGCAAGACTAAATCCTGTGCAATAAACTATTTGTCGTTTTTATATTTACCAAATTTATTAAATAGGTACGGTCATAGTAAATTTAATAAACATTTGCTGCGAAACAATAATACATAAAACACTAACATATGTGTTGATAAAAATATTGTTTTATTTATATTTTAAAAGGTAATGCATATTTTATTCCTCTCAAAATAAGATTTTCTAGATAGACCTATACAGAAAAAGTTAAAAATAAATATAATCCCATTGAGATCCCAAGCCAATTTTTTGTTTATATATAAAGGATAACTTAAGGAACATATAAATTTTTTTTTAACATATTGATTTTTTAAAATTTAAATTTTAAATTTTTACACATCTAATCTTGTGACATATCAAATTGAAATTTATTAAATTCTGAATAAAATGGTTGTTTATTCATTCCTGTATCTCACTTCTAGCCTGAGTTATGAGCATTTTTGTAAATGTCAACAAGCTGAAAACTGTGTTTTTCAAAATTTTAAAAATCAATAAAATAATAACCAATACGATTAAAAAAATTTCGTCTTCGATTTTAGGTTTCTTTCATGTACTATAATTGCTGGTAAAAATATTAAGCAAATAGAAAATAGTGAGGTAATTTGCTTTGGTTCACTTGATATGGAATGACCCTGTTTAAGATAATATAATTCTACAGATTTAATGAATTTTCAAAACATTGAATAATGGTTTAATACCCTCAAGAGTTACATTCATATTTGTAATTAAGTTTTATTTATAATGCTGAAAGAAGCATATTTTTTTAACATTTAAAACAAAATGCAGAGAAAACATTACAATTTTACCCTTTTTCAAAACGCTCAGAGAGTTAAAAAGAAAAATCTGTGCGTGAGTGTAAAACATCATAGCCGTATTTTTGATAAAATCATTTTGTTAATTATTTAATAAAGTACTTAAGATGCACCAGCTACTGTAGAGAAGTCGATTACAAATGAAACTAGCACAGATTTTTTTCTCTCGTAATTTAAGATTACTTCTTTAGATTTAATTAATGAGAACAAATATACTTTGCAAAAAAATAAGATTTTACACTTACTCGAGAAAAATTATTATTAAACAAGTTGCTACATAAACTAAAATACACTGAAAATTTCATTACTTACGATAAGTTCTTTGCTATTCATATACTTAAAACGCGATTCAGAGAAAACTGTATCTTCCTTTGAAGATGATGCTTGTTCAGAAATTAATTTTTGAACAGGGGGTGAATCAGCAGCCATAGAATCGGTACTTTCTGCACTAATATCTGATACTGCGCTTGCATAATTTTCACTGCCATCAGATCCAGCACTAGCAGCATTATCCATTTCTTTATATTCGAGAGATGTTTGAGAAGATTCTCCGCTAGTTTCAACTTGCTCGTCATCTGAAGATACAGCAAAAAGATTACTAAAAGGATCATTGCTACACAAATCTTCAAATTCTTCAAACCGATTTCTAACTATAGTTTCAACTTCGATATTGGTGTCAAGTTTTATTGTATAATCATCATCTTCCGTTCCTGACATTCTTCCAAAATGTTAAATTTAAAAAATAACTCTGGGGCTATGGTATTTCGACTCGTGACACCAGAAACACACAAATGATCATTCAAAAATGTACACAAACACCGACTGTTGGTTGGTTGATTTGGTTGGCACACGCGACCTGTGCTTCATCAAAAGGCGGCTTGCATTCAAATGCAACACGAAAGAACAACTGACGTCATTGCTCTGTTTTTTTTAATGCAACATCTTTTTCGCACAAAAAATAAAATAAAAGTTTCGTATAATGCACAGAGCTTTTAAACTCAAGCACCCACCGCTAATTTCACCCTGTAAAATGCTGCGTTTACACTATGGCTTATCAGGTCTGCGAGGTCTGTCAGGTCCAGGTATTAACAGGACTATGGACCAACGTTGGCTAGGATGGTTCCTGCAATGTTCGTACCATGAACATAAGGAAAGGGCACCTGACGTCACTGTTGGTTAAACTACTGTTGGTTTGGGAGAAAAACCTGGTCGTTCTTTACGGCTCCTACAGTACATATGAGATGGAGGGATTTGATTGGTCCCAACTGCCGCATGATGGCAAAAAGGTCATTTCTTCTGCAATCCCAATAAATAGGCTGCCCACGGTCTGCATCTTCGAAATTTACCTGTGCCTGTAGGCCAAGCTGTCAAGGATATTTTTTGAAATATTAATCTTCTTTTTCGGCATCAACTTACGTTTACTCACCACAGGCGTAAATTAGAAATCGCGTTACTGTTAAAGATAAGGGGTTAAGTTTAGAAAGTGGGGGGAGGGGGGGAATGCATTCGTAAATTAAATATTGCGTTAATGTTAAAGGAAATTCGTTAAATTTACAGGGGTGCATATTCCACCGCCTGGGGACTCATTTTTTTATTGGGTTCTAAGGGCTCGATTTCAACAGGGTTTGGTTCATTCGACTCGATATTGAAAACTTGTTTATTTTTTTTTTTTTTTTAATTTATTATCACGGGCGCTAGTCAGTTCATTATTAATAAATGTTTGGTTCGATTTTGAGTAACTGGATATCATCTTTTGTTACAAAATGTTATTTTTCACAAAAATATAACAAATTTCAGAAAAATAAATATTATTTTTCACAAAATGCCCCTCCCCTTCCAAAAAAAAAAAAAACTGCATCGACACCTGATTAAATGCTTTTTAAATGGTAAGGTTTTTTCAAAAACATGGCATCTATTTTTTTTTTTTTTTTTTTTAGATTAAATTATATAATTCTCTTTTACAAAAAAAAAAAAAAAAAAAGAGTAAAATGTTTCTTAAAAAAATATCACCCTTAGTACTTCATTAAATGTTTCATATAAGTCAATTTTTTGTTTTGTCCTGTTTTTATGCATATTATTAGAATAGTAAAAATATTTTTTTTTAAACCTAAGGAGTGTTTATTTAGTATAAAAATTATTTCAGCTAATAAAACCGAATTCTGACAAAACTTATGCTTCAGTTTCATAGATTTTCTTGTCATAATACAACATGTTAAAAAATTATATAAAAGTGTTTCAGAAAATAAGCAGTTTTGATTTGAGAACACTCATAGGTATCATTTTAATCGATCATTTAATCTGCATATAACGAGATTTGTAAACATTTTCCGATTAGCTCAAGCAATAAAAAGTTACCATACGAACAAGAACAAATTGAACTACAAGTAGAAAAAAAGTAAATAAAACTTTAACTTTACGACATAATTTAAAAAAAAAAAAAAAAAAAAAAAAAACTAAAACTTTTTTCCTACTAGCTACAACAAGTTGAAACGCTTCTTGAGCACTTGAATTCTTCCCTGGAAACTTTTTTAAATAAGTTTCAATATCTGATGAAGCAACCGATGGCCAAAAAGCCATATCTGCTTTCCAATCTGCATCCACAATAATATACGGATCATCTAAAATAATAACACTATTATTCGGTTTGACAAATCTAAGCTTTGTTAAATAATCTTGATTAGCAACAGAATCTAAGTTCTGTGCATAATCTGATAAAAGAAAATTTGTTTTTGAATAAATATGATCCATAAATTGAATGTAAAAATTTCGCTTTCTCATAGGAAACCGTAGGAAATAGCGCATTGAGCGGAAATGTTTTGCCTACCGAAGAGGCGTGGTCTAGTGAGGAACCAGTTTGTTGACAAACATGCACATTCTCTATAGAGGTTCATGACGGAAGTATTTGATTGTAAACATGCCCGTAACTTTACCCATAAACGTTCAAAGCCGTTTTATAACCATGAACCTAGAAGAGATGGACCGAACTCCAACGTTACAGACATGGAGATAGAAATAAGAAGGAGAACAGTAAAGATAGGCTTTCAAGATCACAACATGGACCGGGAATTAGTACCCAGTTTGTGGCGCTGGTGCTCCCAAAGGCCGGTCATGTGACCTGTCAAACATGACAAATTGTCGTCTGCTCTTCCTGCATTTTGGTTTCGAGCATGGTAAAGTGATAGAGGGCGCTACACTTCCTAAAGGCCCAAAAAACCAGAAACGCCCCCATACTAGGTACCGCTTTTAGTTCCATAAGTAGAAACATTATCTTTGTTCTCCTTCTCTCTATCTCCCTGGTTACAGATATGGTCCTCTTTCAACATCGACAAACGTCGAAAACTATCGCTGCGGGGCGCAGCGCCATCTACTGAGTTTTTTCTTATAAAATTAACATTATCAAATTAATCATTTTAAAAGTAAAATAAATGCATGAATTTGAGAAGAAAAACATATTTTAGACTTTCGTGAAATTTATATTCGAAGAAACTATTTAGCTTATGCTTCCTTTACTTCCAGAACAATGAATTATGACTTTTATTATTATTATTTTTTATTTATTTTTTTTGCAAGAAATTTTTTAGATAAAGTCAGATTGTTTACTTCAACATTTTTATTGAGTAAACAATTAAATAATTGTATTAAAAATGTAAGAATTTTAAACACAAAAACCTAAATAATTTAAAATAAGTAAAGTAAGTAGGTTACATTCAACACAAACTTTTTAGCATGAAGTCTGTTTTGTAAGTTTTAAATGTGAATTATCATCTAACATTAATTTCTTTCTAAAAGATAATATAAAATATATTTACTATATTTATCAATTATAGTTTCTCATGCAACATAACATTTATTTGAATGATTTTTTTAGATGATGAAAGTTATACTTTCTACTCAAAATATTTCCTAAAATACCTGTATAAAACAAACTTGGATTATTTCCATACTTTTCTGGGGTTTTTCCCCCCCTCCCAATCTTAAAAAATAGATATAATAATTCCAATATTTTAAATACATAATATTAACTTGCAGCTTTTTATAACTAATATTAAGAGTTACTGTTGCATTATAGTGTAAATCATAAAATTTTTGTTCACTTGACAGATAACCATTATGAAGTGAAAATTTTCCCTGCCTCTCGTTTGCTACACAAAAGATTAATATATATGTATATATTTAAAACACAGGGCTGTTGTTTTAGTCATCTGCCTTGAACTTTCTACTGAACCAATTTTAATTTTTTTTTTAAATAAAAGCTGTTCATTTGTAGATGTGCCCACAACTAGCTTTTTTTTTTTTTTTAACAGTCTCATTTTTATATTTTAATTTTAAACGTTTTTTATGATATTTTTTCAAAATGGTGGAAACTAAGTTAAGATTTTCTCTCCAAAAGATAAAATAAATTTACCTTATCACATTCTACCAATCAAGAAAGTAGTTATAGAATGCACACGACAGTTTTTGTTTTCGATTTTGACAGCTTTTCAACAAATATTGGCGGCATTTTTTTTTATGGATAAAACAATATACTTTTAGACAGTTACAACTAGCTCTATTTTAAAAATAAAATAAAAATCGTTGTTTATATATTCACGAGTTAAAAATGTGATCGATATTAATACAAATATATTTAGAAGTGATAACATGTCAAAATTGTAGCAATAGACCTAATTTTTAATCGCACTATAACAAATAGTTAAGTAACATATTTGACAATAGAGATGGATGAGTGTTAATTAACACATATATTAACATTTATATAGCTTAAAACAGTAATTATTTTGTTAGATAACAGATATTTTAGCTCAAAATAAAATAGCCATAACTTCCTTAGGTGCAGAAAATAAACTCGGATTCTTTTTTCCTAAGGCTTTATTTCTCTTTAAAGAGCTGGGATATCCAGTATCACAACCCGGAGCAAAACAATTTCTGGCCATAATGTGTTTAAGAGCTCTTTAAATTAATTAAAATTAGAAAAATTTGTAACTTCTCCTATTCTTTGCATGCAAATCTGCTATCGCTGCGAATCGTTGCGC
The DNA here is from genome assembly GCA_963931845.1 of Maratus michaelseni. Lineage (NCBI taxonomy): Eukaryota > Metazoa > Arthropoda > Arachnida > Araneae > Salticidae > Maratus > Maratus michaelseni. Next base: position 21,482,394 of record OZ007586.1, read on the forward strand.
CCTCTGATGGCTTATAGATCAACTAAATTTCAAGGACTATTTTTCAAGCTAAATCCCCATTATAAGGAAAGGGCATGTTTACAAACAAACAGTTCCATCAACCAATCTACCACTGTATTTTTGTAGCAGCTATCTTTGCAGTAATCGTCATGGCGACGTAGGCCAATCATATCACAGACCAGTTTAACGTAGACCAATCAATTCACTTCATCTTATGCGTACTGTAGGAGTCGTAAAGAACGAACAGGTTTTTCTCCCAAACCAACAGTAATTCAACCAACAGTGACGTCAGTCGCCCTTTCCTTATGGATTCCGGTCCAGGTATCTAGGTTCATGTTTATAACCCAACTTTACCCTGAGAAAGTCAGATGACGTCATAACGACTAACCCGCGTTTCGGTCTCTGAACGCACTCACTGTTGGGGACTTTCTTGGAAAAAGTCACTGTTTGGTGAAATTCACTTTTGACTATCTGGCAACACTGGTCGGAGGGTAAACAGCAAATTTCAAATTGGCAACACTGCTAAATCCATTCTTTTGTTTTTTGTTCAATTTATGCATGTGTAGCAGCGCTTGAATTCAAAACCTGGATTTTCATAACCATCATCATGAGTAACATTAAAGGTGAAGCTATTGAAAGGATAATATTTACGATGATGTCAGAATACTTTCCCATGGAGTTGATAAGTGAGATAGAAAGTTTTTTTGGCGTCAAAGGATGTGTATTACAGTTAAACATGTACTTAGATAGTACTTGTGCATTAACGCTATGCAGTTCTAAAGCTGTGGATAAACTGTTGACCACTGATCACTTAATGCTGGGAGGAAAGAAATACACTTTTCGATATTGTGATAAGTTGCCTTCCAGAATACGAGTTTTAAACTTGCATCCAAAACTCACATTGGAGAATATGGATAGCCGTATGTCAACGTTCGGAAAAATTTTCTTCAGTGAAATAGAAAGATCCAACAACATTAATTCGTATTTTGCCATAATTGATTTAAAAAAAGCTTTGCCGGATAAAGTTACCATTAGACACAAAGATTATGAAATTGCTTCAGTTTCATACTGAGTTAAGTGCTTATGTTACATCCCATATTTTTTTTTATAAATGTCTGTTCATAATCGTATGATTATTTGTCATAATTTTATGTTGCAAGATTAAAATGCAGTCTTTCATTTCCAAAAGTTGTTTCTGTCATTTTTAAAATACAAGTCTAAAAAAAAGGTAGTGCCATACCACTCACCGCCAAGAACAATAACAGCTGAAAAATACTATGTTTTACAGAAGAGGCAAAAGAAGAGTGGAATTTTTTACCAGGGCCATAACAAATTATCAAAGTCAGGTGCCCAGGTAGCACTGCAATATCGGTAAACACCGGACCGGCCGATATTGCATGGCTAGCTTTTTTCCCAATATCGGCCTATATCGGGACATAATATTGACCGATATCGGTGAACGCCGGACCGGCCGATATCAGTGAACCCCGGACCGACCGATATCGGTGAACGCTGGACGGGCCGATATCGGTGAACGCTGGACCGACCGATATTGGCCAAAACTGGATTCAGCACTATAAAATAGCAAATCTTTTTTTTTTCTCATCTAGGGAGATATTGATTACCTGTCTTAGCAAAATATTAGAAATCAATAACTCTTTTCATTAGGAAAAAAAAGATTTACCATTTTATATTGGTGAGTCCAGCTTTGAATTAGCTAATCCATGTATAAGCATCTGAAATGCCACATGGATTAACTGTTTTGTTAAAGGCCTCAGTTTTTATTATTATATCCATTAGATATCATTGTAACATTAAAGATTATGAATGAAAGAATACTAAAAAAGCATTTTATTAAATTTAATATTAATAAAATAATTTATTAAAAATTTTATAATAGCTACATTTGATGTTTTCTTCTTTTTTTCAGTTTCAGTGTTCTATGTGAAAACATTAAAATGTAAAAAAGATAATTAAATGTTATTTTCTCATTAAAAATAAAAAAATCATATATCCATAGTAATAATTTGAATTTGTGGAAGTGGTAAGATTGAAAATTGTAACATACAGCATTTTTTTTTTTTTTTTTTTTTTTTTTTTTTTTTGCCATATTACCATTTTTTCACATAATCAATAGAAATATTTAACCATTATTAAAAATTTAAGAAAAATAACATGTAGCTGTAGGGATTTATTCTTTTCTGCTCTTACCATAAATATAGATCTTCAGATTTATTTAATTGTATTTATATAAACTTTGAAAAAAAAAAAATTAATCTTCTGGCAAAATTAAGTTGAAAACAATTTGTTAAATTACTTATGCAAAAATCCACCTGTTGTATAACTTTTAAAATTGAATTACTTTATATTAAAAATTATCAAAAATCAATACAAAAATTTATTTAGGGCACGTTCAGCGACGCCACCCCCGAGTGACTCCTTCAACCCCGAAAGTAGGGTTTGCGTTCAGGACCGAAATCACGTGATAAGTGCCACTCCGGGTTAGCGTTCAGCAACGACAGCCAGTGCTACACCGAGTGGCTCGTATCTCCCTCAGATTTTGAAAGGGTGATTTGATCACGTGGGGGGTTTTTTGGTTTGTTGACACTTGTCTTGTATATATTATGAGCGTTTAATATCTGAGCGTTTAATTATCTGTTTTCCGAATTAAGTATTGCTTCAAATCTCATGCTATTTAGCACTATCCTGACTTGCATTCACTTTCGAGGCACCATAATAAAATATAAATTGCATATAATCTTGCTTTTTAAAAATAAGATTTTTTTTTTCTCTTGAACAAGTTGATTGAAACTTTTTTTTTTTTTTCAGTATTGCTTCAAATCTCATGCTATTTAGCACTATCCTGACTTGCATTCACTTTCGGGGCACCAGAATAAAATATAAATTGCATATAATCTTGCTTTTTAAAAATAAGATTTTTTTTTTTTTTTTTCTCTTGAACAAGTTGATTGAAACTTTTTTTTTTTTGAGTTTTCAAGATGTGTACATTGATTATATTTTCTCATAAACGTAAAGAGATATATATGTTCGTGTATTATCTTTATTGAGACATCTTGATAGTCAAAATAAATTATGCATTCTGTTATTTTTTTTAAATAAGATTAATATTGTGAAAAATAATTGTAAAAAGTATTAAAAGTAGTTCAAGATGCTGCGAATACTTGGTAGAATTTAATATTTAGCCGAATGTCAAATTTAGAATTCAGACAAGATTAAATAGTTCTGTTAAAATTGTATTCACATTTACACAAATAATTATTCGTATAAAAATTCACATTTATCGTGTTTGATTAAAATTTTGAATTTTTTTATTTTATTGTTTATGTTTATGCATTTGAAAAATGTAGTGTTTTTTACTACTATTTCAACACAGCCTCTTCGCTATTAGTGGTTTTCTGGAAAAATAAGCCAATTTCTACTTTATCATTTGTATGGGGTAGAAATTTCTTCCATATAGATATTATGTAATAGTGGATGATCACTTCCACCACAGTTAAAGCTTTTGGATCTGATTTCAATGTAAATATTACTATCGTTTTAACTCCTAAACTGTAAGGGTAGTTTTGTGAAATAATAAATTAAACTTAGTAATATAAATAAAAAAATCTTAAAAGCTGATATGATAATCTAATTGTAAAGAAATATTACAGATATATACTTTTTATTTTATAGATGAATAATTGCAGAATATTTTTGTTAAATGTCAATTAGCACTTTTTTCTTTTGATACAAGTATTGTTTTATATGCTTTTACATCATGCTTTCAGACAAAAAATAAATTCTTTATGTGACAGCTAAATATTTTGTATTTGGCCAAATCACTATTCCCCCTATTAAATTATGCATCCCTAGAGTTCAAATATGTGTCAGCATGAAAAAAAAATAGTTATGATTTCATTGGATGGAACTGTGTGAAATTTCTTCTCAGATCACCAAAAAGAAACTCCCTCCCCTCTTCTAAAATAATTTATTTTCCTTTCCTCTTGTCTAGAACTGGGGCTTAATTTGCACTGGAGCTCATCTCTGGTACTGTTACTCTCTGTTTTTAGCAAATACTTAAATATTGGCCAGAATTCCCCGGAGCTCATAAACACTGTGCTCCAGAGCCCAGTGCAACAATGCTTCCGAAAAATGAATCCTAAATTACCCTTTCCTTTCCCTCCCATCTCCAATCTTTTGTATCAAAATACTTATTAGTGACATAATGTGTCGCTCACATAAGAGATAAAGATAAAACAGGCTCGATTTTTATATCAGTCTTCAGGTTTGGGCAGGCACGAGCACAATCTGTCTTAAATTCAAAATTTTATTTATTTCAATTTCAAATCATTTTAATGCTATTTTGATCAGAATAAAGAGTAAACAGAAATAGTCTTTTTCTATTCTGCATAGCTGCGAATTATTCATTTTTGTGTTAACACTATTTCCGAATTCACAAATACTATATTCCGATATTCACTAATCCTGAGCTTATTTAATTGCAGAATTCTGCAATTAATCAACATTAAGATTAGGCAAAGGTTTGTATTTGGAAGTAGTAATAACTAAAAAGTGGAATAGTTGATAGCTAGGTATATGCAGATTGTATTTAAAATTTTTATTTTGCTAAATAAAAAAATAATGCTTTAAATTTTGAAAATAATGTATGAAATATAGATATGCAGATGGGAGCGGGGGGTACGCTACAGGTGTTAGTACTGCAGAATATTAGGGCAGTACTTTTTTTCTAAGAATTTAAGCCCTGTCTAGAATGGTAGTTCACCCGGAGCTACGAATTGTGTCGCTCGTTTTTCCTTCGTCTACATAAAATAATACCAGTAGAGAATAGTTGCTAAATAAATAAGACAAGTTTGTATTTAAGTCCATTTTGCTTAGTTTCTAATGAAGTATCAGGGGTCGATCTAGGAAAAATTTGGGGCCTATTTAGGGCCCCTTTACAAAAATCTATTTTATAAAAGGGGCCCCTTCACAAAAATAAATTTGATAAAATGGGCCCTTTCACAAAATTCTATTCCATAAAAACTTACTATTTATTATTTATTTATTATTTTGTGATGTTTTAAAATGTGTAATTTGTAAACAAACAAGTTCACAAGAGAGGAAAACTTCAGCAAAAGGATTTAAAAAGGTTTTTGTTTATAAATGCTTGGTTCGAATTTGATTAACTCGATTTCAACTTTCATTGCAAAATGTTATTTTTCACAAAAATAACCTTTAATTTTCACAAAATGGGCCCCAAGAAAAAAAAAACCTACATCAACCCCTAAGTATACAGCAAAGTTTATTAAAAAATTTTTTACTTCTAGTCATGAAGTAAAAAAAACATCATGCATCTAAACATCATGCAATGAAGTTTTTTAAATTTTAAATATGCTCACATTAATTTTTTCTTTCTTTTTTTAAATAATGAATATATATGTATATTTTAATTGCGCTTTGAGTTATTAGTTTTTCACCATAATCTAAAATTAGTAAGTAAATTTTCAATGAATTTAGGAATCTGCAGTTTTTAGTAACTGTAATTATATTCCCATTGAATTCAATATAAATCATAGATTAAAAATCTTAAATTTCCTAATATATTAGTATCATGAAACATATTACCTGCATGCAGGTGCAAAGTTAATTTTTGAAATTTTACAAACCTATGTTTAAACTTTGAATTTTTTTAAAAGTAAGTTTCACTGTATTAAATACACTACACTATACCTATTAAACCATATTGAATATAGTAACGCTATGTTTGAAGTTTGAATCTCCATCCCTCCAAAATATTTTTCTAGCTCCTATATTGATTAAAGTCACAAACTTTTTTTATAACAAAGTATAAAGTTGTATTTGATGAAAAATTTTATGGCCAACATTCCAAAGAACAGAGTCTATGCATGGAGTAAAAATACTCTGAGTGTAATTTATGTATAAGGAGGGGGGGGGGGAAGTAAAGGGTTGTTTCAGTATGCAGCTTACATTCAGCCACCCAAAAGGTAAAATCTATTCCAACCCCACCTTCTCTCCTCAACAAATACCCAGAAAGATAGGTCCGCATTCATCACTTGTAATAGTTGTTGATATATGTCTGTAAATGTTTAAATAAACTCTTGATTTTTTAATAATAATTGTTTCTTTGTTATCATTTAAACTTATTGTGGAATATGTTTTTTAATTACATTTCAAATAACAGAATTCTAACATTTTTTTTTTCTCCCTTGAATATCAGATAGAATAAAAATGAATTTCTCAATTTTTAACAATTTATTTTGAAGTAGTGTTTGCCATTACTCATGTCAACAAATATTTTACCCATTTAGAATCATTTTCACACTGTGAGAAAATATCAAAGAGTGAAATTACTCATCAATATTTTTGGAAAGTTTCAAAATATTTCCCCTCATTATATCATCATGAAAATATTTCCCTCATATTCTGCTAGAACCAGACTATTCCATAAAATATTTTCATGAATAAAAAAAGTAAGGAACTGCTTATTAAATTTAATATTTTAGTCTGTACAAATGTTTAAATTTGTCATGCATATTTTCTGGGAACCTAATGACTGTTTCATATACACAAGCAATTTTTTCAATATTTATACAATTTATTTAATTTAAGGAAGCCATTTACATATTTTTATATACAAACCGAAGTAATCTGTATATAATATATACATATATAATGTTTATGTATTTATAAATAAATACATATATAAAAAAGCATAAAAGTTCATCAGATTTGCTTATATAACTGATTATAACATTTTGCAATAATTCACTTTCTGAAGCCTGAATTGTGGCAAACATTTAAAACAGAAATGCCAAAGCCAATATAACAGAAAAGTGTCTTTTTGTGAATAATACCTACTTGCAAATTTATATGTGAAAGTAGTTACATTAAGAATAGTACATCATTTACATTTCTAGTATATAAAAACAACACTATTTGTCACCTTCTGCACTTTTTTTTTCTTTTTGATCATCTTCAAAGCATTAGTAATGATATCTGATATCACCATTTGAGGGTGCTTACATTACCCTTTCTGTAGCTCTGTATTAAAAAAATTGGTACTTTTATCTTAGCAGGATGCAAATCTCACCCGTAGCACTTTTTTCTTCTCACCAATTAGCAGCTTTTATTTTGCATGTGAATAAATTGGAAGCAATGCTTTGATGTTATATTTTTGTTTGTGGTACTTAAAAAATAATAATAAAGTTAGTGAATGGCATGTATTTTAAATGTTTGTTTTTAAATGAAGGTTATGTTTTAAATGAAATGGGTAAAAAGTTTTTATTTTAAATGAAATGAATGCAATACGAATAATGGTGATGGGAACAATATTTGGCAATTTATCACCTGCACCTGGCTAACATAAAAGTACCAAAAATTATTTCCATTTACTTGTCATTTCCTTTCTCTACTGCATCATGTGAGAGAGGCTTTTCACCTTATATATAAACATATATATCCTTGTGAGAAGAATATTCTGTAATTACTTTTTTTTTGTGAGTTTGCACCTAGAGACCTTCCTTTTAAGTACGGTGTGTGTGTGTGTGTGTGGGGGGGGGGGGGGAGGATAACTCCTCTCAGATCATTTACAAATTTTATAAGATGCACAAAATATTCTGTTAAGATGAATACATAACGTGAAAAACTAACATAGAGAGGGTATAAAATTAGCATTCAGCTGTTTCAAGGCTTCCTAACAGGAGACTTTTCTTCCGTGAAGGAATAATAGCAGCGAAGTATATGTGATATTACTACTGCTGTTTCTCACATCTTTTATTTTGTCCTGAGGATTGAAGATTGACATCCTTTTATGAAGCCATGAAACAGCTGAATGCTAAATTTATTTGGGCTACATGCACTTTTTATTGTGTTGGTTTTTAGATGTCATGGGGCTATTATAAAATATAAACATGTAAAACAGTGAAATTGTTCCTTTATGGGTAATAACAAGGGCCTTTTTTTTTCAAACGATACAAAATGTGATATTAAATTTGCTAGGAAAAAAATGTAAAGGAAGAAAACATTGATATATTTAGAAAATTTCATTTGCTGTGAAATTCTTGGAAATATTTTTCACATAATTCAACTATACATTTTCATGCAAATTTTTTCCACAGTTAGCACATCGTACCTTCGTTTCATTAACAACTATGTAATGATGAAGGCCATCATACCTGATTGTTTCTAATATTCTGCATTTGTTAGGCTTCCCAAAGGGTCTGCCTGCTACAACTAAATAAGTTATGAAACGGTTAGGAATTCTTAAAACGAATGTTAGTAGTAAATATTTTAATTTCAATGCCGCAGCGAAATGCATTTTAATTTCAGTGGCACACGGGGGGCAATAAAGAAGTAGAAAACACTTCAAGAACACTAAAAAGAACTGATAAGATAAATACACAAGTGTAAAAAGCAACGTAAAGTCTGAAGTAATCAGGAATCACCTACCCAAAGTACCTATCAATTGCCAAAATAAGTTTAGTGCACCCATTTATGAAGAATTCATAAGAGGAGCTCCTTTCTCAGTGAAAATATCAATAAAAAACAGAACACACATCATAAACATGCAAGTTGTTCTTGAATTTTTCATTCAGAACATTTGTTTATCACTTAGTTACTTTTCATTTTACACTGAAAACCAACTTTTTGTGGTTTTCTTTACGTTGGTTTTGTATATGTCAAGTTTTCATTAACAGTTTATTCTTAAAAACATTTTAGTATTTTTGTACTTTTTCAGAGTAATAATAATTTAAAACTCCTAGCTGCACAATTTTTCATTATAAGGAAAAAACAAACCCACATTCACAAAAAAAAGGGCATATTAATCTTACACATGTATTTAAAAAGGTTTTATAGCTAAATAAATGGTTCATATTTGAAAAAAAAAATTTCTAAATATTTAATATCACAGAAGAATGGGAGAAAACATGATGTCATTCGCTATGTAAACCGTCATTAGCTTGATTTAAATTTAAAAAATCTGAATTTTCAAGAATACATGTTTTATATTAATGTATTTTCAAACACATACATGAAATATGTACATGTGGAGTTTTTAATTTAAAAAATAGCTCACCTTTTTTGCCTTGCTATATTTCAATTAGTTAAAATCAGTATCAATTGTGGAATTAACACAGGCACAGGTGTCATATATCATATGCACCACATTGGCACGATTCTTTTCCACCGCCAATTTGTCGAAAACTTTGTTTTTTAATATTAGTTACAAATAGCATGCAATAATAGCACGTGATTTTTTATTTCAGTATAAAAATAAAATGAAGTTATAAATGAAATATTTTTAAAAAGGAAATAAAAATAAATAAATGATAGTTTGTTATAAATAAATATTGATATACGTAATAAAAATAATTTATAGAAATAAAATAAAAAATAACCGGGTTACCATGTAAGGCATAAAATTGTTATTTTGTTGCAATCACGCCAACATGTATATATGTTGCGTATATGACATATGTGCCTTAACACATCAAAAGATGAAAAATTTCTTTAAAATATGTTGCCACCTATGTTCATTTTTAAAAAGTAAAATCTTGAGATTAATTCTAAGCAAGTTTTATGTCAATAAGTTTATTTTTTGGAAAACATTTTTTTTTTACTGAAACGTCCCAGAATTAGGACACTAGGCATAAATGGGTTAAATCTTCTGGACGTACTGTTATTAATTCAATTTGAGTAGACTGTTTCTGCAACAGAATTTCTTTAAAAGAGAAAATATTTTTAAATAACATTAAATAAATAATTATCTTACTTATAAATGTCAGATTAAAAAAAAATGAAAATTCTTTCTGCTATTCAATATTTAAATAAAAGCACAAAATTTTAATAAATTTCAAAAAATTAAGCAGATTTTAAAACATTTTTACTACAAGATAATATTGCAAAAACCATTATTATTGTGTAAATATTTATCAAGAATGCTTTTAACTGTGACATTAATAACACAAAAAGATACCTTTACTAGAAATTCTATTTCTTATAAGAACACTCTCTAATTTATTCAATTTTCTTTCTAGTTTCTCGGGGCTTGTATCAAAATTTACTTTTAACAAATAATATAGTATTTGTACCTTAAATAAAGTGTAATACGTTCAATTTATCTTAAAATAATGAAAGATTTCATATAAACAGCTGTACTTTGAATATATATGAATATACATAATTGATATGCATAGACATCATAAAAATAGGAATCAAGATATTAAGTATTATATTCAAGATAATTTGCTTCTCTATTAAATCTAACATGATTTACTTTAAATTAATCAATGTTATTTTTTATCCTGAACCTGATATCATTCAAGATATACTAAAATTGAAACAAGCATGCATTTTTTTTTTTTTTTTTTGAGCTGTCAAGTATGAAGTTTTAATATATTATAAATGTTACTATTTATAATAAACATGTTTATTTCTTTATTTAAATATAACATTACAGATCAATCCTTTAATATACAGAATGAATAAAAGTAAATGAAATAAAAAAATTAAACAAAAATTATTTATTGCATCAATACAAATACATTATATATTTACAAAGAAAATATCTTGAATTCCAGTTGACAAAATAAATTCTTATTTCAAATGTCATGTTATATGGTGTCTAAGACAGCACCTCAGATGTAGTCTTAATTTCAAATTAAAACGAAACTATCAATAAAATTATACGGCAGGAGAAGAAGTTTATCTTTATCTGAGGTATAAGAAAAATCTTTCACTGTACTAGATGAAAATCACAAGTGCGATATCAACAAAGTTTGCATTTTCAAAATTCTATAATAACGCCATGCTTAAACATGTAAAATAAAAATAATTAATCACAAAACTCATCAAGGAAACAACATCGCTAATAATTTGATATAACTTGCAATTTTATCCAGATGAATTTGGTAATCCACTGTTCTTTAATTATTTACTTTCAAAAATAATAGCACTATCTCCATCGTGAGAATCTTAGTCAAAAATTTTGCCACAAAACATTAAATTTGGTGTATAAATAATACGTTATGTTTCATTTCAGAAAATCAGCGAAAACGTCTGCCATATTTGTTTATTGTTTTGCTGCCTATTACCCTCGCTACTACCCCATCCCGTTCAGAACCGGTATCACCCTCTTTCACCCTCGCTTTGTAGGAGTGATAGGGGCTGTAGCACCTCACGTGACAGAGTCACTCTCTGGGGTCGTAGGGCGCCGTCGCTGAACGTACACTTAGTTTCAAATTTTTTCTTTGAAAAAAAAAAATTATATCTTATATTTAGGACTCTCTTCATTCTGAATCAGAGACTCATGTATACAACTAAGAGATAAACACTCGGCTGGAATTCTATATTATTCAGTGAATATCATTATATTTTTCATTAAATTTTAATAAGTTTTAATTAAAATTACATTTTAATGGCAATTTTAAATAGAAAGTGCAACTGAAATGACCATTTAAACAGTCAATAATATTTTACAAAGGCATTAAACAAAGTCAGGAAAGCTATTCTTTTCTCGAAATTATGTACAATTAATGTATTTGAAATAGAAATTTTAAAAGCGCTTAGCTTTCAAATATCATAATAATTTATGTATGTTTTACTAAAATTCCAATTTTAATTGGATTTTGTTTTACAAAGCCTTTAAAATTAATTTTTAATGATTTTAAAGATCTGTAAATTTATTTTATAAATAGTATTTTATTAAAATATCTCAAACATGGAACACTAGTTTTAAAAGTGCTAAAACAAAACTCAATTATTATAAATAAATAAAACTTCCTAAAAATTGAGTCATTTGAGCCAGGTGGCAAAACAAGACACTTTGCCCTTACCTTATATGGCAACTTTCACTCTGCAATTCTTTTCTGGAGAATGATTGGCGTTAGGCTTAAGGGGACACTTCACTGACACGAAAACACCTGCTCGCTAATGTTAAACCTATGGGCAGGTTCTTTTCTAATTTCTCGTTTAAATTTGAATATTTTTAAACTTTTTTTTTTTTTGCATAAGATAGCTGAAGTCAATCTCAACTATCCAATGCAAACAACAAAAAAAAAAAAATCACTTAAAAATATTCAAAATTAAACAGAAAATTAGAAAAGAACCTGCCCATAGCTTTAACAAGCTGCAGGTATTTTCGAATCATTGAACAATCCCCCTTAATGTCTTCTGATCACTAAATGACCTGCTGTGGTGAATAAGATAAATAAAACATGGCAAAAAATTACAGACCATTGCAGGATACAGCCGCTGCATTTATTTGAAATCACAACATATCAAATTAAACTTTTTTTTATTCACAAACTATTACTATTTATATTATCATATTACAAGCAAATTTTCTCCAAGTCATCTATTTCTCGTTCCTATGTTCTCCTTCTTTTCCTTTGAAAACAGTTTCCATCCCAATAGGCAGATCTCACAGGACTTTTTCAATGTGGTTGGAGTTAACAGTTGTTTTTGCTTTATCAAACTTCATTTTCACACTCACTAGAAAAGTAGAATGAGCAAAAATCAAAATTTGTCCAAGTGAATTTTCATCATGAAAATTAATAACTTATTACTACTTATACTATGCTTACTTATTCTCCCTTTTATTTACAAAATATGTAATGTAAATGCTAGATTTGAATTTAATAGTAAAAAATTATAGCTTGAAAATTATTTATTTCACCCGAAATATTTAGCCAAACTTGTGTAATATATTTTATCTTTTTGACTGTCTTCACTCTGAATAAGAGTCTGAACTTACTGATTCTAGATTTTTCTGCATAATATGAAGCCAATCTTCTGAGTATACAATAATTATTTATAGAGATATAAAGAAATTATAGTGAATAAGAACAAAAAGTACCTAAAATTACTTAATTTGCAGCAAAACTTTTATAAAAATGAAATGGTTACCAATGAAACACAGGATAGTTCAGAATGCAATTATCAAAATTTGGTTTTCACCATGAAAACCAGAGTTAGAAACATAATTTTTTAAATTTTAATGTATGAATGATAATCAAAATAGTTTTGTTTAGCTTAGTGTGTTTATAGTATAAATGACACTTATTAAGTGTGTGTAATAGGGGCACTACAACAGCAAAGTACCTAAAATTAATTAATTTGCAGAAGTATTTTTAAAAAAGGAAATGTTTACCAATGAGCCACAGGATAATTCGGAATGCAACTATCAAAATTTGATTTTCACTATCTTAAAACCACAGACTAATCGAAACTAACATGCTATTTATAGGAAAACGTAATTTAGCTAAGTAATGATTAGCTAAATATTCCACATCGATATTATTTTTGACGTTACTTCAATAAACTTACTTCATTTTCTTCTTTTTCGGCACAGAAGCGATACTCTTATTCTATCAATAGATTGTAGATCTTGAAGGAATAATTTCAATCCAAAATATTTTTTAAAAGTAGCAGATAGCACAGAAGAACATAAAATTTTACGTGCTTGCAGAAGATCACTCATGGTAGTCGTTTGTTACACAATAAAACTACACACTCGTGATCTTCAGAGAGCAATCAAACCCGGGGATATCCACCAGACATTGATTTCTTCATCTGTTTCACTTTTCATAGATTGATATATTAGTTGTTGCCAGAAGTGACATCAAAAATAATATAAATGTTCCCTATAAAGTAGTTTTTACCAAAAGCAGAATATCGTTAAAAGTGTGATGTATGTCGCAGAACAATAGGCTTCTTTACAAAACATTTCAAATTCTCAATTTCAATGAAATTTATCATTCAGTCTTAGTAAAAAAGTACAAAATTCATCAGTCGATCACTACAAAAGTGCAAAGTTTGTCAGCCTAACATCATTTAAAAAAAAAAAAAAAAAAAAAAAAAAAACCCTGCAAAATTCTTCAATCATTCATGTAAAAAATAGCAAAATTCTTCAATCATTCATGTAAAAAATAGCAAAATTCTTCAATCATTCATGTAAAAAATAGCAAAATTCATCAATCAGCAGACTTATATAAAACCAAAAACTTTCTGCGCACATAAATATCGGGTCAAAAACTTTCTGCAAATCAATTTAATATTTAATAAAATTAACAATTTATTAATTTTATCTTTTTGACTGTCTTCATTCTGAATCTAAGTCTGAACTTACTGATTCAAGACTAATAAGTGATGAACAGTCTGTTGGGAAAAATATTATATTCTAAAAAAAAAATAAGTAAAATCAATAATTTTGAAATATCTTAAGTGATAAAAACTAAAAGTGTCTTCAAAGAAAAAAAATCAACCAAAATCAGAAAAGTACAAAGAAACTCTGATAGACATCAACCTCAGATATTTTATGTAAAAAAATCATTTCAAAATATTAAAATGCAAACGAGAAATTTCTAAACAAAACTCTCCTGGTGATTGCGAGCATCATTCCATTATTAAATAATGCAAAGTTTAAATTTTAGGTGGGATTAAGACGCCTTTTTATGCTATAAGTGTGGCATATTTATTTCATACAGAAATTAAATAGGATTTGAAAAGTTTAAATTTCTAAGTTATGCAGATTCATGATCACCATAAGTTTTCAAACTTACCATATATATTATACACAGGCATGAAAGTATTATTATTGCAATATAACATGCAGAAATAAATATCTGTGAAAATTACACAATGTAATTAATTGATTTAGGTATATGTAAAATAAATATGCAATTAAAGTTAAAATACATTAAAATTAAAACCACTACTGTTTTTATTCACAACTATTTTCTGTTATTTATGTTATATTATGAGTTCAAAGTTCAAACACATCCTCATGCTAAAATTTCTGCACTATATTAGCATAGCTACTCAAACAGAAGCAAACTTTGCGGGAAGAAAACACTCTAAAACAAAAGCGGAGATAATATCACAAAATTTGCATGATGTGCATGCATTATGAGCACAAAATAGTTAAAAAATTATATATATTAGTTTAGCACTTTTTAAAGAAATGCTTTTTTTGAAACTGTTTCTATTTCTTATTTTAGTACCCCCAAGTGTGAACACTAGAAAAAAAACTGAGCACACATATTAATTATTTTGTTACACATCTTAAAATCAGTTTTTAAACTTATATTATTAGTTTTATATTTTAAATGTTGCATATGTTACAAGGAAAATTTAAAAGCACAGAATTTGTACACCATTACAATTTTATCTAACCCCCCCCCCCCCCCTCCCTCTTCTCTAAATTTTCAGGGCCTTATTATTTTTTATTTTATCCTTTTAATATTGCATCAGTCTCCGAAACAGCCAAAGTGACATTAAAAAAAAAATGATTTTAGTAAAAAAACTAAGAACTTTCATACTTGTATATTACATAGGACAACATTAGGATCAACAAAAATCTTTAAAAAGGGATCTCTAAAGAAACTGTCCCATAAAAAAATCTAATATTTACAATTGATGTGTTACAATGTTTCAATTTGACCATTCTAAAATGTGAAGATTTCTCGAATCTCTCACTACAAATATAATTTTCTTCTTTTAACACTTTTACAGTATCAAAAGGATAATTATCGTAATATATACTATTCTCTACAATAATATACCTGCCAAATTTCTGTTTTTTTTTTTTTTTAAGTCAAATAAACATACTTTGGACCAGTCATTTTCATTGTTAAGACAATCAGAATTAAAAAAAATCACAAGACATGCATACTTACAATAGAGCATCTTAAGTAGATGGAGTCAAAATTTAATTAGATGACATGAAGACCATAGTAGGATTAAATTCTGAAGACTCAATGACACTTTTTGTCCACAAGAGGTTGGCAGATGACAAAGACCATGGTACAATTAATATTCTGGAAAAAAAAAAAAGATAAAGGGTTAAAAATCAACAGAAAAATTTTAAACGTAGGGGAGACCGGTACACAGTGGACCACTTTTTCAATTAACATTTTTTTTCTCTTTAACAGACTGACCGATCTGTATGAAAATATTTTTGTGAATATTCCTTAAACCTTCTTACATTCATCATAATTTTCTCACAACATAGTTTTCAATACACTTAAAAAAAAAAAAAAAAAAAAAATTATATGCACTCGTAAAGTGGACCAGTGTACCCCAGAAGCGGGGTACACTGTTCCACCCACCGGGGTACAGTGGACCACTATTAGGTATTATCTAAAATACAATATAAATCTATTTTTCATTAATCTAATTCTTTTTTGTTGCCCCTTCACCCGCAATATAACATAGTAATATAAATTTTGAAACAAAAACAAAAAATTAATTATATTTTGAAAATAATAACAGATTAATACAGGAACAATTGCAATTTAGTTGAAGTTATTACTTAAGTACAAGAAAATCAGCACACATTAAAATTTGAAAATGAAATTCCAAAGACTTATGAGTAAGATTGAGCCTGGAATTTTCAAGAAATAATTTTGGGTCTGAGAGCAACATTATGAAATCATTGACATCAACATCAGATTCATCTACAGTTTCGGGAGAAATAATCTGATTTTCATTCAATTTGTGTCTCATGAATCTTACTTGAATAGAATCATCAACAATTAGACTACAGTTATATTTATCAAAGGCAGTAAATACAAAACAAAATATTTCTTACTATGTTAAATAAATTGTTATTTTTATTTGTTTACTTTATTTTACAGTTAAATCTACTTTAAAACAATCTTTCTTTATAGAAAATAAGCAATTATTAAATATTTTGAACATTCTGCATTACAGGAGCAGAGTGGATTGTGGACCACTGTGCCCCAGGAGTGGGTGGTCCACTGTACCCCATGAAGTTCAATAAATAATCATATTAATATTGTTTATAGCTTTCTTTTAAACATATTAACTTTAAAGTAAAATAAAAACAAGTATCTTAGCTTTGCAAAAAAGCTGTTTTATCTTATTTATCTACAACCTTTAATTACTAAAAAAATAAAAATATGATGATGAAAAATTTTACTTTTAGAAGCTCAAAACAACAAAGCAGGATAAAATAGTTCAATCTGAGCTAAACATATTTTCTGAAGGCTATAAATAATCATTGCAGTGTTGTTGTCTATTAGGATAGAAGAGAAGCTTAAAAAAATTTTAAATAAATAAAATATTAGGGGGTGGTCCACTGTGTACCGGTCTCCCCTATTTTTAGGATGAAATATTATGAATACATGTTAAAGAATTATTTATAATGCAAAAACTAGATTTTATTTTCCCCAGTCCCCCCCCCCTCCCCCCAAGTCAAATAAGCACAAAACATTTATGAAGTATTTTATAATGTAAGACAAAATTATAAAATGGGTTCTTTTGTTTTTATTTGTTAGGATTTGATTTAATTTATTAAGTAATAATTATTACTACTTGATAATAAATTTATTAAGTTATAATCCTTATTAAAAATGTTTGACTTGTAAGTAATGGGAAGGTGTTGGCAGCTGTGTTTGTATATTAGTTTTTGTATACTGTAGCAACAAAAAATGCTTTATCGCTTTTGTAACAAAACCTCACATGAAGTAAAGAATTTTGATATCATATATATTACTTTAACATGTATGCGATGAAGGAATGTTACATTTTACAAGAATGAAAGAGAAAGTTGGAAGATTGAATGTTGATTTTTAAAATAAAAAGAAAATTAATCCACATGTATATTTCAGAAATATTTTTTTAAATGTAGAAAGTATGTTTTATGATTAAAAAAGGCATCTGAAGAACAGTAATTTATTTATCTTAAACTTTAAAATGCAATTTTAAAACATAAATGATAATATGAAAGACCAGACACAGAAAATCGTGAATCAAACAAAATCTATAAATCTTATTAAACCGAGAAATTTAAAATATTTTTGAAAATACATTTCACTGTGATTGCCTTGAAAAATGGTTTTAGGAAGAAATTTAAAAGTAAATAATATAAGCTGCAGCTTAGCCAAGAAATGATTAGGTAAGATAAAAATATTAAAATGTTCAGTTAACTAGTTTTCACTCCAAGAAAATACTACAGTCAGTCAAAATACAGAAAATCATTTATTGGTGTGTGTGTGTGGGGGGGGGGGGGGCTCCTATAATTAAACTTGCACAAGGGATTAGATAATAAAAAAATTAGAGAGTTCATTTCTCCTTTCAAAGTTTTAAATCAAAATTCTGTTGAATAAGCAAGCACCTTATTAAAAATGTAATAATCTAATTGATAAAAATAAATAAAATTAAACACATTATCATATTTGGGTAGCTGTTGCTTAAAAAATTTATAATTTTGCTTAAAGCTTCATATTTGAAATAATTTGTACATTACTCCTGTATGATTCTGATTACCTTCTGAATGCCACTTTTTTTTTCTAACAAAATGCTTATTATAGGTAAAATTTTAACATTAACCTGAAATTATCAAATAATTTTGATTTAAAGTATTTGTGGCCACTTTGTTTATACATTTCCTGGTTAAATATCTTGTAATGTGATTTTTTAAATATCCACATTTTTTTAAATAACTGTAATATCAGAGTACTGTTGTAAGAGGTATAGCTTTTTATTTTATCACTGATTTAAAAATACAAGGAATTAACATAAGATATACATGTTAAGTTCTAAAGTCCATACAGAAAACATTGTATAAACTTTGAAGACAGTAACATAATTGAATGGGGGAGTGGGAAAAGGATAACATTCCAGCTGATGTAAATGTTGAGGAAAAACAATAAACATTTATGTAAAAAAAAAATTTTTTTTTTTTAGAGATATGTTGTTCACTGTTATTAGATTGTAGGACTAATCTATGAGGATTCATCTTATAAATTTCAAAGAAAAATACTGATTATTTGTTACTTAAACTATCTCAGTTTATTTTTTTTATTTTTAGAATGTTATCCTTTTCTACTCACCCACTGAATAATAGAAAATAAAAACCTACTTCTTTTTTATACATTTTGAATAAAATTCTGTTTTTAAATCTTCATTTATTTTTTTAATCTGTTTGTAGAATTTCAATTTTTGAAATCATTATACTAACAATCTTTATGAATTTCAAGAACATTTACACTATTGAAATCTATTACCTCAGAAAGAAATTTAACCATATTTTGTAGAACATTTGCAGACGAAAACATATGAGCTGTATATTCATTATACATTTTTTTGCACAATATGAAATAATGCATCACTAGGCTTTTTTAGACTATTATCCGAATATTCTTTTTACCGAGTTAGCAAAGAATTGTGATTTACTGTATTACTGTGGTAAACAAAGTATTTTGACAATAATTCACAATTTAATTTTGAAACACTTTTTCTTGCAACATATCCAGCCATATAATAAATGAAATTTTGTCTTTGGTGTCAGATGGCAAGCATGGAATTTCATGAAGAGGAACATCTATATTTAATTTGACATGTTTACTGAATATGGAAGTTAAATTTAAATATTTGGAAGCACTTCTATATTTTAATGATATCAGAATTTCATCAAAATCTACTTCACTGTTCGTAGCCTTAGACATGCTGAAAATTTTGTTTGGTGTTAGTTTGAAAGAAAACTGGATGTCTATTCTTGAGTATTTTAAACTGTACTACAAATTTTGGTTTATGTATCTGTACTGGAGATTTCGGTGTTTAAGTAGCTGGACCGAAGATTTTGGTGCATGCAACTGAACTGGTGCATATGGCTGGACTGGAGATGTTGGTGTATGCAGCTGGATTGGAGAATCATCTTTAACAAAAGCAGAGCAACTAGCCAAGAAAGCATTTTTATGCATAAGTGAATCTTCAACATCATTTAAAGAACATCTAAAAGATAAATAATACATTGTTATAAAAAACAAGTTTTTACAATTCTTTTTAAGTATACAGAAATTTTTAACATACTCTACTTTACTATTCCATTAAGTTTTAAAAATTAAAGTTATAATCAGTGTTTGAATTTAGTAGTCGTTAGTCGTCAAATGCAACTAAATTATCTCATTTGACGACAGCAAAATTATTCTCGGTAGTCAAATATGATGCCTAGCTTTTTTTTTTTTTTTTTTTAAAACAAACAAACATCAACATTAATTTTAACGGTTAACACATACAAAAAAATTAGTGTCCCTTTTGATTTCATATTAACAAGATTCAAATGCAGCTGCATTGTATTTTTATTTATTTTTTGAATACTAAATTTAATTGTAACTATCAACATTGGATAAAATTCAATTTCTGATTTGATGGAAGTTATCAAGTTTTAATTTTGTTTTACATGATTAAGTACATTTTTCTATTAATTTTTAAATATTAAATAATTTGTAATTAAAAATGCTTTACACCACTTTTACAGTTGCATCAATTATTAAAATCTTGGAGATTAAGAACTTCAACAATTTTAAATAAAAACAAAATATTCGTGCTTTTCTAAAAAGAAGCATGCAATATTACAGTTAAGTTAAAAATGAATTTTAGAAATTGCAACTAAAAATTTTAATTTGACGCCTAAGATATTTACAGTAAGCATCATTTGACTCTTGCCTTTTATTTCCTAATTTCTATCACTGGTTATAATTAACTAAAAAAATTATTTTATATTTATCGAAATACATACAACAAAATGCATTATAATTCAGCAAATATAAATCAAAGCATAAAATGTTATACTCTGAAAGCTAAAGTGTATCTATCCCTTCTACACAGACATTAGTCAAAATAATCAAACATATATTTCAAGGGGCTGAACTGCAAACTATGAGTTATCATTATTTCTGAATAGTATTCTGGACATTATTTTACTGCAGAATTTTGTGATTAAAAAAGGCCACAGAAATAGTGGAAATCTACAGGCTATGTCTTTACACGAGGACCAACACAATAGAAATTTAAGGACATATAAATTTATAAACTATTGAATTTAGAGGAAATTTTAACTAAATTAATTATGCTCTATTATTTATTTTTACGATAAAATAAAGAATAGAGCAGAGAAGTTTTTTGCCCCTAATTTTGAAAAAATGGAGAAAAACGAAGGGACTTTTTGCAGATTTTCCTTAAAAATAAGGACCTTTAAGGATCAAAAATTACTTTTCAAAATTGTAAGGACTTTTATAACCGTAGAAACTCTGTGTAATTAAATTTTCGGAAAGAATATGAAAATGGAAACGTGAATTAAAACAAGTATAAAAAATGGAAATCGATAAAAGGTTAAGGAAAATGAAAAATTGTTTAAAAAGAAATCTACATTAAAGTAAAATAAAAGTAGATTTTTAACATTCCTGCATTTATAATTTATAAATACAGAAATCACTTACCTTTAATTTCCTGTAGGAAAACAGAAGAATGACATGATTTTTTGACATTTGCAATAATTAATTGCAAGAAAAACAGCCCTAAAAGAAGCACTTGGCAATATAAATTAATTACATTTAAAAAAAAAGCTCTGAAAAGAAGTTTTACAAAAATTAAATACTATCAAAAAGCTGCCGATAAAATAAACAAAATTGTCAACAGGTACATGTGATTGAGTGATAGTGACAACAACAGTTTATAGATCCTGTGCCCTGTGCGTGCGCGTTTGTTTCAGACTGTCCTCAGTAGTGGCGCTAGCATCGCGCTACTGTCCTATCTGCATGTAATCTGTGCGCAGAGACAGGGAGTTGCTAGGGTTGTAATATTGAATCTAAACTGCGCAGTTTGCCATTGGCGATATTTCTGATTTTGCGGATTTTTTCACTTGGCGACAAGAGTGCTGAAAGTGTATACACAAAGATACTACACTAGAAGATATGAAGCTTGACGAAATCGTGACTGCGCCATCTATTGCCAGAATTGTGCAAATTTGGATATTCAGCAAAGAATTTGTATTGCAAAGAAAGTTACCTGAAAGGGGCAATATTCGTGCACGCCAAACATGAGGCCAAATGGTTGCAACATGCTAACTTAACTCTTCGAATGGGGCATCTGCTGTAGAACCCAACTATAGTTTCGACGAAGCGAGAAAATGAAATAAATTTAACCTATTTATGAAATTATATAAAAAATTTAAGACAAAAAAATAAATTCCCCTTTTTTATATTAATAAAATAATTTTTAAAGCAATTTACTAGTTCAAGAGTGCACCATTTATACCTCTCTCACTTATGCAGTTGTATTTATTTATATAATTTAGTCATTTATTAAACATTTTCTAGATAGGGAAGACTTATTACTTTTGTATAAATTACTGTATTCACATTGGGGGGGGGGGGGGGGGGGGGGGCTATCCCATGATTACACTTTTCGACAGAAATAATTATTTGATTTAATTTTTACCTTCTTTTTCCCCCTCCCTTAAAAATAAAAATAAATAACAAATTCTGAAATATTTTTTTTATATTATTCTAGTCTAAATTCTGAACTTAGATATGTGCTTTTCCATATTTTTTTCTTAATAATTTTTCGTTATTATTAGATGCAGTATATATATATTTAATGATGATATATTTAGTCAAGAGATTATTTTTAGATCATTTTAATTTGTCTTTAGATTATTCTTTATCATTATTATTTTCAAATAATCTTAATTAAAAAAAATTGTATTATTAGCAAAATCTTGTATTTATATGGTTTATTATTTATCCATTTATTTAAATATTTTTAAATGATTTTAATAATAATAATAATAATAAATAGACATATTAATTTATATTAAGTACTTAATATAAATGTAATTTAGTAATATTACAATTTTATTATTATCGTCGCACCGTCATTGTACATTAATAAACTGAAATTAATTTTAAATTATATGTTTTTCTTAATCAAGAATTTTAGTTCGAACCAGATTCATCAAAATAATATAGGTCAATATAAAAATAATAAGTGTACATTTTTCAGTACAAGCCAAAAAAAAAGTACAAAGTCTTCTGCTTATCCTAAATACCCTATTCAGGGACGGCGAACCTATGGCACGCGTGCCAGTTTCGGCACACAAAAGAATAATTTTGGCACGGAATTGCTTAGGGCTCTAAAACAAGATACAGTGATATTACACAAAATTCACAAACTTAGATAAGCTTATTTTATCCAAATTCGATTAAAATGAAATTGTAAATTTTCACATTAAGTTCCAATCTAAAAATGAAACAGAAACTGGTGTTTGTCATATTAACAGTTTTTCCGTCTAATATACGCCTTCCAGTCATTATTTTGGCAAATAAATAATGTAAACACTCAAATAAAAAGCATTTTAACATAACTAAGCTTGCGATCGATTAAAATTAACCTGGTATTAATTATTTTCCATCCAAAATGCAACAATACCAAGATGCAACATTATTATTTTTTTATTAATTTCTAAAGTATATTCGTTTCTATATACAATGTAAATACCTACAAGTATACTACCCATATTTTGAAAATCATAATAAAAAAAGCAATTTTAAATCATTATTTTTCTATCCACTAAATTTGTTTTTCAGATGGCACGTCATGGTCATATAAAATATTTTTTAAATAAATTTGGCACGCGGCAGTAAAAAGGTTCGCCAACCCATTCAATCTTTCTCTCTGAAGATGTGAGCCCCGATGGCTGAGTGGTTATGATAACAGACAGGAAGCGGCTAAATGAACTAGTGAGGGTTCTGCCCCAGCGAGGGTCAGCGCCTTCCGGGAATTTTTTTTTAAATTTCTTATTTATACTTAAAATTTCTTTTCAATTTTAAGATAACGTGTGTATATGTATTCTAATTTTTTTTTCTCGTATTTTGCAACAGAAATTGTGCCTCTGCTTCTAATTTCTTTAACTAATGAATATATCTATTCCAGTCTATAAAAAATAAATAATAGTTATAACATTAATGATATTTTTTACCTAGGTGCCTACGATTTAGAAATATGCATTTATCTTTTCTAAATATAATGAAAAATACACTTTGTTAATTTAACGATTCTTTCTAATACAAAAAAGAAAACAAAAACGCGAACATATCCCACTTTTTGATTGACTAGAATTGGCGACTTATCGCTAATAGATTTAATCCGAGTATCCGGGCGAGCGCGCCAATGAGTTCACCCTGTAATGCAACTTTGCTGTATCGCATATCCTTTGCCGAAAGCCGTTTTACATTATGTCTACGGAACTTTCACATCTTCTAGTGTATAGAATCTTTGGTATACACTTTGGAGTAACGCCATGCTGACTCCATTAGCTCTGAGGCGATTACTCAAGCGAAGCTCTTTGCAGATCATTTTAGCGAGCCTGCTTCTCATGACCCGATCCCTCTAACCTTCGGTGCTGATGTATCTGAAAAGCTAAATCGCCTTCTTACAATGACAGAACTTAAAGACTCCATTCGACGAACGAAAATCACAGCCCCTGGTGAGGATAAAATTAGCGCAGCATTCTTTATGGGACTCTCTGACCACGCCTTGGAGTGCCTACTTCGTATTTACAACTCAATCTGGACTACCGGAGATATCCCTCTCGAGTGGACCTCCTCCCTGATCATACCGATACTCAAACCAAACAAACCTAAATCTGATATCACTTCTTATCGCCCCATTGCTCTTACATCTGTCATGTGCAAGATCTGCGAGAGAATGATCGCTAACAGAATTTCCAATCACCTCCTCGAAAATAATATCCTTGACTCGCGCCACCTTGGGTTTCAACCGTTCCGTGACAGCCAAACTGCAATCATGATACTTCATCTTGACATCAAGCAGGCTAAACTGGACAAAAAATTTGTGTTGGGAATTTCGCTGGACATCCAAGCAGCCTACGACTCTGTATATATCGATGGCCTGATACTCAAGTGTGCTGAGATTGGAATTGTTGGCCCAATACTCCAATGGCTCCACAACTTCCTGTCCTGTCGGTGTATCAAGGTGCTCTGGAAGGGTTCTCAGTCGTCCCCTCGCACTACTGGTCGAGGAGTTCCCCAGGGTGCAGCATTAACCCCGATTCTTTTCACTATCTTTCTGTATGACTTTTTCGAGGTGCTAGAAGGTCTTGACATATCAAGTTTCTGATATATGCTGACGATATATTTATTTACTGCATACACTCTTCCTTAGTCACCTGCCAGGCAAAGTTACAAGAAGCCCTACGTCTCATCACTCAGTGGTGCAATTATTGGAATCTGTCCATCCGCTCTGATAAGTGCCACGCGATTAACCTTTCTCGAAGGAATGCACTATGTGACTTTGACCTCAGCATCAACGGGGGACTTATTGAGTGGAGCGACGAAATTAAATTCCTGGGATTTCATGTGGCTCGCCGGGGAGGTTTCAACAGCCATGTCAATTATCTGAGAAGAAAAGTATTTGGCCGCATCGACATGTTAAAATCACTGGCCTGCAAGAGTTATGGTGCAAAATCTAGACACCTGCTGACGCTGGCGTCCACCTCAGTTTATAGCTGCATTGAGTATGGGGCCGCGGTACTTAACATGGCAAGCGTTTCTGTTCTGAAAAAGCTCAATGTCCTGCAAACAAGTGCCATTAGGGTAGCTTTGGGGCTTCCAAAGTGGACCCCGAACATCATACTCCGGAAACATGCTGGTGTAGTTCCGATCGGCGACAGGCTCAAAGGCCTCGCGAGCGGATTCTGGATTAAGCACCTGGCTTTGAGAAAGTGGTCCCCGCTCTGGGACAACGGGCTTCAAGCTGTCGCCAGCTGTCACCCATGCGTTTTGAATGTGTTTGAGGAATTTCATTGGCGGCCAGAGTGTTTGATACGATTCCAATTTCCATTGCCTTTTAATAGGAGTGTAGTGCAATATCACTTATCGGACTTCCCTTTCCAAAGAACAGACCTTGCAGCTTATGCAGTATCTTCTCTCTTCGCAGACTTCATCCAAGAGTTCACGAGTCCTTGGGAAATCATAGCTACAAACGCTTCAAAGTCGACGTGTGCTACTTTCGATTGCCGGCTGCTCCTCAAACAACCAATTCAGATACAGAGTCAATGATACAAATTCTATTTTCACGGCTGAGGCTCTAGCCATTGGCACGGCTTTTGATGAGCTGACATCCACGACTTCTTCCATCATCATTCTTACAGATAGCCTTTCGGTACTATCGGCCCTTCAGTGTGTCAATTGGCGTTCTCCGAAAGTAATAATATGGCTGCATAACAAAATTCAGAGACTGGCTGAACATGTATCAAGCATTAATATTTACTGGGTCCCGGGTCACCGAGGGATTCCCCTCAACGAAAAAGCTGATTGCCTGGCCAGGAGTGTTACCGACGCGGATGCCTTGCTGGACTGGGTTTCTCCAGAGGACTTGGCTCGCTCATGCAAATCAAACATACGGCGGCAATGGGATCAGATTTTCTTCGCTAGTAAATACCGACAGTCACATGGCAATATTCCCATCATTACACAGTCCCATTCATGGGCTTTGAACAGACATGAGGATGTACTTATTTCTCGGCTTCTATGTAAGATGGTAATCACCCCTGCTATGTTGGCTCCCTTTAATATAGCGGAAGATGGTAACTGCAGTGCATGCCATGTCCCAGACTCGTTGGAGCACATCCTTTTTTCTTGTATCAAATATCAGCAACAGCGCGCTTTATCCTGGAACGCCACAAATCTAAACAGTGATTGTTTTCGGTGCTTTCCGAACTTTTTGGATAAATTTATTTCATCTGGTGACTTCCGAGCGTCAACTATAAATTTCTTACACCGCATAAATCGGTTTTAATAGTGTCCCTTCATGGATTTTGAAAAGTGTTTTGAAGATTGTTTTGATGGATCACTCGAGACGACAGCCAAGCCGCTATAGGTCTCAAAGCCCCCCCCCCCCCCCCCCTTCAAAGTTCAAAATAAACATACCTCAGATTAAAATGTTTGGATCAAAGTTACAATTATATTAAAGTGAATAAAGTTTATTAAATTAGATGGGTGGTTTTATAAATTTAACAACAAATGAATGAATTATAAAGAAATTAATTAATCATGATTTAATTCAGTAGTTCAACTGATATATAATTAGATTGACATTTGAATCACAATGTATTAGAATTGAATTAAATCTATGGAGTAGTAATATATATTAAACAAAATTGATTATTATTTTTTTTAATTTTAATGCATAGTTATAAATAAATTACTACACACACAAATTTTAAAAGATCAAGAAATATATTTTTATAAAAACAAAAAAAATCTATAGAATCATTAGTCTATAGAACTTAATTCTATAAGGTTTAAAGTACTCATATAAAAAAAAATTCTACAGAACTTCTAAGAATTCTATAGAAACATTTTCTTTAGAAAAAGTATTCTATAGAACTTGTAAAGAATTCTATAGGGTTCTATACAGCTCTATGAACTATTTTCATAAGCCCCCCCCCCCCCTATAGACTTAAAAGGTGAGTGGGAAGTAGGTTTAATAGAACTCATTTACCCACACATGTGGAATAATATAACCGAATATTCTAATAGTTATGAATATGTGTTGGGAGAGAATATAGAATGGGAGACCGGATGACCGAGAAATGGTGCGGAATTTGAAATAGGCACACAAGAAGTTAAAAAAGTTAGAATCTCTGTCGGTTATTACAAAACACCCAACGATATTATTAAAGTATAAACTATCAAAAATTTTATGATAAAATTTCGCTAAACTATAACAAAAATACTAAAAATGGTGAGAGTTAATGTAAGAAAATATGCACAAATTTACTTTGGTCCAGGTTTAGCAGAGAGTTTAGGATTTCTACCTGGTGATGTATCTGAACCTTTTGCAGTTCAGTCTGCATCATTCGACAGTCCCTTTAGAGCAGATCCACATGCAGATTTTAAATTGCTATATATTTATAGCGATCTTGTAGAACCGCAGATCGTAGGGGATACAGTAGCCCCACTTCTTCGTGTGATCCTTGTTAAAGGACAAGATGGTGAGATGGTACACAAAGTGTTTGATAAAAATAATTAATTATAAATTCAAATTTAATACTTGGAAAAAAATTTCCAGAGAAAATTTCTCACGCCTTGCATTCATAATATTCATTTTTTTTAATTGCTTAATAGGCGTACAGCCAACATAGTGAAAAAGTACCCAAGCCGGGACTCGAACCCGGGTCATCAGTATAGCACACTGACGTTCTACCAACTGAACCACTTGGGAACGATACTCAGCTTGGAACATTTTCAGCATAACAAGTTGGCAAGGCTACAAACGCAGCACAAGATGGAATATTTTTCGTGAGCCACCAACCCTGGGGATTTGAATTCATTCAATTGTCGATGCTGGATTTTCTTTGATTTCGTGTTTGCCCCAGGGTTGGCGGCTCACGAAAAATATTCCATCTTGTGCTGCGTTTGTAGTCTTGCCAACTTGTTATGGTGAAAACGTTCCAAGTTGAGTATCATTCCCAAGTGGTTCAGTTGGTAGAACGTCAGTGCGCTATACTGATGACCCGGGTTCGAGTCCCGGCTTGGGTACTTTTTCACTATGTTGGCTATACGCCTATTAAGCAATTAAAAAAATGAATATAAATAATTATTTAAAATAAGCATCTGTCATTGCATACCCATGTTAATGAAAAAAGAAAAGCGGATGTTGATATACCTGATACCTCTGTAACAAAAAAAGAAAAGATAAATGAATGCATTAAAATGGGAAGATTATAAATACAGCAGATGAAACGAAATAAAAGTGTTATTATTTAAACCTTGTCCTTAACAGTATTAAGAAACGCATACTTACAAAAGAGAATAAAGAAATACATAGAAATTAAACCTATACTTACGAAAAACATTCTGTTCACAAACATCTTACACAACCAGGCAACACAGGTAGAATGATATAAAACCAGTTATTCCAGGGCAAGCAGCAGGGCAAGCCCTCTATCATACGCGTTATACAAGCGCTAGCGTCGTTTTGATTGGCTAAGCACTGCAGGAGCGTAGTTAATTATTTACGCTGCCTGCATATAAATCATGCTGGTGCCAGAAAGTCGGCATAGGGGTAAAGTGTGGGAACTGCTATCTGGCGTTCCCGTATCCAGAATGCTCTGAAAACCGGAATGCAAAACGATAACAAAAGTTTCATTTGTTTCATTTCAAGAGCTAAAAAAAATCATGAATTAGTCATGGGAAAAATTGCAAAATTCATCCATCGATTGTGTGAAAAGACTTCGCAGGTTTCTCCAGTAAATCGTGGGGGAAAATCTGGAAAAATGCTAAATGTGGCAGTCAGTTGTGAGGAAAAACATGAAATTTATTCATCAGTAAAAGGAAAATATCATAAAATTCATAAAATGACTGCAGAAAAAGGATCATGCTTTTCGCCAATGAGTTAAAAGAAAAAGTCTCAAAATTTGCTAAACGATAGTATAGCAAAATGTCCCAAAATTCATCAATTGATTTCCGGAAAAGAAATCTCGAATTCATCAGTCAATTGTTGGAAAAAATTGTGTAATTTTTCAATCGGTCCTGTGAAAATTATTGCGAAATTCTTTGATTGGTCGCAGGAAAAATATCACAAAATTTATCTGTAAATCGAGGGGGAAATATCAGATATTGCAATTAAAATTTCTTAATCGGTCGCAAGAAAAAATTGTGAAATTTGTCGATCAGTTGCGAAGAACTACTGATGAAAAGGAACTTTAAGCAATCAAGCTCAAAATATGTTTTTGGTACATAGTGCAAGAGTGCACTTTTTGAGAACAGTGTGACTTTTTTTAAGAATTCCTGCCAATTAGCTTTTTTTTTGTTCTAGAGTCAGCACAAAGATAAAAATAAATAATGGTATGGCTTGCATTCATTAATTTACAAATTCAATAAATAAATATAAAAAATTGTGGTTCAAAAATATGATGATAAAAAACATTAAAAACAGATGAGTTACTGATGTTTTCGCTGAACAACTGATTTGTGGAATGCAGCAGTAAAGCTACTTCCACGAACAGCAAATCATGTCAATGTACAGGATACAAGAACAATTAGTGCAAGAGACATGCTATAAATAGCCAACTTTAATAGAAATATTCCAAAAATCCACATAAAAGGATTCTTTTCCAAGTCCCAAAACTAATTCTTAATTGTTAATGTAATATTTTTATAATTTGAATTGTAATTCAGTTTATGTATTTTCATATATTATTCAAGTTTATCACTTGTTGTGAAATTAGTCATTTTATACATTTCTTATACTTATAATAAAGAGTTCTGAATTAAGGAAAAACCCTTTATCCAAAATACCCTAGGTCCCAAGCATTCCGGATAACAGATCTTATACTGTATTGCCATATAATACCATCATGCTAGCACATACCTAGCAGCAAGTGCTAAAAAACACACTATTTCTTTTAAACTCTTAGCAAGTATTTTGAGAAATAACTTCATATTTTTACAAAGACACTTTTTTAAAAGCATTACAGAATGACTTTAAATTATTTAAAAAGTTTACTTTCTACTAATCTTTTGTTAATGAGCGGTTGGTTTGTTGAATTATTCTAAACATATGTTTTCTAATAAACCATATGTTTAGAATAATTCAACAAAGCAACCGCTCAAACCAAGAAAGCAACCGCTCAAACCAACAAAGTAACCACTCATGAGTGGTTGCTTTGTTATTTTGAGCAGTTGCTTCGTTATTTTGAGCAGATTCTTTGTTTTTTGAGCGGTTGCTTTGTTATTTTGAATGGTTGCTTTTTTGTTTGAGCGGTTGCTTTGTTATTTTGAATGGTTGCTTTTTTGTTTGAGCGGTTGCTTTCTTGCTGATTTTTAACAGTAACCAATAAAACCTTTACATATAAAACAGTACTCATTATTTAA
The DNA here is from genome assembly GCA_963931845.1 of Maratus michaelseni. Taxonomy (NCBI): domain Eukaryota; kingdom Metazoa; phylum Arthropoda; class Arachnida; order Araneae; family Salticidae; genus Maratus; species Maratus michaelseni. The sequence goes on from OZ007586.1 coordinate 21,513,122, forward strand.
ACAAGAAAACAACCGACCATTTGGCGATGTTTAAATAACTTAACAATAATTTAGCAAAAAAACTCAAGTTTTTTTTTGTTATAATTGTATTCAACATATATTTTTAACTTTGTTCAAAAAATTAATAATAACTTAAACTATTTTTTAGACAAAAAGTTTAAAAAATAGTTTTTTATGTTAGCATTTTTTTTTAATTTAGCAAAAAAAAAAAAAAAAAAAAAAAAAAACTCTAAAGTTTTTTGTTACAACTCTATTCAACATATATTATTTTAAACTTTGTTTGCTTAAAATCTTTCATTATTATTTTTTTAAACGTAATTTCAACTCCTACAGAAAAGCTGTTACTTTCATAGCTTAGACAGTCATAAGTTTTTTTTCTTCTGTTTACAGTTAGAAATAAAAAGAGATTAATTTTCATTTAACAAAAAAATATGTTTATTGAAATAACATATCAAAGATTTACAAAATTTTTTAGCTGAACATATTACTTTCAAAATATTCTTCATAGAATTGACTATCAAAGTATTTAAAAAATGTATTTGTAAATTGACATGTGCAATTTTGGCAAGTGTTCTTAGATAACTCAAACGTATTCAGATTTAGCAAAGTTGAATCTTTATACATATAAAATTTTTCCTGGGTCTCAGTTAACATGCAGGTGTGGTCGAGTTGTGAGTTGGATCTATGTTTACACCCATCGCATTTAAACATTTTACAAGCATTAGATCCGAACTCTTGTTTCAAACAAAATGAGAAATGTGACTTAGCAGTGTTGAAATCCATATGATTATAGCATACAGGTGACTAATTAAAAACAGAATTCAATAGAACATCAGTTAGAAGTATGTCAATCACCATTTCAGTAATTTGTGGAATTAATTCAATCAAACTAAGTATCTGATATATAGCCATATATAGCTGAAAAAGCTCGTTCTTGCATAGCAGTAATATTTTCATGGGTTTTGGAAGTAACTTGTTTAGCAAATGTTTGCCCAGAAGACACTTCCATTGTTTGTGTATATTTGTTTTTGGGTGAAGATACTTCATCTGATGAAACAGGAAAAAAACTAAGTCTTTGTATTTTTAAAGGAACAGGGTTTGAAATAATATTATAGAAGGTTAAGCTAATTAATGGTTGTTTAATATCAGGTTCTGGCAAAATTCCATGTGTAAACAGTTGATTAGTAGCATTAAACATGTAATACAAAGAGCCATGGTCTAAGCTAATGCAAATGTAAACTTCATGACAGTTAGATCTTTGAAATTCCAGGATCGTTTTGCTCCAAAACTTAATACAGTTATGGGGACATTCTCATCTAAATCGCCCTCATTATCCTTATGATGTGATAAATAGCTTCTTCCATTCGGGTACAGATTCATCAGCACAAAATTATATTTGCTTCCAGATTGGTTTTCTACTTGGTCTTTTAATTCTAACATAAACGGTGTCCATTCTAATGCAGAAATGGTGGTTCCACTAAAAGAATAAGACAGTCCAGAATCACCGAAAGCTAAAACCTTTCTCTTAGGCTTTATTTCTTTTCCTCTAAGTTTCAAAGTAATTGTATAAAAGGGTAAAACTTTCAGTTCACTAAAACAATCGTCTGCTAGGTCTTTCTGAATAAAATCAGAAATAAGAAGTACATCCAGTTCATTTTCGTTGAAAACGGTAACAGGCACTTTTTCAGAGAAGATAGTTCTAAGTTCTAACACACACCAGTAGCGAGTCAAACAAACAGGATCAGGCAGGTTCGAACAGATAAACAAGCAAGTCAGAGCAGAAAGATCAGGCAGGTAAACAAGCAAGTTTAGGTAGGTTCGGACAGGTAAACAAGCAAGTCAGAGCAGCAAGGTCAGGCAGGTAAACAAGCAAGGTCAGGCAGGTTCGGACAGGGAAACCAGCAAGTCAGAGCAGTAAGGTCAGGTAGGTAAACAAGCAAGTCAAAGCAGCAGCATGGATCAGCATTCAAGACAATTTACTCGAACACAGTGATCAGAATACTGGGTATGCTGCTTTTATAGGGGATTCTTATTATGCAGAGTATCGTGTGCAAAACTGGTCAGGACATCACTTCCCTCGAAGCAGAGAACCAATCAAAATGGTTTTTCATATCCTTGTAGGGAGGAAAAAGTTACATCATACAACAGGTGCACCACCTACATTAAAATTGCTTTTTCTCTCAGTTCAAAGTAAGAGTGGGTTGCAACAAATTGACATGAAAGTTCAGGTAAAAAAATGATGACAGGTTAGAAAGATAGGTTCAAGAAAGTTTAAGGTAAGTGTTGTTTTTGTAACTATGTGTAATATAATTTTGAAAATTAAAAAGTCAATATTATAATGTCATTTATCAATTTCCCTAAACATGAAACCTTTCTTAAAATATTATTCATGTTTAAGCAAACATTTCTGTAGTTTTTATGTTACATTTCAAACTTATTATACATGCTTAAAACAATATGCAGGTTTAATTGTTTGAACAACAGATACTTAATGTTTTTTATCTGTTACACATATAAAAAAAAGTTTGAAAACTTGTTAACGTATGTTATATATTTAAAAATTTATTAGTAACTAAAAATTAAAAAAATATTTTAACTAATTGTTCCTTTTCAGCAAAACATTTCATTTAAAAAATAAACCTTCCTTTAATTCATTAAAAGCTTGTGCATACAAAAATTAATGGTCATTAATTAAACATTTCTTTATTTTAAAGCTAATTGTTTTCAAAACTTTTATTCAATAGAACTTGTTAAAAACTTTCGTTACTTTATTTCTTAATTTCACGATAATTGAAAATAGTTAACAAAAAATTACTTAATAAAAAAAATAATTACAAAAATAATTAAAAAATCAATCAAGATTTCTTCATTATCTTAATTAGCAGCAGTGGTTCGTCAAAATCATAGTAATATCTATTAGACGGCAGCACAGATAATCACCTCATTGAGTTCACGGATGAAATTCTAGGATTAGTTAAATCTTGATTCGCATATTAAAACGCAATCGGTCTGCCAAGCCATATCTTGGTGTAAAACACCTGAAAACCCGATTTTAGCCGCTGTTCATTTTTAAAACTTGAATTGCATCCCTTTTTTTGTGATTGCGTCATCCCTAGTGGAATTAGCGCAGAACTAGCGCATGCGTCGTAAGTCGTATGGTTATTCTAGAAAATGATGTCATCGAACAACTTTAGAATGACAACAAGCGTAGTACTGTCATTCTCTCAGGCGTAATGGAAACAACCAATCAGAGTGCCAATCGCAGTGCCCCCTAGGAGGATGATGTCATAACCCGTGTTGAAAGGTAAACCCCGTTCATTTGCCTGGCGGGCACCGTGATAGAAGGTCGTCTTTGCGACGCTCCATTTTTCGTAAGTATACCTTTTTCTTACGATCTCGCCGCTTTCATCATCATTAACCTTTTAATCTCTCCTCTTATCTCTCTCTACTACACCGAGTTCGTCTTACTACTCCACGTTCATATGTATCGTCTTACACTATGTTCTTTCGTAACCCTTATTAACTCATTAAGCTTAATGAACTCATTAAACTCATTAATCACTCACCTGTCACCTGTCTATCCCCTTTAAGCCACGCCCCTGCTCCTCACTCCTCCTGCTGACGCAGAACGCCTATTACTCTTCTACTGAGAAACCACGTTCAATAAAACTCATAAAATAAATCCGTTTATGGAGGAATTATTTTAGTTTTGATTATGGAGATTCACGAGTTTCTCACGTAATAAATCGACATAAGTAATGATCGATAAATTAATGATTTTCGGATTTTTTCCTTTACATGTACTATATATAAGATCTTTCTTCCAGCCAATTTTCAAAATTCTAGTTCAACGGGAAATACCCAGGATTTAAGGCTCGAACAGTGCATAGACTTAGGTCGGTTTCTTTTCTTGTGGTTATTCGGAATCTTTGATGTTTAATGACTTTCTCAGGATGTCTAAAGTTGAGGGGTGAAAACTGGAGCAGTTGACAGCCGTTGACACCACCCCTTTCTTTTGTACCTGACCACAAATTGATTTAAGAAGAATGGGAAGATTGATATTTCAGGCTGACTTACAAGTTTGTGCACTAAACCCAACCTTACTCACAAATGCTATAGGGTGCTTCCCGTTGACCTAGAACCTTGAAGTTTGGTATGAAGGAAGGTCTCATAGCACATGTAAAGGAAAATTCCGAAAATTATTAATTTATAATTCTATGCCGATTTATTACATGAATTATTCATAATCGGGATTTCCATAAACATTTTTTTAGCCGTAACTTTTTATTGCATTAAGTTAGAAGCTCGAGATTTTTATATAACAACTAATGGCCTTAGCCCTCTACTCGCCAACCCCCCGTGAATTGCGAAGCAGTTCACATTGAGACCGCTACGCGGTCCCAGCTCGCTTCGCTCGCTCGCCTCTTTATATTTTTCCAGTAATTCTAGCCGGAATAAGTACTACTATAAATCATTTGAACATATGAAATTGACAATTTTTTTAATGTGAAAAAGTAATTGAAAACCTTGTTGAAAACACAACTAAAAATGCATTTAGTTGGAGCTACTAATGAGCATATAAATCATTTAAATACTATGAATAAATGATCTTGGAAACATAATTTGTTTAAAACTTATTGCACCTATAATATTGTACAGCACGGCTTAAATTCATTAAAAAAGAAAAAAAAATACGTGGTAGGAAGATAGTTTATCATCAATGATTGTTTAAGTTTCGTTCAACATTTTACTGTTCTAATTTATTATAGATTTCTACAAAAGAAATTATTTTTACTTCAATATGACAGCAACAGATGGCAGGAGGGACATTATAGAAAGTTTATATTTTTATTAACTCCAATTTTTGTGTGAGTGAAATTCGTAAATAAATTCAAAATAAGAGTTGATAATTCATTTGAAATTATATTACTCATAATTAAAATGAGGAATCATTTCAGACGCTTTGGATTACGTACATGTTATTTTATTTTTAATAATTGCTAGCTTGAGTTTCACTGCTCTGACACTGACCGCCATATTGCCACATTGTTCAAACGATAAGCTAGAAATTCAGCCCTATTTCCGCGCCACGTAAGAGAAATATATATATAGATGGGACCATGCAACTTATTATTTGACATTAATTTCAACTTGACACTCTCAGCGGTTCCTGACAGAAACGGTCTTGGTAGACAAACGGAAAACAAACATATCCTATAGGGTTGCGTTTTTACCTTTTTAGGTACGAGCCCTAAAAATGAAAGAAGGATTTACAGAATACGAAATTTTTTTGTTTTTCCAGCTTTTTTTTTTTTTTTTTTTTTTTTTTACTTTTGATGAATCAAAATACTTGTTTTTGTTTAGGCGTTTAATTAGGCGTTAGGATTGTGTACGTTCAGATTTTCTCTTTTTATTTAAAAGCTCTACACATTATGCATGTAACAAACATTTTCTACGTAAATATAACATGTTTCGAATTTTTTTTTTTTTTTTTTTTTTTTTTCCACCACAAAAAAAAAAAAAAAAAAAAAAAAAAAAAATTGTTAAATACAATATTGCTTAAAACATTCACCTATAAAAATGCTTCAGACTTTTTCTAAATGATGCAAAACCAATGATTACTTTAATATAAGCTCAGCTTCTAAAAACATACAAACATGTGCAGTGCATACGTTTTGATATACAGGCCAACAGAGGTTGGGAAGTTTTGCTCTCAATGTTGGTAGACGGGAGAAGCTGATTTGAACCCATGTCGCATTCGTCAGTCTAACCGGTCGGAGTTTTCTGTGGTTTTCTTCGAACCTTGCCTAAATACGGGTTAGGTGTAGCGTTGCAAAATGTGTAAAAGACTGGTTTTATTCCCGGAGGTTTTCAAAAACTTTAAGGCAAGGAAATTGTTAATTTATTATTTTTAATTTTTTAAATGATTTCAATTTTTTTCAATGTGAACAAAATGGTTTTACAAATGTAAACAAAACCAATAACATGGAAAATTAGCACAGTTTACACGAAACTAAAGAAATACATGTTTAAATTTCAGAAATATTAAGTAAGAGAAATTAAAATATCATAAGTAATTTGATATTTTACACTGTGAACTGAAATGTCTGAAAAGCAGACATTTAAGTGTCTGAAACGGATGGTTTAAAAAAGAGACACTTTAAAATGTCTTAAGATTTTAAGACATTTGTAAGTGTCTTATTTTCAGACATTTGAAGTGTCTAAAATAGCGCCATTTTTTTTTTTTTTTTTTTTTTTTTTTTTTACCCGAGCAAACAGTATATACAAAACTGTATATACAAATATAACAGTTCCGGGGTCTTATAGATTTATTATTTAAAGAAAAACTTTCTTCATACAAGCAAAACAGTAAAAAAATCCATTTATATACGTTATATATGCGTTACTATCATTTATATATAAATATATATATATATACATTTATTTATTTATATATTATATATACTATTTATATACCGAGTTATAATATACTCTGAATAATTTTCGGTATTTACTGGTATTAAAAAAGGAAAAAAACGTGTTTTAAGTACTAGAAGCTTTTACTAAATGCCAACCGATTTAGTGAAATTGTCTTATTTTTACTTACGGCAAAGAAAAAAGTAAAAAAATCACACTTACAGAGTTTTTTTTTATTTGTCTTATTTTAGTTCATATTATTTGTGTTGTGGTAACAGTTGTTTATTTTACTTTATGATAATAGCTGTGTACTTCATTTATATAATTTTATTAATAGTTTGTTTATGTGTATTTAAAAAATATGTCTGATAATGTCCTCTCGATTAGTCTGATTTTGATTTTCCAACATATCCCTGGTCTCGTGAGTGTCGGATAACTTAGACATCAGGACTGTATTCTAATTGAAAGAAAAACATGAAAAATGATAGTTTTATAGAGATATGTATGATAAATATGGTGAAACACGGAGTTTTAAAATCGAAGAATTATTTTAATCGCTATTTAATGTTGAAACCTGTCAATATAGTCCAGTTACATAAATTTTATTAGGATCAAAAACTATGCACAGTAATTTAACCATCTTTTGCAGGCATATACGTGACTAGATTGTGATATGCAGTGTCCAATATTTTTTTTGTCTAATTTTATGAATTACTTTTTTATTATCCAAAATTTCATTATCTGAATGAATATTTATTTCATATTTCCAAAAAGCCATTTTTAACACTTTCCAACCTAGTTGAAAAGCGTATATGACTTCGGTTTGTCTGGCCGTATGGCCGTCTGCCGTATGTCCGTCTGCCCATGCTCTAACTCCCGTAAATATGCTCGGATTGCCCTGCAATTTTTATATGTTATTGTCGTTATCTACAGCATGTTCACTATTTCAACCGAAGTGCGTAGCACTTATAAGTTTTTTTACAGGGACACACAGCAGAATGAGAAAATCATTTGCGGTTTATTTTAATGATGTTACACAATTTCAAACACATTGTAATTGATATATATCACTAAGGTGCATTACAAGAAGCTTAATATGGAATAGGGTGTGCATCGCATTTATACAGGGACAGTCAAAAGTATTCCGTTACATTTACGTCTATGGAGAAAAATCGTTTGCGGTTTAATTAAATAATGTTTCACTACTTTAAACGCATTGAAATTTATATATATAACTAAGGTGCATTACAAGAGGCTTACTACAGAATATTGTGTGTATAGCAGTCATCGCTCATTTAGAGGGACACACAGAAGAATTTTCTACTGTCTGTTAACAATAATTCCTAGAAGTGCGTTTTAAGTTGCTGAACGCGATTTTAAATTTAACTCACTTTTTGTCTATTACTTGGTGTGTATAAATTCTGTAGATCCTATACAGGGCAACACAAAAGTTCGCAAACACATTTCCGTTTATTGACAGAAACTCCAGAAAGAGAATTTTAAACTGTGCTACGCGTTTCCTAACTAAACTAAAATTTAGCATTCTATGTAGTATATATACAAATCTATAGATCATATACAGGGCTGAATAAGAGTATTCGGATATTTTTCTGAATATTGTATATGTTGGAAATATATGTTGGGATTTCCGGAAATTACGTTTTTAAATATGTTATGCGTTTTCCAAATTGTTTACTTAGATGTTATCTTTCAGCTTACTTAAACAGCAATGATTTGTAAAATTATTTTGGAAGCGTTGGAAAGTGTTACATAAACTATGCTTGACGCATTATTTTTCGTTCTTGTTTATCTCTGGTGACAGATCTTAAAAAGCCCAAATAATAATATACCCAAACACTTTTCGATTGAAAAATATACTTGCACGTGAATATTAAAAAAGACAGGAAACTTTAAAATATTAAAATAATTTATTTATTACATATGAAAAAAGTATTTAATGTTGAAAATTACATCATATATAAAAAGCCCAAATATAATAACCTAATATTTCCAACCTAATTTTTTATAATCAAATTAGGTGTCCACGCCAAAATTAATGTATTATAACAGTTTTTTTTTTTTTTGGTAAAATCATTAATTGCAGTCTCGAAATTAGACGTAATTTTCAAGATAAATATTGAATGCTTTTAAAAATTGTATTAAAAATTAACACACTATTTTTACGCTTAATTTAACTAACTTTTTTTTAATGTAAAGATGGAATTTTGAAATCGATTTTTAACTTTTTTCTTGATAGTCGAATTATAAAAATTAGGTACACAGCTGTGCTACCAATGACAATACAACATTTTATATTTTTATATTTTAATTCCAAATTAATACATAAATTTTAAGGCATTTTTCCGTTAGCTCGCTTTATCATTATCATAATCCACTGCAAAAGGGAACGTGACAACCTTTGTAGGTTGCCCACACCCCTCGAGCTGTGGTAAAGCAAGAGCCGTCGTGGTAGCTCGACATATGACCTAGACCTAGGGACCGTCTCCCCCTATGGGGTTTCGCGAACGAAGTCGTTGGGGGTTCCATGGCGGTTCATCAAGGTTTCGTCTCTGCGGAAGTTTCCTCCGAGACGTGGGGTTACTGCCGTGACGACCTATGTCACCAACCTTGGTAGAATGACCTGGGGGTCCGCAGTGGGGAGCGGCCTCAGGCCGATCGCAGCGCCGGGCGAGACAAAGCACCGGTGCGTTATAAGCCCTTCAGAGGCTTGGGTGCGATGGTCGTTTACGCGCGTCGGCGACCCCTGTGGGCGCCTGACGGCGCAGGATAGTTTTATCATTATCATATCATATCATACATATTATAAAGAAAAAACCCTAATATTGTATGTCCGGGGTAATTTCAAAACTACCCGATGGATTTTTTTGCCCTTTTACACCATGGGATAGAGAAAATTCACATAATATATCAATATAACTATGATTTTTAATAATAAAATTTGGTATTTTATCCTTATTTTGGATGAAAAGGTTGCCAATGATATATGTTTTTCATCTTGGCGATGGTATATTTTGCTATGGTTTGGTTAAGAGGCTACTTCACTCAGGCGAAAACACCCGCTCGCTAATGTTAATCCTTTGGGGGAAACAATTTACGATATCTCGTTTGCATTTCAATATTTTTAAATGATTTTTTTTTTTTTTTGCATTGGATAGCTGAGGTCAATCTCTATGCAAGCTCCTTTGTACTTTTTCGATTTTTGTTGCAGTTTTTTTTAATTGAGGATACTTCAACTTTCGAAACCGGTTCCGAAAATGACAGCATCTTAATAGTAATAATAATAATAATAATAAAACTTGTAATCAAAATCCAAAAAATACAAAAGAGCGTGCACAGAGATTAACCTCAGCATCCAATGCAAAGAAATCGTTTAAAAATATTGAAATACGAACCAGATATCGTAAATATTTCCCCCATAGGATTAACATTAACGAGCGGGTGTTTTCGCCTGAGCGAAGTAGCCTCTTAACAGTCTTTGGGAAACATGGCTGTTAGTGATATATATATATATATATACAAACACCTCGAAAAATAAAATAAAATAAACTAATACTGATTTTAATTAAAATACAAAGAAAAAAGGCTTTAATGAGAAATGATATTAGAAAACAAAAGATTTATTTTAATGAAAGGCGTGTTTGTACGGCTTAAAAGAAGTATTGAATGTCAAAGGCGCCCATTGAAGCAATATTTAGGAATTTATCACTTCTGTACCCTATTATTGATCCCTATATTTGATAACTGAATAAGGAAAAAATCCTTGACGGCTCGGCCTACAGGCACAGGTAGATTTCGAAGACGCAGACCGTGGGGTGCCTGTTTGTTGGGAATTGCGGAAGAAATGACCTTTTTGCCATGATGCCTCAGTTGAGACTACCCACTTCGAAATCTAACTTGTTTGCAGGCGGAGCCTTTCAGGGATTTTTTTGTTTTATTTTTTTCTTTTGCTATAACGGTTGGTCCTATAAAAAACTTGTCAATGCAAAAGTTTTAGATAATATTAAGTGGATTTATAATAAATTTAAGTGGATTTGATATTTTCTGTATTGACGAAGTTATGAATTTTTTTCTTCTAATCCCCCCCCCCTCCCGGGGAAATTTTTAATGATATCAAAATCTGTTATACATACATTTTCGGCCCTTTTTCTAGAAGTAATAATAACTTTAAACGGATTCGATACGTATCATAACTAAGACGTAGTGGGGTTTTTTTGTTTTCACAAAAAGCCCTTCTATTTCCCTCCCCCCACCCCTCTGGGTTCGATTTTGCCCATTCATGAACTTGACCGAGATTTTATGCCCCTTGATTTTATGTATCAGTTTGCAAGATATTTGTGCAGAATTATTGAAGTTATCGTGTCCAAAAAAAAGTGACATAGATAGATAGATATATAGATAAAGTTTTGAACTGGGGGGTGGTTTTGGGTTCTGGGAGTCCTAATCGGCGTAGATCTGCAAAAATTTTTCAAAAATTTCAACTTATGGGAGAATGTAAAAGGTAGTATTTCTTACGAAATCTACCTAAAAGAATGAACTTTTAGGACCTCTTGGTTTATGATATATATATATGAAAGTCGTGACAGTCGCAGCAGATGATTAAAAAAAAAAAATATTTTTTTTATATGTATCATAAATTTTATCTCTCATTTACAGACTATTTTTGAATTTCCTGTTTAATTTTTACGTATGACGTCGACAGTGTTTTTGCTTGATAGAATAATAAAAAAAAATTTCAAATGTAATAATCTGTAATTTTTTATATATGTAAATTATGAATGATGTTGAGTTTGAACTTTACAGATAAATGTATGTAGAGGTATCTTTAAAACATCATGGATAAAGATCCTGGAATAGAGATCTCTAATCCAGGATCCCTAATCATGGCACCCGTGCGAAGACGGAACGTGTTGATAGTAGGTGATAAATCGTCTAATGTTATCTGTAACTCGTACAATTTTATACTAGTTGAAACAACAAAGGCTTTAATGATGCACCATCAAATGCTTGCCAATATAGATCAAATGTCTGTGAAACTGCAACAATGAAACATTTTAAAGACTAAAAAGTAGAAAATAAATTAGAAATAGATTTGAAGAGTGCGTAATCTATATATTTAAGGTCAAATGACTTGCTCAACAATGTGAAACTTTCTGACACATTTTTTGACTGATGTTTAAACGCAAAGTGTATAAAATTGGCCTGCCTGACTATTGAAGTGATTTGGTTTCGAAATGAGTTTTCCCTATTTTGATAAATAAATTACTTATCGAGTTTTAAGCGATTCATGCCTTGTGACGGCCGGATTGTTTCCTTTCTAGCGCTGCAGCATCGGGAATTCGGTTCAAAGCGCCAATTTTTAGAGTATTTTCTGAGAGATCTTCTGCTTTCAAAAAAATGGAAAACGTATTTCGATTACATAGTTTCTGAATAAGAACACCTGCTCATTTCACGCGTTTCCGACAAAAATGAATTCAGAAATGAGCTCTTTTGGATTTGAGAACAGTCTTAACGTGATTCTCAAATGACCTGCTCAATAAGTGAAACTTTCTGACAATTTTCTGACATATTTTTTAACGCAAAGGTTTAAAATTGGCAGGCCTGACTATGGAAGCGATTTCGAATCGAAATGAGTTTTCCATTTTTGGATAAATAGATTACTTATAGACCGAATTTTCACTGTAAACATAAACAAAACCGCTTCAACTGGAAATCGCAGTCGGAACTTCCGGATCATTGCAAGGCATTGGCAAAGCTTCCGATTTTTCCGTGATAATTCATCAAATTTGAATAGTTTTACATCATTGTTTTTTTAAATGTATATTCGTAAATACTTTAAAATCATGAAAAAGTAGGGCAGGTATATAAATTTTTACGTACTATTGCTTAAATAAATATATAATTTAGCTGTTTTAGAAGGCATGGATGCCATAAATGGCGGTTTATCGCTCTTCTTTGACAATCGTGAAAGTGCTACATTGGCGAATTGTTTTTGTTTATTTTGTAATAACGATTAATAATGAAGGGATGGATATTTGTATCAATCACACAAGTCAGACGTATGTTCCCAATAATAATAAAAAAATAAATAATAATAGCGAAGGCTTCTGTTAATATTTGATTAATCTAAATTGTTTAAAAATTGCTACTAAAAGTTATACAGAAGAGTAAACGATACTTATCTGTTCATAAATGTAAACTTAATATGTCTGTTATTGTATTTTTTTAACGTATTATTTCTTTTGTTTAGATTTTACACTTAAAGGTTACATCAGATTTCCGAAATTATCTTTATCAAACTTAATAAGCTTAAATAAGATTGTTATTAAAAATAATAAAAATGTTAATAAACTTAAACTGTTCAACTTTCGTTTATATTATATTAAGCTTAACTATTCACATTAAACTTTTGCTCGTCATCGTTCAAAATATTTTAAATCGTTTAATTAAGTGTAAAATTTAAAAATAAAGTATAGTTGGAAATTTTAAATTAAAAAAAAATCATTCATTTACATGAAACTATTCAAATGTTCTACTACAAACAATGAATTATAGCATAAACAATTTCGAGAATTAGGGATATTACATCAAATATACTTCAGTCAATCACTTAGTCTTATAGTTTTTTTTTTTTCACTCTAAATCACAAACAATAGAGTGCAGATTTTAACTGCCAATAATAATTGTCTTAAATTCTGCAAGTTTACTCACAGAATAAACATAAAGAAATATTTCCTTTTCTTATTAATAGGGGAGATTTTAAGACTTCTGATTAAGTGCGTCATCTTTTTTTTTTTAATTCATTAAAAAAGATAAGCCTTCATGGAGAGCATAAATGGTGGATGTTTTGAATATTCAAATGCAATTTTAAAATGTTTTTAAGGTTTCAATTTCTTTTAGTTGATAATTCTATTATGAAGGTGTACTCTGTTAAGTTACATCTGAGTTGCATTGTGTTTCCGCTGTTATTTTTCTTTCTTGTTTTTTAATTTTTCTTCATTTGGTGTATTGTTTACATAAATTCTCTGCTAAATCGTAGTGCAAGGGTGATCTTTTAATATATTTTGCTTGATATTCCTGCAGTTTAAATGTATTCTTCAGTCGTTTTCATGTTATTTGAGTTTTTTTTTTTCTTAATTATTTATTTGATTACCAAAAATGTCTATGTTCAGTTGTTTACTTTCCTAGTATTTAATAAAATTTTACAAAGATAGTCTTTCTGCATGTAATTATGCGATAACCACAAAAAATATATAATCCAGTAGCTATGAAGAATTATTAGATAAAATTATACTTGAATAATTCAGCAGATTACTGATAAACGAGATTAAATTAACTTAATTAAGAAAATAAATATGAAATAAACATTACGAAGATTACTTTAATATGGAAAATTCAGCTAACTGGCTTTCGCCATGCAACAACCTGCAATATCAACAAACCACACTGTTGCCACACAAGTCAACAGAAAAAAATACATAAAAGAATAAGCACATTAAATACGTGGAGTATGAGTAAGAATGAAAAAGATAGGAAAACAGTCTAATATTGTCAATTGAAGTTCATAATATTAGCACTTCTCCTTGAACTTGCAATTATGGCATTCTTACCATACCCAAGAGTGTCGTTAACATTTCAAAACGTCTTTTAGGTAAGGCTTTTGTGAAAATATCTGCAATTTGATATTCACCATCAATATGCTGAACACTGATTTCACCACTTAAACACTTTTCTCGAACAAAATGATATCTAATATCAATGTGTTTTGTTCGCTGATGGAACTCAGGATTTTTAGACAAACGAACTGCACTCGCATTATCAACTTGCAGAATAGGAGTTGATGTTAATGGGGCAATGTCATCAAAGAGGCGTTTCAGTCAAACAATTTCTTTGGTTGCCTCACTTGCAGCTATATATTCTGCTTCTGTGGTACTTAATGACACACACTGCTGTCGACGACTTGCCCAGTCAATGGCTCCTCCACTGTATTTAAATGCAATCCCAGAAACTGACTTTCTGGTTTTTGTGTCACTGGCATAATCTGCGTCACTGTATGCTTCTAAGACACCAGGATGAAAACCAGATTTAAACACTAATGCAAAATTAGGTGTTCCTTTGATGTACTTTAGAATTCGCTTTACCATTGACCAATGTTTTTGTTTAACTTTATCCAAGAACTGAGAACAATATGACACAGCAAAGGCAATATCTGGACGGGTAGCAACTGCCATGTACATCAAGATGCCTACAGCTTGTCTGTAAGGGACTTTGTCAGAATCAATCTCTACATTATCTTCCCCTGAGAGATTATCCTTTTCCATGGGAGTAGAAACTGAGTTGGCATCTTTCATGTTGAATCTTTCCAAAACTTTATTAGCATAATTTTGCTGACTAACAGCAATATCCCCACTTGTCAGCCTTTTTATCTCTACACCAAAATAATATTCAGCATCTTTGTATATTACCTTGAACTCACGCTGCAATTCTTCAAGGAAATGATTCTTGATCTGAGGAGTTGTGGCAACAAGTCCATCATCAACATGTAATGCTAATAACAACTTTTGCCGTTTCTCGTTGCTGCAAAACAAACATGGATCAGCATTGCTCTCTGTTAGACCATACTTTTCCAGGAACTCTTTAAATCGCTTGTTCCAACACCTTGGTGACTGCTTCAAACCATAGAGGCTTTTAACTAGTCGACACACACGGCCTGAGTTGTCATCCTGTCCTTCGGGCTGTTTCATGTAGATTTCTTCTTCTAACGTCCCATACAAGAAGGCAGTTTTAACATCAAACTGTACCAGGTCTAAATTTTCATTTGCTGCAACACTTATCAAGGCTCGAATAGTTTCAAAACGTGCAACTGGGCTGAAGGTTTCTGAATAATCTATACCTTTTTTTGAGAAAATCCTTTAACTACAAGCCTAGCTTTGAACCGATCAATGTCACCATTAGCATGACACTTCAATTTATATACCCATCTGTTTGTAATAGCTCGACTTCCTTCTGGTAGGTCTGTCAAATACCAAGTATTGTTTTCTAATAACGATTGAATTTCCTCATCCATTGCAGCTTGCCATTCATTTGCCTTTTCTGACTTTACCGCTTGGTAGTAGTGTTCTGGTTCTATCTGTTCTGCAATACAGCATTCAATAAGACGTTCAGGTGCCTTTAACTGCGTCCTGTTCCTCAGATTTCGATCATGCTGCACATTTTCAGAAGTTTCTTCTGCATCAAACTCAGTTCCACTACAGTCAGGAGAAGGACTTTCATCTATGCTAAGCTGTTCCGGCTCAATTGCAACAATGGTTGATGTTGATATAGATTCAGGAGAAAACACTACTTCTCTTGTTCGTTCGATTTTTCTCGTACCTTTGAACCATACACGATAACCATCAACATCATCTAAGTAGCCAACTAAAATACCTTTTCGACCTTTCGGATCCCACTTCTTGCGCTTCTGCTTGGGGGTATGAACAAAACACTCTGTGCCAATAATTCGAAGATGATTGAGTCTTGGAGTTTTACCACAAAAAACTTCATAAGGGGACTTTTGTTCAACTGCTGATGTTCCAGCACGATTCAATATATGTACTACAGCATTGACTATTTCAGCCCACAGGGATTTTGGTAAATCTTTTGCGATCATGATTGATCTAGCTAACTCGACAAGAGTTCGATTATTTCGTTCAGCAGATCCATTTTGTTGAGGTGTATAGGGTGTGCTGTATCGAAATTCTGCTCCCATTTTCTGAAGCAAACCTCTCAAAATTTTGTTGTCATATTCCAAACCACCATCACTAAGAACTGCCTTTATTGGTTTCTGTGTTTGATTTCTGAAGAAAACACAAAATTCTTCAAATTTGGACACAACCTCAGATTTATACTTGAGAAAATACACTTTTCTGAATTTAGAATAATCATCAGTAAAACATACATAGTAATTGGCACCACCTAAGGAGTTTGATTCCTCTATCCCACCCCCCCCACTAGCATACACAATTTAAAATTTAAAATAATCTAAATCCCCCCCCCCAATCGGCAAAAATTTCAGGTTACAAAATGAACAAACATAAAATTTTATTACGTTATCTACAGAGGACGCATATCTGGCCATGCTTGGTCACTCATTTGCAGGGTTGTAAAAAACACGGGATTTAAAAAAAACAAGAAAAAAAACCCAGCACGGATAGCTACCTACTACAACGCTACAGGCTGTAAAAAACCCATTCTTTTTTTTTTTTTTTTTTTTTACCGGCCCGGACAGCTACCCATTACAAGCCTGCTCATTTGACATTCTGAGTGATACCATGTATGCATCCTCGGTACTGAACAGCATAAACATGAGAATGTGATGGAACATAGTTTGAGTGTGTTAAATTTTAACCCAGTAGTGAACAAGCCTGGTGAAATTTAAAATGAAGCCACCGGCAAAATTAGCCCTTTCCAATTAAAAAAATAAAAATTAAAGCATTTATTCACAAGTTATTTTTGGAATGTGTTAACAAAAGTAATAAAACCGAATTAATCTATAATCATAAAACACAACTGTCTTCTCTGAACTCCCCCCCCCCCCCCCAGCAATAAAGACATGTCTTTCTACCTTTGATGTGATAACTACACAATTGAGTACATCCCTGAACACCTTATAAAAATACCCTTCAATATTTTTGTTGAAAGCAAAAAAAAAAAAAAGATTTTCTAACATTCAATGAAATACAGAAATTAATAACAAATCAGGAAAAATCGTACTGAGGCTGACTTTATGCATACACAATATGTTTTTCCTGTTTTATATAATTTGTTAATAAAACATTTAAAAACAACTTTATTGAAACTTTTTTAGTAGTTCCAGTAACTACAGCTATGCTTTCAGTCAATCCCCTTATCATTTTTTAATATTTTTTTTTCACTCATTTATATTTTAATCCTAATTTTAACTTGTTTATTTTATTTTTTTACTTGACATATTGCACTAGGTGGATATAAAGTTTTACACATATCAAAACTGATGATAAACAGAAGCAAAATAAAAGTGATCAATTGTGATACAAGAATAACTTACCTGGATAACTCTGTGCACAATGTTTATGCTCAATTGCCATGGTATGGTGTCATGACTTCAGCGATAACGTTCTGATGCTAATTCAAGCATGGCTACTTAATTACAAGTACTTTGTGTAAGGGAACTTCCATACTGCATAAGGGAATTATGAAAAGACACTCTGCAGCAAGGAAATTCTCTTGACTTTTTTTCCTTTTCACTGCCTTCTCTACCAGTTTTAAATTTAATCATTCACCAGGCTGTAAAATTCTGTTCAGTCAAAATTCCATTACATGACACCTTCTTTATTCCAGAAACAATTCAAAATCTATTCGGCAATCTGTTAAAAAAAATAAATAAAACATAATTAAACAGAAAATTCTGAAAACTTCACATACTTTTTAATATGAAATATAATAAAAACCAAAAATAAAAGGGTAAAATCACAACTGACATATTATATCAGCCTTTGTGCAATTATCGATTCTTTTATTTTCATATGTGACATGTGATTTCTGATAAATTTTGAAATAATAAAATCCCTTGAGAGCTCAAATGGTGTCTGCGGTCAAACATCGAACTGGCGTTTTACATATGTGAGAATCTTTCTTTACCTTATTTATTCCTACTAATAATTTCTTATTCTTTTTAAATGCACAAAATTTACTTAGTAGCCTTAAACAAAAAAATAAAAAACAGAAAGAACCATTATAAGGGAAGGTATCTGAATAGCAGGCCAGAAACTTCCAATGCACTAGTAATTGTTAGTAAACAAATAAAATTATATTAAACTGAGTCGCTTTGACATTGTTAACAAATAATAAAACACGTATGCACAATGTTGGAAATAAAAACCTAGTTTCTTTCACAAGATGTATATCAATTTGATGTGCATTCTTATAAATAGATTAAAAAGTTTATAAAATATCAAAAGGATGATATGCCTTCTAATTCCTTCAATTTGTATTTCAGAAGTTCTTAAAAGGAGAGAATACTTTAATTAAAACAAAACACTACTAAACGAAATTTTAGAAACGTTACTATTCCATTAGGCATGGTTTCACATATTATAAAAGGTTGAAAACACCAGAT
The DNA here is from genome assembly GCA_963931845.1 of Maratus michaelseni. Classification (NCBI taxonomy): domain Eukaryota; kingdom Metazoa; phylum Arthropoda; class Arachnida; order Araneae; family Salticidae; genus Maratus; species Maratus michaelseni. The sequence goes on from OZ007586.1 coordinate 21,531,693, forward strand.
ATGATTGTTTATTTTTGTTTCTGTAAAGACAAAAATAGTTAAGTGGTGTAGAAACAGAAATTAATTGCTAGAGTACTAATGATAATTTTATCTGATGATTCTTCATAGCTACTGGATTTTTTTTTCCCGCGGTCATCGCATAATTACATGCAGGGATACTATCGTTGTAAAATTTTATTAAATACTAAGAAAGTAAACAATTTAACATAGACATTTTCGGTAATCAAGTAAAATAATTAAGAAAAAAAAAACAACACAAATAACATGAAAACGACAGAAGAATGCATTTAAACTGCAGGAATATCAAGCAAAATATATTAAAATATCATCCTTGCTCTACGATTTAGCAGAGAAATTTATGTAAACAATACACCAAATGAAGAAAGAAAAAAAAACAGCAGAAACACAATGCAATTCAGATGAAACTTGACACAGAATAGGCATTAATAATAGAAATATCAACTAAAAGAAATTAAAACCTTAGAAAAAAAAAACAATTTAAAATTGCAACCTTGAATTTTAAGTATGTGTATTTCATAGATTTGACAGCATCGAATTTGAAAACAAACAAATGTCGCCAAGCAAAAGTGCCAAAAGTAAGGGTTAACTTACCGGAAGAAACAAACGGAAATAAACGGCGACTGTTTCGACATTAGCGCCCTCGGCCTGAGTTTTACAGAAAATTCGGTCTATAGAGTTATAAGCAATTCGTTTGACATGACCACACGTTTTTTCAGCTTCTCGGGCTGCTGCGATCGGAATTTGGTTCAAAACCTCGACTTTGACAGTATTTTTTGAAAGATCGTCCTGCCTTTACAAAAAATAGAAAAACGTCTTTTGATTACAAAGTTTCTGTACAAGAACACCTGCCAATTTCTTGCGTTTCCGAACAAAAATGAATTAAAAAAGTCATAAAGTAGCCAGTTTGGATATGAGAACAGTCTTAAAACACAAGGCTGTTTTCTAGTCATCTGCCCTGAACTATCCTACTGAACCAATTTCACTAATTTTTTAATGTACGCTGTTTATTTATAGATGTGCCCGCACAAGCTATATTTTTTTAATATTCCAATTTTTATATTTCAATTTTCATTAAAAAATTTTAATAAAATTTCTTCAAAATAGTAGCAATTGGGTAACTACCGTTTTCGGAAAGAAAATGGAAATAATGAAAATATTCACACTCTAAAAACGACATTTTCAAAACTAAGCAAAAAATATTCAAATCTGAGTATGTCGCATAGTCAAAATGGCTCCGAATCAAAATTACTCATGTTTGAAACCTGTATACTCATTTCTGAAACTATGCACATTACTCAAGAATAAAACATCACATGCTGCTATTTGAGTATGTCAATGTTTCAAAAATGATTATGAACTGACCCTAATCATTTTTGAGTATGTCCATGTTTCTAAAATGAGTATGGACTGACCTCTATGCGCTCAATTTTGAGTATGTCCATGTTTCAATATTCTGAATATTTCTGGTATTTCCGAATTGAAAGCATTGGTTCGTCCTATTTGAAACAAAAAGTTTCATAACTAAATGAAAACATCGATTTACTCAGATTTGAAAGTGTCATTTTTCTCAGTGCAGACGCATGGATTTTTGCACGTATTTTTTAATTTGCATAATTAAATTTCGGTAAAAGTATTCAAACATGTGTACTTTGTTTTTATAAACTAATAGAAATTCTCATTTGCATTTACTGTGACGTCACGAGAATATTGTCCATAGGTTTCTTTTTTTAATTTTTATCTGCTTTCATTATATCTTCATTGATAGTATTTTCTCAATACAATTAAGAAGACATTTTTAATTTTAATATATGGTGTATGTGCTGTTTAAGCACCATGAAAGAGGATCAAGGTCTCCAAACGTTAACTGACATCATTTTTAAAACAAAGTATTCATGCATTGATGTCATGCTTAGCTTGAAAAATATTTTTAATTGATAAAACTAAAAAGAAAAATTGACATAAATCAAAAGGACGTAATTTTCGCAGATTTTATTTTTTCTTAATTATCCAAGCCTTCCTTGATTACTCCATCTTTATTGCATTCCACTCTCTTTGAAAATTTTGAAAGAAATTATATATCCGATTGAATGAAGTTTCATTTTTAGGTAGCTTCCAATACAAAAAGTAAAAAGCTACCAATTGCAGCCATCTGGAGGAAAGCAATTCCAGAAATTTTCTGTATATTTTCACCGATCATGGCTTTCAGAACCCATATACCCCCCCCCCCCCCCCCTCCTTTCAAATGTTGATTTATAAATATTATTCATCCATGTATTAGATATGTATCTGAAATTTCTCATGCTGTAACTCTCTTATTTATGAACTGATTTCGATGTGACTGCGTATGTGTATGGGTTACACCAAGGTTTCGACCGAGTGCGTTGGCCAGCTTCATCCGCCGTCTTGTTTCAAAATGGCAACCAGTAAAATTTTTAAAAATTCAAAAAGTTGTACAAAAAATTATAATTTGAAAAAATTATTTCCGTTAAGTGTTAGACCGTGATACAAGGATTCAGGAGCATTTTTTTTGCTTTGGCTTTATCTTAAAAAATGGATGAGATATGGCAATTTTAAATTCTAGGGTGGCTGACATTTGAAACAACCTGATATTTGTTATGCCGTATCTCTCGTATTTATGAACCTATATGAATGTGGCTGATCATGTGTACAGAACATACCAAGGTTTCGACCGAGTTTGTTGGCCGGCTTCATCCGCCATCTGGCAAACACTAAAATTTAAAAAAAAATTAAAAACTCAAAAAGTTGTATGAAATAATTATGAATTGAAACTGTCGTTTCCGTTAAGTGTTAGATCTTGATACGAGGATTCCTGAGTATTTTTTTGTTTTGGCATTATCTTAAAAAATGACTGAGATATAGCTGTTTGAAATTCTAGGTTTTCTGATATTGTGAAATAATATGATTTTTGTTATTCTGTAACTCTCATGTTTAAATTCTCATTCAAATTCAAAATATAAACGAAAAATAGGATTTATTTTTTATAATCCCATATTATAATTTTTAAATTTATTTTTATATTTTTTATAATTTTTTATAATTTTTAATAATGGGATTTATTTTTTATAATGACGGTCAAATGACTGAACAGTTTGCTGCAAATGTTTAACTGTGTATTTCTATAATTACTAATTATAATTCTATAATTAAATCATAACAGTATATATTATGTTTCTTAAATCAACTAATTACACTCTTAATTGTCTCGAAAACCTACAATTCTTTGTAGTCATTCAGGCCCGTAGCTAGACCTTACTTCTAGGTGGGGCAAATATTTTTTCAGGGGGGGGCAGATTATTTCTTAATTTTTTTCACGTCTCTTATACCTTGAAAAATATGTACTGTACTTTTAATGTAATTTTTTTCTCATTTAAAACGTAAGATCTCTCCAAAGCCAGAATGAAATTTTTAATGTTTGTTCCAAGACACAATAAAAATATATCAAAGACACATAAATAAAATATTTACATTTACATAACGTAAATAAGTTGTTTCCTTTTAATTAAGTAATTTAAATTTATGTAGGTTTTATGTTCGTTTATATTAATAGATGCATTCAAGTACAATTTATTAACCCTTTAGCGGGCGATGGTCACAAAAAAGGACACCTAATTTTAATTCCAAAACTGACAAACGGTACCAAGAATATTTAATTATTTTTTTCCTTTTATAAAGTATTGGAAATTTAGCAAGTTTTTATTTTGTAATAAATTCTTTTGTAAATTCTGATGTCAGTCCATTATTTCATCATTTTAAAAACAGAATTACTCCGCGCCGGAAAGGGTTCAATGATGTTTCGTTATATTTACATCACGCAGTGAAGATATGAGAAAGAAAAAACAGAATGAATAAAATGAATAGAACAAGTAACGAGGATGTCTTTACCGATAGTGAAAAAATATTTTTTTAAATTTTCATTTCATCGATGTTTTTCCAATACATTTTCATTGCTTAAAGTCGATACAGATGTAGAGGAATTAACTCGAATATGTTTTTCTTTCTACTTTGCCATGGCTTGGATGTGAGCTTCTGATTTTTCGTGTTTTGGAAAACCGCGGCCATTGTCTAAAGCATTTTTACAAGTTTTAAAACCATGTTCGGTGTATGCGGCTTCTTTGGATCCGAACCGGTTAAAATGTCTACAAGCATAACAGAATGCTGCGTCCTTTGCCACAGAATATTCCAGCCATTCAAATTGCTTATACCATGCAGCTCGAAAAGAACGTTGATTTTTTCGTGGGAATTCCTTCAAAATAATTTGTTGAACTGGCTCGTCTCTTTTAGGCAAATCGAGATCGAGAATAATCTGGTTTACTTTAGTAGGTCCAGTTAATGATAATGAAATTTTATCATTACTATTTGCACAATATTCAGGAGCAGGACTCTCTATTTTCTGTTCTAGTCGACGCTTATTATACATAAATGAACGGATATCCATATTTTCAAATATAACTTGTATTCACAGATAAAGTAATCCGTTCCGTTCACAGATACATACTTATCCAAATATAATATATACAGCTTTTAAAACGAGAACACTTTTTTTCCCTGTCACCAAAAACTGGTTAGCATCTGGAAACCACAACGGTTAAACAAAACTGTAATACGGCAGAATGCATTATTTTCACAAGCGGATTTTCAAGAGTCACTAAATCTATTCCTCGAAATCCTTGAACGGGACACAAAAACATCCGGGTGGTCTTGCACAAACACAGGCCCGCTGTCGGCACAATCACAGGAGCGACAAATTGCACCTATATCGTCCCATTGTAAAATTGTCAAAATCTTTCTTTCAGAAAATAGTTCATACTACTTCTCTATTTATATTTCAGAGGACGGGTAACACACTTTCACACCACAGGTGGTCCAGTGATGTGTCAGAATGTCAAAGTCCAAAATCACTTAAGTACTGATTCAACCGCACGTAGCACGGGGTCAACCTATACAATGAGAATCTCATTCATCATTTCACCCCAATTTTCTGGGAGAAGAAATACTTTCACTTTCATTTGCGTTTCAAAAAGTCTGCTAAAGATGGTCCCCTTTTAAAATAAAACCCTTCGGGGAAGAAGGGCAATAGGATGACAGTTTAGACAAATGACTGCGCTCTGCTACAGTTGACTTTCGAGACTACAAACACCTTCCCAATTGCAACAAAAAAAACATTTTTGCGGATAGAGTTGTGCAATACATATAACTATGATTTTTCACTATTTGTAAGCTATTTATTTACATATTAATAAAGAAAAACATGAAAAAATAATTGAACAATCACAATTTTCAAAAACTTAGTTTCTGAAGAATTCTCAATGAAATCAAATTAAATGTTCTTATTAAATTGAAATAAATGAAAATATCTTATCTATGAAATATAATGAAGAATTAATGATCAAAATACATGTTAAAAAAAAACTAGGGGATTCAACACGGTCTTCCCGTGTTACTGAATATAGGTGAACACCATTCTTTTAATTGAAAATGTAACAGATTTTTTTACATTTAATATATATATTTTTTTTTAGATTTTTCACTAATAATATCAATATTGGCCTCGTGCCTAGAGTTAACAGCAGAAGAAATCGCTTAGACAGCAACATTTTGATTCCGATAATTTCAATGGTTTAAGTGCGTAGTTCGATTGCATCTCCTTTATTTATATATTTATTTATTTTATTTAGTGATGAAGTTTCAATATTCGTTATGGAATATAAGCCGGAAACAAATATGAACTGTTTATACTAGGACTTCCCTCGAAGGGATTAGTCTGAGTGATATTGCTGAGAACATAGGGTTAACAATTACAATATAAAGAAAAAGAGCAAATTAAATGATAGAATTACAAAATATCATATATAAATTCATATACACTGTTAAAAAAATAGAAAAGAAGTACCGTTCATCAGATGTGTTGTCATATTTTTTTTTTAACATGTGGCAAAGAATCTCATTTTCTTGAAAAAAAAAAAAACGCCGGATCTTTTAAAACGCCAAGCTTTTTAAAGTTACGTAATTGGATTTGCAGTCAATAGATTATTCTATCAAGCGTGACTTAACGCAAATTTAATTTCAGTGTTGCACCTTTTTTTGTGTGTGACTTTAAAATTTTTCTTCCTTGATTATATATCTATTATTTGTATAACTGTTTATAGAAACACTTACACTTCAAACCACATTGATAGCATGCTTTGCTACAAACCAGATTGCAAAACTATAGTCTAAATTACTATTAAAGTATACAAAAAATCTTTCGATGACTTTTGTAAAATAACTTTTACATTAAATCTCCGTATCGGCAAAATTGAAAAATTATATATATTTCAAAGTTAAGCTTAACAGATACTTCTTGATTATTCTCTAGGCGGCTCTGCCCCCTGCGCCTTTACTGCGCCAATCCGCAGACTTTTCTTTTGCCTGTCTGTCTGTCTCTCCACAATCTGTCTGTTTCCCTATCCGTTCTTCTGCCCGTTTCTCTAACCGATTGTCTATCTCTCTACACGTCTCGCTACCTGTTTATATTTCTTTACCGGTCTCGCTACCCGCCAATCTATTTCTCTAACCGTCTGTCTATCCGTCTAACTACTTGTATGTCTAGCCGTATCTCTATCCACTTCTCTACCCATTTGTCTATCTGTCTCACAACTTGTCTATCTGTCTCTCTACCCGTCTAGCTATACGCCTCTCTACCCATCTTCTTACCCATCTCCGTACCCATCTACTACCTCTCTACTCGTCTGTATACCCGTCTCACTATTCGTCTGTATTTGTACCAGACTCTTTACCCGTCTCGCTACCAATCTCATTACCCGTCAGACAACTCGTCTCTGTACTCATCTCTCTACTCGTCTCTTTATCTACCACGCTACGCGTCTCGCAACCTTTCTCGCTACATTCCTGTCTACCGTCTAGTGACCCATCTCGCTACTACTCTGTTAACCCTCTTTTTACCTTTCTCTCTAGCTGTCTATCTATTCGTTTCTCTACCCGTCAGCCTACCTATGTCGCTACTCGTCTCTCTACCATCTCACTACCCGTCTGTCTACCCGTTTGTTTACTCGTCTTTCTACCTCTCGCCACTTCTTCCCAATATTTAAACAATTCATTTAATATACAGAAGCCGATTAAATGCAAACAGAAGTAATTTATCTAATAAGTGTAATCAGATGCAATTTTTTTAAATAGATCAGTTTCAACCACGTGATCACCAGCCCACCAAAAGTTATCAACCAATCATAATCGTGGATTTGTAGACTGTATTACGAGCTAACCAATCACAATCCACCATCTTTGATGGGCAAACAAAAAACAAATCTGGTTGCTAAGGTGGTTGCTAGGGTGTGACGTCAGTTGAAACTGATCTATACATACATAAACCTGAATAATAATTCATCAGTTTTGTGTTCATGGTTGTTTATATCATTTGACAATAAATCTCAACTTCTTAAACCTGAATTGTCTGAAGCTTTTTAAAAAAACCACAAGGTCTGTATAATTGCAAAGTACCCTGAGGGCTATATTAGCTACATGTTATTAAGTTAAGTGAAAGTTTCGTTATCGCATTTGCAGCCAATTGCTTATGTCAGAAAGCGTGGCTTAACGCCATTTTAAATTCATTAGTGTAACTTTCTTTTTTTTTCTTTTCTTAAATATATACATATAAATTAAAACTTTTGCCTCCATGCCATTAGTGTTGTTTGTATTATTAATTAATACTTTGTAGACCGAGCTTCATTTGAAACAAATGTAAAAGACTTCTTCTACAGTTTTTTTAGGAGAAACTTTCGTAATTGGGCCTAAAGCCAATCGGAGCATTTAATATCAATATTGTAACTCTTATAGAGTTAAAACAATATTGTTGCTAGCTTTACTCTCGTTTGAGACCAGCCTTGTCTGTGTATCTGAATGGGGAAAAGTTTTGTATCCAATGTCGGTTGGCGAAAAAAAATTTAAATGTTGCTAAAAGGTAGTTTTAGCATCTTACAAAATTTTTCAAGAGAGCGGTAAAACATGTTTTTCAAATATTTGCAAACATACGTTTATTAAAACATGTTTTTGCACCATCTTAAAAATTTAAGCACGATGCTAAAATAAAATTTTATCGCCATATTCGATATTTCAATAAGTAATGAAAATACATAAACAAACTTATTTAACAAACCTAAGAGGCATTTTTGTGATAAATAATTGTTATTGTCAGGGGAGTAAATTGTAAACAATTAATAAACGGCTAGTAAATAATAAATAGCATTTAAAATCTAAAAATGAAGAAGTGGTTCGTATAAAAATGCAAACCATAACATTATACGCTTGATATATGTAATTTTTTTTTTTTTAATATTTCCGAAGGCACAGATAAAAAGGTAAAAATCTCTTTTCCAAATGCCATTACAATTTAATATATATATATATATATATATATATATATATATATATATATATATATATACAAAATAGAGAAATATCTGCAAAAAATATATTTACATAATACTACATCTGCAAAAAAAATACGATTTAGAAAAAGTAAGCCAAATTCTGCAGATCCCAACAATCACATCGAAAAACTTATCACCAAAAAAGAACTCGCCAAATCTTACGGCACAGGAGATGGATTTTCCCCTCTGAATGCAGAATATTAGTTTTTTTTTCTTGTACGATGGGTAAATAATATAAATGTTTCATTTACGTACTACATACCGTTTGATATATTGATACTTTTATGTTTTCCTGGCGCAGTTGATAAATCGCCAAATTTTGTTCCTATAACATTTTCATATCGAATTCATTTCATTTAAGAATAAACCTTTCACTCATTTAATTTAAAATACATGGCTTTCATTAATCCCATTTAAAATGCTAAAAAGAGAAAAAAAAAATAATGCCATAAATCAAAAACCTTTATTTAAACACCAAAGAATTTTTTTTTTAATTTACACATGCGAAATAAAAAAAGCTGCTATTGCTGAGATTTGCGCCAAATCTCTAATACCAAGTCTACCAAGTTATTGCGGGGTTTTTCTTTCAAACAGAAAAAAATCCAGATTAATTTTCGATTTCTACTAAATTGAAATATATTTTATTGTGCTGAATATTAGCGCATGCATATTTTTTTGCTCCATGTACTCCATGAACTTTTCAATTCCGATTGTCTACGAAAATCTCCGCCGGTGAAAATGACGTACGCACAAAATTTAGTGACGTATGTACTTTAATTGTGCTTTTTTATCTATTTTTTTAACATAATTTCCAAACGGTTTGACATTTATTCTTGGTAATAAATAGACGTCGTTGTCACCGTTATAAGTACCTGCTGTAAAAATTTGAACGAAATCCGTTAAATATTTTTTGAGTTATGCTTGACGAAAGGTTTTAATATCCATCGTAGCTATATATATGGGGCAAAGTAATACTGCGTTGTGTATGAGTCTTCGTTGCACTCAGACAATTAATAAAAGTGAAGTATTAATCTTTCACAATCGTCTTTAATTATTTTAACACTCAGGAAAAATCATGCGTCAAGGAATAGATTATGTAACACTTTCCAACACTCCTAAAATAACTTTTTGCAAATTTTTACGGTAATGTGTAAGGTGATATCTAACTAAACAATTTTGAAAAATAATAACATATAGTTAAATATCCAATTTCAGGAATTACCAACACTATTCGGAAAAATAACCGAGCTCTTTTGTGCAGCACTGTATAGGATCTATAGATTTGTATATATACTAAATAGAATGCTAAATTTGAGTTCAGTTAGGAAACGCGTAGCACAGTTTAAAATTCCCCTTCTGCAATTTCCGACATTAAACGGAAACGTACTCGAAAATTTTTGTGCTGCCCTGTATACAATCTATACACACCAAGTAATAGTAAAAAAAAAAAGAGTTAAATTTAAAAACGGGTTCAGCAACTGAAAAAACATTCCCAGGAATTATTATTAATAAGCAGTACTTTAACCGAATTCTTTTGTGTGTCCCTGTAAATGAACGATGAAAGCAAAAAACACAGTATTCTATAGTATTCCTCTTGTAATCCACGTTAGTGATATATATCAATTTTAACAGGTTTGAAACAGTGAAACATTATTAAAATAAACTGAAAACGATTTTTCTTCATAGACCGTGATGTAACGTAATTATTTTGAGTGTCTCTGTAAAAAAAAAAAAAAAAAAAAAAAAAAAAAAAAAACTATAAGTGCTGCACACTTAATTTTCAATATGGACCATGCCACAGTAAGCCCCAATAACACATATCAATTGCATGAAGATCCGAGTATAATTACGCGAGTTAGAGCACGGATAGACAGACGACAGACAGACAAATAAACCGAATTCATAAACACTTTTCAACTATGTTGGAAAGTGTTAAAAACCATAAAAAATGAGTAAATGGCAATACAGTTTTCAAGCAAATTACGATACAGTTTTCAAACAAATAGCATTTGAAAGTAGATTTTTTTCAATTGAAAATGTGCGATGTTTAGAAATTAAAAAAATTGCAGTAGCAAAAGTCGCAAAACCGAAATTTTCATTGTCAAATGTTGCCATTCGCAAAATGACGTCAGCGTTACGCACGGACACGTTTGTCCTTTATAATATATATTGTATTAGTAAAAAATCCCCAGAATTTAGTTATTACGCTTTTTTCTCTTTAATTAAATAAATTTATTGGCATCGATTATATAGTTATTTTATCTAATTTGCCACTATATTACATTATGTCATGTATTGTAAAAAAGGGTTTACAACTTTAATAACCAGCTTTAAACAACGGATTTTTTTCTGCATTTCAGTTTCTGCATTTAATATTGCATTTGATATTGAATTTAAATATGAACTGAACAATTTAAATATGAACCTCTCAGGGTTAATATTTGAGCATTTCCATAATATACCCTACCATAACATAACCTAATACAATAACATAAGGATAAAGCATAAATGCATGAATGAAATGCATGAACAGCACAATTTTCATTATATCTGTCACTCTTACATACTGATTTCCAACAGGTCAAAAGTAATTAAATTTTGATTCATCTAAAAATATTCTTTGAGACCAATAGTTTATCATGCAATTTTTAAAGTTTCTTGAAAAATTCATGTTTTTTTTTTTTTTTTTTTTTAATGCGGCTTTTTTCTGCTCCTGGGTTGCATTTTATTGTTGCATTTAACTGATGAGTAAATTAAAAAAAAAAAAAAAAAAAAAAAAAAAAAGATTACTACGAAATGAAAGAAAATATCTTGATTAAAAAGAATTATTTCAGTGAAAGATAAAACAACAAGATATGTTTAAATGAGATTAATTTTTCAGTACATTAAAAATATCTTACGTACAAATTAAATGTACATGAAGCATTTTCAATATTATCAATATATTGGCATTTAAAAAGTAATATTTAAAGCATTACCAATTTCCTAAAATAATTTAGAATAGAGTTTTTCTTTCCTCTTTACCTTAATTCTAGTAGTGATAATGACATAATTCCCTAAAGAAAAAATGCACTTTCATTCATAAAAATAAAATACTTTATTATTATTGTGTCAGTAAACATAGGATTTTATTTTTGAACGTACAGATACTGAAATTGACAAGATGTTTTAATATAAAAAGTACAACTCCCTTAAACAGATAATAATGCATTATTGTTATTATTATTTTTAATCTTGTTAAATAATAAAGAATTATGTTTAAATCTATTATATTTCAAATTATATTTACACATTCGGGTTTTCTTTGCAAACTCTTAATGATTTGTGGGAAAAAAAATTAATTGAAAAAGATATATTATGATTAGATTGGTTAAAGCAATAGTTTAAAAAAGACAAAATGTACATATAATTATTTTTATTATCTATATTGTATAATTATTATTATATTCCATTATTACGAAGTTTTGTTACAGAAATATATAATTATTATTGTATTCCATTATTACGAAGTCTTGTTACAGAAATATATTTGATATAATTTATCAAAATAAATAAATAAATAAATAACAAATTTCCATAAAAACATAACGGCACATAACACTACAGGTGCATTTTATTTTTTTAAAGAAACTGTAAATTTTTGAGAAATTCTTTGCTACAACTTACATGCTTACATGCTTGTAAGGTATTGTAATACATAGGTACTTCATTTTCTTTCCATTGACAGCCACCACACCCCTCGCGCATACAATGTGCTGCGTAAAAAACTGGAGGTAACTATCTTAGGGGACCATACTTAAATGAAAAAGAAAAAGTTTAGATCTCTTTCTCTGAGGATCAGACGCACCAAAAGTGAACCATTGTTACACATCCCTTGACAGCCAGCCACTCCCCACATGACCCAGACCGTGCTGGGTGAGATTACCCCTAAGTACTAAAGGGTGCTGAGCAATTCGGTTGCTTTGATGGCGCTTGTTTGTGACAGGCGATTTAATAGTTAGTCTTGAAGTCAAGTTAAAAACTTTTCGTGCAATCCTAACTATAAGCATTACAAATGAAACAAAATGAAGATATAATAATAATAAAAGGAACTTGTAAGAGGCAGAAAATTCAAAATTGCAAACGGACGCTCCGGTTTTTCAAACAGATAAAGTCTTAAAATTCTCACGCTTCTGTTGTTATGTGTTATTCTGTGTCGAGTTCTGAAAAAGCCGTAAATTATGGGAAAAAAATAGCATAAAAACAGTATATTTTCATGTTTCTTTTTAATGGATTTTTATGAGAGATTATTAAGATTAATACAGAATTAATGTAAATATTGTTAACACTGTATGGTAAATTACACTGCATCAACACTTGCTACAATAACACGGAATCATTTATGTTTAAAGTATTAAACATAGATTATTCAAGATCTAATTAGCACAACCCAGTGCTGTCTCTGTTTCAGACAAAACAATCCCAGTTTAGGTGCGTTCGTAATTATATAAATGCGTAGCACCTATAGTCGTCGTCTGGTCCGTCCGCAAAAAACAAAAACTACCCAACCGAATGGTTTGAAATTTAATATATAGAATCGTTATAAAATTTTGTCGAGTCATTTCAAATTTTGTGAAAATCGAATCACAAATTAAAAAGATATTAAAAAAGTTTTCTTTATTCTATTAAATCCTATCATACGTAATCTGTATAATAAAAGCGCAAGTCATGTGATTGAGGAAAAAGAATACGGGCTAACCTGCTAACCACTTCTTTTTTCATATGCCAAGCGGTCATTTTTATTCAACATTATTTCTTCGAATAAAATTGCATAAAAGTTACGTTTTTAGAAAGATCATTCAAAAAAAGTGTTTGCTCGAGAGATGAGTTACATTAAAAAATGTATAGATTATGAGATAACTTCAGTAGAAATTAGGTTAATAGCCGAATATCTCAATCCATTAAAGTAAATAAACACAAAAGATTCGTTCATCATGAGTCATAGAAATATTAAACCATGGAGGTAATCATTCATAAAGCAATATCTCATGTTGAATTTTGCAGCAGTCGGGTGTCGAAAAAAACTTCGCATCTGTAAACGTGGCATCACTAATAAGAAAAAAAAGCATGCTCATTTCGCTCGTAACAGACGATATAATTCATTTCACAGAAATAATAAAGATATTTTTTTTTACATTGTAAAACTAGTTATAGCACGGTCGCACCTCATTTGTCACGTTTAACGTACATTTCCAACTTGTTTGTTTGTTCCTTGCTACATTAAAAATAATAATAAACACTATTTATGCAGAATGTTTAGTGTCGAAGAGTCTGTGCAAATATAAAATATTTTTTAATTTATTTATTTCACTGTCCATTTCCTATAAAGCATCGCTATTTCTTCAATCGCCGTATATTTTTTGAAAAGAGCTATGCATATTGTTTATGCTTAAGACTGTTGTGACATTAAGGTCACATTTACCCGTAATTAAATACCATATCAGATATCCACCATGAGGTTCCAAAAAAAAAATATTATATGTATATTAATTGTGTATATATATATATATATATATATATATATATATATATATATATACAATTTTTTCCGGCTGAACAACACGGAACTTTTTTGCTATATTCGCACTGTCATTTTAATACATAAAAGCATGAAATTTACAAGTTTTAACTACTAAAGTGATTTAGAATCGAATAACGTTCTTCAATCGATTTCTCCCTTATGAACTTTATCAGACTGTCATGTCCAGAAAATTGGTTTATATCGTTAACTTTGACGGTCATTTTCTGAAAACTGATTTGCTTTTACAAAAAAATGGAAAATACTGTTTAATTTCTTTGTTTTTAATAAGAGGACCTGAAAATTTTTTGAATTTAAGAATAGTGAATGACTTTGTGAATGTGTCAGAAGATAACTAATTTGGATTTGTAAAATCGTAAGTAGCCCGGTATATTTTATTCTTTAAATTTGAAAAAATGATTGGTTTATTTCAGAGGCACCAACTTTTAAAAATTTCAGGGGAGGGGGGGGGGGCGTTGGGGAAGAGTAGATTGAACAGATAAAGGGACAGACCTTCTATTAATTTTCATTTCCAGAGGGGGGGGGCGATGCCCCTGTGAAAATTTCCAGATAATTTTTATGGCCTTGTAGTCGGCGACTATGATGGATTTAATTTGTTATCTTGTTCATTATTATAAATATTTTCAAGCCGTAAGCAAAAGTATGAACTTTTTTAAGCTACTTTTATCATATTATTTCGTTATCTGCAAATAAATTCCTTCAAAGAATATATTTTACGCGAAATAAAACATTTCATAAAATCTAAGTATACTTAACAACTTAACAATATCATATCGTTACATTTTTCTTTTTGTTCCTTGATTTATTATTGATTGATATTATTTTGTTCCTTGAAGATTTTGTACTTTAAGATGAAAAGTTATTTATGTTATGTTACATGAAAGTTATTTAAAGTGAAATACATTCAAACGTGTAACGCGGTAATATAATTTCCTCTACTAACCACTACGTGTAAAACCCATGGGGAAATATATATATATAACTTAAGACACATGTATATTCAAAACAATTCACAGATAATTCTGTAAATTTCTTATTTATAAATTAAATTTATATCATTTAATTAAAACAAATTTTATATTCTATTGGTTAAAGATGATATTTTCGTTGTAATTCCATTTCTTCTTTATGCGGAAAAACTCCTCCCATAATTTTTTTATTGTGACATAGGTTTCACAAATTTTTATCATTCACTAATATGTAAGGAACGATCAGAAGAATGAAAGACATTAGTCCCCTCTTCCCAAAGCAAACAAGTAAACATAACAATCTGTTTCATGGAATTGGAACCAGTTCCCTGAAAGAAGCTGCAAACTTGTCATGTACGACAAATTCAAAAACATTATTGTAGGCTGTTACGCTTTATTTTCAGATTCAGAAGCCTTTGGTTTCAACCCCGCTTTCTTAAGATAAATTTCACACGGTGACAATCCTACAAAGAAAGTAAGCTTTATGGATATCAGTCAATACAGAATTGTTGCTGGGTCGGTACGGGCAGGAATATCATGCAGTACGGTGTAATTTTTACAAAGCAACAAAGCGGGGAATGTCCTAAGGGACAATCTTCGACAGTCTGTTGTATGTTAAAGAAATAGAGAAAAAAGAAGGTTTATAGATGAAATTTTTTCTGGTTTTGTTTCCAGTTTAAAAACGAAATTGGGAGGAGGAAGGGGGGGGGGGGGGGTCCTCTTTGCTTAGATCTGGCAAGAAGATGGAAAAAATTGGGAATTTAAAGTGAAATAGTGGCTGATAAAGTGATCGGAATGTCCAGTCTCACACTAGATTAGACAAAAAATTATAAAAAAAAAATAATAGAAATTTAATGTTGTTTTAATCGGGATGTAAAGTTTCACGCTAGGTCGGGCAAAATCTTGTGCAGGTCAGGCTTTGCCCGACCTGGCCCCCACCTAGCTACGGGCCTGTAGTCATTCATTTCTTAAATGCCAAAAAAAAAAAAATCATAAAAACTGATATAATTTAAAACAGCACCAAAAAATCCTGCATAAAGCATAGATTATGAAACATTTTCCAACACGTCCAAAGTACTGTAATAAAACTTTACAGTTTTATAAGCATTTTAGTTTCGATGTTTGAGTAAAATATATAACAATAATTTTAAAAAACTGAGAATATGGTAGCTACCATTTCCTTCCAGTACAAGGCTGGAAGGACTTTTTAATAAAGATTTCAGCAAAATAAAGGATTTAAGGAAAGTTAAAATTAATAGAAATTGTGTTATAGTAAAATATTCATTGGTTTTGGAGTTAGATTAGCTAATGTAAGGCCCTGACTAAATTGACATGAAAGCAATCCGATTAATCATAAAAGCAGCTTAACCCTAATAGAGCCCTTTGGCATTAAATTGAAATCTGTCAACTTAGCTTATGTTGAATATAAAATTAATATCAATATGAATTGTTTGAAATAGATGTTGCATCAGACTGTGCTTGCTCGCAATCAATTTTTTCGTGGAAAAGCTGACAATCATCTCATTTATGGAAGGAAAACATTAAAATCCTATAAAGAAATCACCAATTGAAAACATTAAAAATCTGCCCGATCTGTAGATTTTATATTATTATTATAAAATAATTTATCCATTTTACATAAAATTTGATCAGACATAAAAACAATGGCTGTTTTTCAAAAGACTTGAATTTGAAATGAACAATGATTGAATGGGGAAGATTCTGTCGAATTTTGACAGGTTTTCCACCTCGAATAATTATTTTTAAAAACACTCTTTTATTAAATTTTTTTTAAATTATTCAAAACACTGAATGCGATTCATTCTCACTGAATAGTAATAATGCTGACATTTAATATTTTGCGAGGACAAATGCATATTGCAGAATTAACTGTCATTCATATTATATTTACTCTGTATGTATAAATTGACGGACAGGAAAAACTATGGTTATTACAATCAGCGTGTTAAGAGTTAGCGTGACTAATATAATTTCACAAGTTATTACTGCCAAAAGCTGCCGTGAAATATCTTTTATTTATTATTTGCGGCAATAATTCATGAAATTGGTCATTTGAAAATCTTCATACACTGTTAAAAATTTGCAGCAAACTGTCACGTCATTTGACCGTTTTTGTAGAAAACGGTTACATAACCGTAATTTAACTGTATTCTGACCGCATTATTGCTCATTTTATGGTCAGAATATAGTTAAACTACTGTTATGTAACAGTTTTCTACAAAAACGGTCAAATGTCTGAGCAGTTTGCTGCAAATGTTTAACTGTGTATTTCTATAATTACTAATTATAATTCTATAATTAAATCATAACAGTATATATTATGTTTCTTAAATCAACTAATTACACTCTTAATTGTCTCGAAAAACTACAATTCTTTGTAGTCATTCATTTCTTAAATGCCAAAAAAAAAAAAAAAAAAATCATAAAAACTGATATAATTTAAAACAGCACCAAAAAATCCTGCATAAAGCATAGATTATGAAACATTTTCCAACACGTCCAAAGTACTGTAATAAAACTTTACAGTTTTATAAGGTGAAAGACGATGTTTAAAGTTTAAATAAAGAATTTGGAAAACGCATAACACATTTGAAAACCTAAATTCAAGAATTATCACGGAGAGTCGGAAAGATATCCGAATTCTTTTCTACAGCCCTGTATAGGATCTATATATTTTTAAATATTATGCTAATATTTAGTTCAGTTACGAAAAGCCAGTTGTAAATTCCCCTTCAGCAATTCCCATCAATAAACGGAAATGTAATCTAGATCTTTTGTGCTGAACTGTATGTCATCCTGAACTGTATACCCATGAAAAGGCAAATTTTAATCACTATTGTATTTCGAAATTGTAAACTTTATTTTTTTTCACTCCTCCCTAACAGACACTCAGACACAGCGGTATGGACAATTTATTAAGGACATTCAGTTACTCTTCACTTTGCCAAAAATTGACGAAAATATAAACTTTCCAATTTTTGTTTAAAATGTATTTAGATCCTAGTCTGCATTTTGTTGTATTTAGATTCTAGTCTGCATTTAGTTGTATTTAAATTCTAGTCTGCATTTAGTTGTATTTAAGATTTAAATCTTCCTTAGTATACTCTGGCGGAGGGCGAATGTAAAAAAGCCTTTTCATTGCACCCATTTCCTTTTAGATATATCAGAGTTCCAATTTTTAAATTCATTTTTTTAAGTTCAATTTTTTTATGATGTATAAGATATGTAAGAAATTACACGTAATTTATTTTGCATAATCAATAAGGTAAATTCAATAGAATTATAAGGATGAATTTTGTGATACAATGAATACAATTTTTTTTTATATGAAGAAATTTGTTTTTTTTTTCACTTAATTTTAGCATAGATAAGAACATTCAACCCATTAAACCTTAGCGTTGTCATATGGTCACAACATAGTTGCCAACACGTTTGTTGTTTGCATACTAGTAGTTCTGAAGAGAAATATATTATTACCTTTCTCTGATGACAGAAACTCTGCAAAAAAATGACAAAAATTTATATTCTGAAAATGTGGTGCAAAATGCAATATTTCCATTTTGAAGAAAATAATAATTCAGTCTTTAATGGGTTAATACTAGGGAATGTCATTAAGTAAGTCACAAAAGATATATAAATAATAACTTACAATGATATTCACTTCAAAACTATTTTGATTTCTCAACATATTCTCCACCAATATTTATGCACTTATATCACCGTTTTATCAGTGCCCCAACAACAGCTGCAGAACATTCTTTGGGTTGCTGTCTCAGCCATATTAGGACTTCAAGTTGAACACAGGAGCCAATTCAAAAGTTTGGTTGGCAACTTCTTCAACCTCCACCCTACAGCTTCGACTTAGCCCCAAGCGATTTTCATCTGTTTAGTCCACTAAAAAACCATCTTGGAAGCAAGATGATGTTCACAGATGATGAAAAGGTCCAACTTGAAATCCTAATGTGTCTCAGACAGCAACCCAAAGAATGTTACGCAGCTGGGGTTGGGGCACTGATAAAACGGTGATATAAGTGCATAAATATTGGTGGAGAATATGTTGAGAAATGAAGATAGTTTTGAAGTGAATTTCATTGTAAGTTATTATTTCATTATTTTTTGGGACTTACTTAATGACTTTCGCTCGTATTTTTTCCATAAATTAATGGGTTTATAGGGAAAAATCAATCCTTAAGAGCCTACACTAGTCACGCGAAGAAACGCTCACGCTAATATTAAGTCTATGGGAAGGTTATCGCGCGATTTCTCGCTCGCATTTTAATATTTTTATATGATTTTTTTTGCATAGGATAGCTGAGGTCGATCTCTAACGTTGTTAGTTTTTACTTTTTTGATTTTGGTTACAGTTTTTTTTTTATAAGCGGGCATTTTAAATTTTGGAACCGGTTTGAACCGGTTCTGAAATTGAAAGTACCTTTATATAAAAAAACAGCAACTAAAATCGAAAAAGTAAAAACTAACAACGTTAGAGATCGACCTCAGCTATCCTATGCAAAAAAAAAAACATTTAAAAATATTAAAATGCGAGCGAGAAATCGCGCGATAACCTTCCCATAGACTTAACATTAGCTGGAGCGTTTCTTCGTGTGACTAGCGTAGGCTCTTAAGGCGGTTCTCAAAAAATATTTTTTCCAGCTCAACAACACTAAACTTTCTAACACATTTTCTGACTTATTTTTAAACTCAAAAGCATGATACTTGCAGATAATGATTATTGAAGCGCTGTGTAATCTAACATTTTTTTTTTTTTTTTTTTTTTTTTTTTTTTTTTTTTGATAAAGGAATTACATATTAAGTTATAAGCGCGATTATTGTCTCACGACATCAGTTCTGTTCTTTTCTCGCGCTGTCGCATACAGGAATTTCAGTTCAAAATTCCAATTTTGACAGCATTATCGGAAAGATCTTCTGCCTTTACCGAAAAAGGGAATAAAATAGTTGGATTAACAAAGATTCTGAATAAGATCACTTGCTAATTTCATGCGTTTGCGAACAAAATTGTATTTAAAAAATGTAGTATATACCCTTTAAAATCGGGTAATTAACTGTGGTTACTCTAGTGTCAAAAATCCCTGACGGCTCGGCCTACAGGCACAGGTAGATTTCGAAGACGCAGACCGTGGGGCGCCTGTTTGTTGGGA
This sequence comes from Maratus michaelseni, assembly GCA_963931845.1. NCBI lineage: Eukaryota > Metazoa > Arthropoda > Arachnida > Araneae > Salticidae > Maratus > Maratus michaelseni. Next base: position 21,551,887 of record OZ007586.1, read on the forward strand.
ATTGCGGAAGGGATTACCTTTTGCCATGATGAGGTAGTTGGGACCGCCCACATTGAAATCTAACTTGTTTGAAGGCGGAGCCGGCAGGGATTTTTTTGTTTTTAATTTTTTTTCGCTATAAGGGTTGGTCCTATAAAAAACTTGTCAGTATAAAAGTTTTAGATAATATTAAGAGGATTTATAATAAATTTAAGCGGATTTGTTATCTTGTGAATGGACGAAGTTATGAATTTTTTTCTTCTAACCCCCCCCCCCCCCCCCCTTTGGGCCACTTTTAATGATATCAAAAATCTGTCATACATAAATTCTCGTCCCTTTTCCTAGAAGTAATAATAACTTTAAACGGATTCAATGCGTATCATAATTAAGACGTTATAGGGATTTTTCTGTTTTCACAAAATCCCCCCCCCCCCATTTCCCCCCCTCTCTAGGTGCGATTTTGCTCATTAACGAACTTGACTGACATTTTATGCCCCTTGATTTTATGTATCAGTTTGGAAGAGATTTGTGCAGAATTATTGAAGTTATCGTGTCCATAAAAAATTGACATAGATAGATATATAAAGTTTTGAACTGTGGGTGGTTTTGGGTTCTGGGAGTCACAATCGATGTAGATCTGCAAAAATTTTTCAAAAATTCCAACTTAGGGGAGAATGTAATAGGTAGTATTTCTTACGAAATCTACCTAAAAGTATTCGGTTTAGGTTTAGAGCTACCTTACAGTTACGAAAGATACTCATTTGAATATATATATACAGGGCGCAAAATGTTATTTATCGCCGACCTTTAATTTCTCAACCGTTGGTTGTAGAGATATAGTTCCAATTACAAAAGTGTTTAAAATGAGGTAAATATTCATGTTGAGGCGTTAATAAAGTAAAAAAAAAATCAATTTTATAAAAATTACGAAATCTAACTTTTTATACGGTCCTCCGGTCCCTATAATTATATTTAGTAAATGTTTGCCCCTATCACAAAAATTGACACAGTTATTAAATTTCAAAGTTTGAGCTTTTTTCACATGATTTTGTCTTTCATTCAGGGATCAGTTAAAAAATGAATTAGAGTAATTCGAGATCGAAACCAGGGTGCAATGTCCTTTTTACGGCAAAACAACCTTTAGCCGGTATGGCTAAATCGGTGTATCACCAAAGAGGGTTATTTTATCTAATAATTTGAGCTGACATTCAGGGTCGTATACAAAACGAAGAATGAAATATTGAAATTAAACAGAAAAATAAATATCAATTTATTATCATGTTAGAAAACGGTCTACTATAAAAAATGAATACATCAAATACCGGAATCTACTAGAGATACTGCTCAAAGTGTTCTCCATTGGTGGCAATGCACAACTGAATGTGTAACAGTACTGAGTCCTGGACACGTGGGAGCATAGCAGGTGTAACTGTGTGACAAGCAAGGATGATGCGCTGCTTCAGATCAACCAGAGAAGTAGGCTCAGTCACATACACCTGTGTCTTGATGTATCCCCAGAGGTAGAAGTCCATGGAGTCAAGTCCGGTGAACGCAGTGGCCACTCTAGCGGACCACCATATCTAATGATCTGTTGACCGAATTTGTTGGCGAGATACGCACGGACGTTTGATGCTTTATGCGGAGGGGCCCCATCATGTTGAAACCACAACCGGCATGCATTTCGGAGAGGTAGCTCTTCATACCAGTCACGTACCATGTTTTGTAGTAGGTGCAAGGTAAAGTTCGCCCGTTAGGGTTCCATCGTAGAAGATGGGTCCAACAATCTGAGTTCCCCATATACCGCACCACACGTTCGTTGACCAGCTTACCTTGTGTCGTACTGTGCGGGCGAGGTCAACAGATCATTGGATATGGTGGTCCACTAGAGTGGCCACTGCGTTCACTGGACTTGACTCCATGGGGATACATCTGGGGATCTTGACCTCTGGGGATACATCAAGACACAGGTGTATGTGACTGAACCTACTTCTCTGGTTGATCTGAAGCAGCCCATCATCCTTGCTTGTCACACAGTTACACCTGCTATGCTCCCACGTGTCCAGGACTCAGTACTGTTACAAATTCAATTGTGCATTGCCACCAATGGAGAACACTTTGAGCAGTATCTCTAGTAGATTCCGGTATTTGATGTATTCATTTTTTATAGTAGACTGTTTTCTAACATGATAATAAATTGATATTTATTTTTTCTGTTTAATTTCAATATTTCATTCTTCGTTTGTATACGACCCCTGAAAGTCAGCTCAAATTATTAGATGAAATAACTCTCTTTGGTGATACACCGATTTAGTCATACCGGCTAAAGGTTGTTTTGCCGTAAAAGGGACATTGCACCCTGGTTTCGATCTCGAATTACTCTAATTCATTTTTTAACCTGATCCCTGAATGAAAGACAAAATCATGTGAAAAAAGCTCAAACTTTGAAATTTAATAACTGTGTCAATTTTTGTCGTACAGAAGTCAAACTTTTTGTGTTGTATTTGTTATGATAGGTGCAAACATTTACTAAATATAATTATAGGGACAAGGGGACCGTATAAAAAGTTAGATTTCGTAATTTTTATAAAATTGATTTTTTTTTTTAACTTTATTAACGCCTCAACATGAATATTTACCTCATTTTAAACACTTTTGTAATTGGAACTATATGTCTACAACCAACGGGTGAGAAATTAAAGGTCGGCGATAGATAACATTTTGCACCCTGTATATATATTATATATATATATGTAAGTGTAATCGAAATACAAATTGAAAAAGTTTAAACATTTTAAAATTCTCTTAATATTTGTTTTATTTATTTATTAAATCTAGCCATGATAATATACTTTTCTTTCGGGAAGATAATTTTGTTTAACAATTTCATTCTATGATATGTAAAGGAGATATAGAAAAAGACATAGTTAATTTTTTTTTATAAAGAGTACCAAGCTCCCTTAAATCGACATACCCTTACACACGCAACTGAATCTTGATATTCACATTTCATTGATTTTTTAAACTTTTGATTTCAGGATTGGCACAGTGTACGTCACAGCGGCTATTTTTAACACGTTCCAACATAGTTGAAAAGTGTTTATGAATTCGGTTTGTCTGTCTGTCTTTCCGTCCATGCTCTAACTCTCGTAAATCTACTCGGATTGTCATGAATTTTTTATACATTATTGAATTTTACTATAGAATGTTCGGTATTGAAAATGAAGTATGTAGAATTCATAGTTCATTTACAGGGACACACAAAAGAATTCCATTTCATTATGGTCTATGGGGGAGCATTTTATGGATGTTACGATATTTCAAACAGAATGAAATGAATATGCATTACTGAGGTGGACTATAGCATGCTTTTACCTCAGTATTACAATGAGTAGCATTTATACTTCAAAAACAGGGATGTAAAAAATAATTCCTTCAGATTATAATCTATGGGGGAAACTTTTTGAACATATTTTGATACCTGAAACCCAATTAAATTTAAAAGGATCATTAAGATTAAAACTTATTTTCTACAGATTATGGAGTGTGTAGGATTTATAGTTCATGTACAGAGACGCACAAGAGAATTCGGTTAAAGGACTGACTAGGATCGGTAATTGCTAGAATACAAATACACCGATAATTACTATATAATTACGTTTGTAAATTGTGTTCCTCTGTGATATACAATTTTATGTAATTTTTAGTGTATTATACGTGCTGTTTACAATATCTGTAAAATCATGTACAGGGCTGCACGAAAGACTTCAAATAGGGGCAGCCATAGCTGAAAATGGATTTTTACTGATTTATGGATGTTTTAAATTGCTTATTTAGATATCTCATTTCATCATACAAAAAATAAAATGTCTTATTAATATTTTGTTAATGTTGGAAAATGTTTCATAATTTATGCCGGATGCATGATTTTTCGTTCTTGTTATTCTATTCGTAGAACTTTTAGAAAAATAATCTCTGCGTAGATTTATATTATAATATTCTCAAGAGATATCTACCACAAAAAATTTGTTTGCAAATTGTGGTATCATTGATTGGTGTATCGCATTGTGGTATCATTGGTAAACATTGACTATAAAAAGAGTCGAGAGTCTTGTCCCGCAATTAAAAGTAGTTTTTAAAACTTCCCCTTACGCTTTCAATCCAGGGAACGGAATTACTGTATTTCATTGCACCAATTCTTTCGATTTTTTAATACCGCTGTCTTCGAATAAAAATATTATTCCGTGAATGCATGTCCGTGAGTAACGATGACGTCATAGTGACGCTGGCAACACCTATCCAATAAGTTTCGCTTTTACTGCAATTCTTTTTTTTATTTTAAGATGTTACCCAATTTCAATATTTACACCATAGAATAGGGAAAAAAATGTTCTTTCAAATGCAGTTTGTTTAAAAACTGTATTTTAATTTCCTGTTTTTTTTGGGTTTTTTTTTTTTTTTTGGTTTTTAAAATAAATTTCACGCATGAATTTTTAAAAAATCTATGTATCGCGTGCAACGGCGCTCAATTGCAGAAGAATAATAACCCATTTGCACTTAAAACAATATAAATAGTTTAGCATTCGTCTCCAGCTAACATTCCATAACGACATTAAAATTCATCAATAAATAAATGAAATAATATAAATTAAACACAAAATTAATAGATATGTCATCGAACGCGCTTAAACCACTGAAATTATCAGAATCAAATAGGCTGTTGTGCGTAGCGAAATTTATTCGGCTACGAACTTCTGACAAGCGGGTGAAACTGAGCTGCGCCGCCAAGCACCAGAGTGGCGCCCGTCTGGAACGTCAAACGTCGCATCTAAGCCCTTAGGGACTTATTACACGCACGACCAAGAGAGGCCTCCCGTATGCGCTGTGACCGGTGGGAGCACCACCACCCGCGCATCACTCCCGTTGAACCCAAGTGAATAACACCGTACGTCGTTGCGATTTGTGGTGATTCTCACCCTCTTGAGAAAATACCACGTTTCATTAGGGGACGAGCCGGGGTCCCCAACAGCTTCGGAGACCACAGGAACCTCGAGAAATATCCTAGAAAACCGCTGGCACATTTCGTTTGCTATCGTTTATACTTGGGTATAAACGTTTGTATTTTGAGTACTCTGTTTTTACTACCTTTCAATTCATAATGTCTTTCAATTCATGACACCCAAAAAGGAGCCAGGTCCTAGGCCTTAAGTCGGGTTTTCCCGACCCGCAATTGCTCTAATACGAAAGTGTCACTTTTAATTAATTTAAAAAGTTTACTTGATTACATTATTGATATTTTTCATAAAAAATGCTTTTTGGTGATCTTAGTGGGCAGTCTAAAAATATACAGGGTGTCCATTAATGATTGTCCCGGTTTCCTTACCTCATAACTTTTGCTATAAGAATAGGACGAAAAATATTATAAGATATTCGTAAACTACAACTCAAAAAGTTGTTTAATAACACAATCCCGGGAAGCCTGGCTTGAATCCGTTTGTTTTTTAAAGATAAAAATATCTTTAAAATTTTATAATTGGTAAGAAAAATATATAAAAAATAAATTTATTTGTGTGCAATAATTCGATTAAAAAAAAATAATTAAATGTAACCTTTGTAACTAGTAACCTCCGTTACAGTATTTTAACATTTCTTTTAAACACCAAATTAAAATGTATTTTAACTTTAAAACTGATTTGTTTTTCATGCTGGTACAAATTTTATGGAGATTGCACACATTGTTATTCCGTAAAATCTGTATCTTAAAAAAGATGAAAAATATCTTGAAATGCTTACGTAAAATTGGTTTCACTAAGTATATTTTAAACTTCATAAAATTTCTAATTACCGATATATTTTTTGACATTTTTCAAACATCTATAAAAAAGAATTTAACAAATTAATTAAATTTTAGATGAATGAAATAGATGGTGAAATTTTCTCATGGGAATGAGAAAATGCATTGACATTCGTATTGTTAAGTCATCCACCAAAATTTTCAAAACGAAATCATTATCAAAATTTAAAATCCTTGGACTGTTGGTCCGAATAATTCACTATTATGACCTTCACGTATTCCACGCAATTGAACTGTTTAAAAATGAAAATGTGTCAGATATTACACGAAAAGGAAATAAATTTTAATTCATCAATTTCTTGGCATTATCAACTTTTGATTTCTTCACAGCAATATCCGTTTCATTTTTAATTACTTTTTTATGAAACGTCAGTCGGAATAATAGGAGGAAATAAAGATTTAAATTTTCATTTTGGATTGTTCTGTCTTAATCGAACTTGGGATTTTCCAGTGCTATGATCTATTTCTTCTTATTATTTTTTTTATGGCCTATATATATGTTGAGAAAACAAAGTTGTTCCATATCCAGAGATGGATTAAGCATTTGTGAGCTGCTGGAAATTTTGTGGTCTCACTTATATATAATACTGCGTACTTCCAACACAGTTCTTCCGAAGCAGATCCCGTTCTTCTCAAAACAAAGTAAGTTTGATCAAAATTTCTTTTACAAAATCCGAATTCAAATTGAGTGACACACCTTGTATTTAAAAAAAAAAAAAAAAAAAAAAAAAACACGTTTTTTTTTTTTCGTTTTTAGTACCAGCAAATACCGAACATTATTCAGAGTATTATAACTCGGTAAGTTTTGTCGTATATAAATGGAATTTTTACTGTATATACAAATATAACAGTTTCGGGGTCTTATAGATTTATCATGTAAAGAAAAACTTTCTTCATACAAGCAAAACAGTAAAACAATCCATTTATATACGTTATATATACGTTACTACCATTTATATACCATTTATATATATATATATATATATATATATATATATATACACATATATATATATATATATATATATATATATATATATATATATATATATATATATTTATTTATTTATTTATATATTATATATACTATTTATATACCGAGTTATAATACTCTGTATAATTTTCGGTATTTACTGGTATTAAAAAAGGAAAAAAACGTGTTTTTAGTACTTAGAAGCTTTTACTAAGTCCCACACGAGTTAGTGAAATTGTCTTATTTTTACTTACGGCAAAGAAAAAAGTAAAAAAATCACACTTACACAGTTTTTTTTAATTTGTCTTATATTAGTTCATATTATTTGTTTTGTGGTAACAGTTTTTTATTTTACTTTATGATAATAGCTATTTACTTCATTTATATAATTTTAATAATAGTTTGTTTATGTGTATTTAAAAAATATATCTGATAATGCCCTCTCAATTAGTATATGATTTTGATTTTCTGACATATCCCTGGTATCGTGAGTGTCGGATAACTTAGACATTGGGACTATATTCTAATTGAAAGAAAAACATGAAAAATGATAGTTTTATAGAGAAATGTATGATAAACATGGTGAAACACGGAGTTTTTAAATCGAAGTATTATTTTAAGCGCTATTTAATGTTGAAACCTGTCAATATAGTCCAGTTACATAAATTTTATTAGGATCAAAAACTATATGCACAGTAATTTAACCATCTTTTACAGGCATATACGTGACTAGATTGTGATATGTAGTGTCCAATATTTTTTTTATTTATCTAATTTTATGAATTACTGTTTTATTATCCAAAATTTCAATATCTGAATGGATATTTATTTCATATTTCCAAAAAGCCATTTTTAACACTTTCCAACCTAGTTGAAAAGTTTTATGACTTCGGTTTGTCTGCCCGTATGGCCGTCTGCCGAATGTCCGTGCAGACACTCACGTAAATATGCTCGAATTGCCCTGCAATTTTTATATGTTATTGTCGTTATCTATAGCATGTTCCCTATTTCAACCGAAGTGTGTAGCACTTCGGTTTTTGTTGGTTCGGTTTTTTTACAGGGACACACAACAGAATGAGAAAAATCATTTGCGGTTTATTTTAATGATGTTACACAATTTCAAACACATTGTAATTGATATATATCACTAACGTGCATTACAAGAAGCTTAATATGGAATAGGGTGTGCATAGCACTTATTGTTACTTTACAGGGACAGTCAAAAGTATTCCGTTACATTACGTCTATGGAGAAAAATAGTTTGCGGTTTAATTAAATAATGTTTCACTATTTTAAACGCATTGAAATTTATATATATCACTAAGGTGCATTACAAGAGGCTTACTGCAGAATATTGTGTGTATAGCAGTCATCGTTCATTTACAGGGACACACAAAAGAATTCTCTACTGTCTGTTAACAATAATTCCTAGAAGTGCGTTTTAAGTTGCTGAACGCGATTTTAAATTTAACTCACTTTTTGTCTATTACTTGCTGTGTATAAATTCTGCAGATCATATACAGGGCAACACAAAAGTTCGCAAACACATTTCCGATTTCCGTTTATTGACAGAAACTCCAGAAAGAGAATTTTAAACTGTGCTACGCGTTTCCTAACTAAACTAAAATTTAGCATCCTATGTAGTATATATACAAATCTATAGATCATATACAGGGCTGAATAAAAGTATTCGGATATTTTTCCGAATATTGTATATGTTGGAAATATATGTTGGGAATTCCTGAAATTACGTTTTTAAATATGTTATGCGTTTTCCAAATTGTTTACTTAGATGTTATCTTTCAGCTTATTTAAACAGTAATGATTTGTAAAATTATTTTGGAAGCGTTGGAAAGTGTTACATAATCTATGCTTTACGCATGATTTTTCGTTCTTGTTTATCTCTGGTGACAGATTTTAAAAAGCCCAAATAATAATATACCCAAACACTTTTCAATTGAAAAATATACTTGCACGTGAATATTAATAAAGACAGGAAAGTTTAAAATAATTAATTTATTACGTATGAAAAAATAATTTAATGGTGAAACGTACATCATATTTAAAAACCCCAAATATGATAACCTAATTTTTCCAACCTAATTTTCCATAATCAAATTCGGTGTCCACGCCAAAATTAATGTATTATAACATATTTTTTTTTTTGGAAAAATCATTAATTGCAGTCTTGAAATTAGACGTAATTTTCAAGATAAATATTGAATGCTTTTGAAAAATTGTATTAAAAAATAACACACTATTTTTACACACTTTAATTTAACTGAATTTTTTTTAATGTAAAAATGGAATTTTGAAATCGATTTTTAACTTTTTTCTTGACAGTCTAGAATTATAAAAATTAGGTACACAGCTGTGCTTCCATTGACAATACAACATTTTTATATATTTATATTTTAATTCCAAATTAATACATAAATTTTAAGGCATTTTTCCGTTAGATCACTTTATCATATCATATCATATCATATATATTATAAAGAAAAAACCCCTAAAATTGTATGTCCGGGGTAATTTCAAAACTACCCGATGGATTTTTTTGCCCTTTTACACCATGGGATAGAGAAAATTCACATAATATATCAATATAACTATGATTTTTAATAATAAAATTTGGTATTTTATCCTTATTTTGGATGAAAAGGTTGCCAATGATATATGTTTTTCATCTTGGCGACGGTATATTTTGCTATGGTTTGGTTAAGAGGCTACTTCACTCAGGCGAAAACACCCGCTCGCTAATGTTAATCCTTTGGGGGAAATAATTTACGCTATCTCGTTTGCATTTCAATATTTTTAATTGATTTTTTATTTTTTTTGCATTGGATAGCTGAGGTCAATCTCTATGCAAGCTCCTTTGCACTTTTTCGATTTTTGTTGCAGTTTTTTTTTATTGAGGATACTTTCACTTTTGAAACCGGTTCCGAAAATGAAAGCATCTTAATAATAATAATAATAATAATAATAATAATAATAATAATAATAATAATAATAATAGAAACTAGTAATCAAAATCCAAAAAATACAATTTATCGTGCATAGAGATTGACCTCAGCTATCCAATGCAAAAAAATAAAAATAAAATAAAAATAAAATAAAATAAATAAATTAATCGTTTAAAAATATTGAAATACGAGCCAGATGTCGTAAATATTCCCCCCATAGGATTAACATTAACGAGCGGGTGTTTTCGCCTGAGGGAAGTAGCCTCTTAACGGTCTTTGGGAAACAAGGCTGTATCAGTTAGTGATAAAAAAAATATATATATATACAAACACCTCGAAAAATAAAATAAAAATAAACTAATACTGATTTTAATTAAAATACAAAGAAAAAAGGTTTTAATGAGAAATGATATTAGAAAACAAATAATTTAATTTTAATGAAAGGAATGTTTGTACGGCTTAAAAGAGGTATTCAATGTCAAAGGCGGCCATTGAAACAATATTTGGGAATTTATCACTTTTGTACCCTATATTTGACACCTGAATAAGAAAAAAATCCCTGACGGCTTGGCCTACAGGCACAGGTAGACTTCGAAGACGCAGACCGTGGAACGCCTGTTTGTTGGGAATTGCGGAAGAAATGACCTTTTTGCCATGATGCCTCGGTTGGGACCGCCCACTTCGAAATCTAACTTGTTTGCAGGCGCAGCCGGCAAGGATTTTTTTGTTTTTTAATTTTTTTTTGCTATAACGGTTAGTCCTATAAAAAACTTGTCAATGTAAAAGTTTTAGATAATATTAAGTGGATTTATAATAAATTTAAGCGGATTTGATATTTTCTGAATTGACGAAGTTATGAATTTTTTCTTCTAAACCCCCCTTCCCCCCCCTTGGGGCCATTTTTAATGATATCAAAAATCTGTTATACATAAAGTTTCGGCCCTTTTCCTAGAAGTAATAATAACTTTAAACGGATTCGATGCGTATCATAATTAAGAAGGTGTGGTTTTTTTTCTGTTTTCACAAAAATCCCTCCTATCCCCCCTCTCCCTGTTTCGATTTTGCCCATTCACGAACTTGACCGAGATTTTATGCCCCTTGATTTTATGTGTTAGTTTGGAAGAGATTTGTGCAGAATTATTGAAGTTATCGTGTCCATAAAAAAGTGACATAGATAGATAGATAGATAAAGTTTTGAACTGGGGGCGGTTTTGGGTTCTGGGAGTCCTAATCGGCGTAGATCTGCAAAACAATTTCAAAATTTTCAACTTAGGGGAGAATGTAATAGGTAGTATTTCTTACGAAATCTACCTAAAAGAATGAACTTTTAGGACCTCTTGCTTTATTATATACTAGCTAACCCGCCCGGCGTTGCCCGGGCCCGACATAATTACAATCTCAGAGAAAGACGTTAACCCCCTCCCTCCCCATACCCGCAAATGTAATGAATAATTTGTTCAAGAGAACCACCGTCACCTACATTAACGCGATCATTAAAAAAAGAATTACATTTTTCTGATAATTAGAACATAACAAAGACGCTACGCTAAAATAGCCGGCAGATGACACCCCTTCCCGAACTCAATTTCAAACCTATATCTTAATTAGTTACCTAAATTTTTGTTCATTAGTAAAAATTGGCAATTATTTCCTTTCATTTTCGCAAACTAAATGGAGGGATCGGCCCGAGAAACAGATCTCTTTGTACTTCAGTTTTTAATGAAAGCAGATCCCTGTCTGAAACTTTCTCGGATCGTTTTCACTGGCGCCGGCAGATTTTTTGCAGTTTTTTGCATAAATTTAAAAAAAATACCAACCGAATTTTTCAAAAATCACATAGTCAGATACAGAATATTTTTTTACATATGCACAGAAATTTTCAAATTGATATCTCAATTAGTTTTCTTAAAATTCTCTAATTAGTAAAATAATTTCGAATTCGTTCATTTCCGGTTGCAAATCCAATGCTCCAGTTCGTTTCTTTCGCCATTTTGATTTAAAAGATGACATTTTAGAAGCGATGGTTAATGAGACTCTAATTAATATCGAGGCTAATTATCAAAATATTAAAATTCTGAGGCTCAGGTGCACATGGCCAGACCTTGGACTATCCACTCCTAAATTTCCAGACTTCTAGGTGGGCTAGATTTTGCTTGCCATCGCCAACAGACACACAGACACACACACACACACACACACACACACACACACACACACACACACACACACGGACACACACACAGAGCGAAACTTTCTTTTATTAATATAATAGTTGACCTGCCCGGCGTTGCCCGAGCCCTTGTAATAAACTTAAATCTCTTAAAAAGCGAAACTCTGGCCACGGTCTACGATGGCTTCGGAACCGTATACCCAGCATGCTCGTACGCTCTAGAAAATATTTTATTTCTCCCTACCACCGCCAGGGGAGCATTCTGTTCTAAACAAACCTCTTTCCGAACGAACTTCTGAGACAGGTCCCCGCTGCCTACGTTACTGTATAGTAGGCGCACTACAAAATTGAGCTGGTTTCGAGAAGATTGGAACATTATTAGCCCAGTTATTGCAATAAGGCACAGTTAGAGAAAATAACCTTGAGTGAGGTGCCGAAGGGAGGGGATGTTCGAGTGTCCTTCAGAAAATGACTAATCAGGAGGCCCACTATGCATGCATAAACATTCGTTTGTTTTGTTAAGCTAGGAACTTAATTACAAAGTTGGCTTAAACTCTTATTTGTAAATAGTGGTAACCACTACTCATAAATTTAATTTAATGTTATAAAGGGTGACTATTAAGTTAAATATAATGTTTGGAATCACTTGCGTTGAAATCGGAAAGATAGTTGCTGATATATAGAAACGGGGCATAGTTAGAGAAAAACCTTGAAGGAGGGGGTGGGGGGGGAGGATTGTTCAAGTACCCTTCAGCAAATGACTAATTAGGAGGACCACTATGCATCTTTCGAAATTCGTTCGTTTGCTTAAGCTAGGAACTTAATTACAAATTTGGCTTACCCAATTATTCGGAAATAGTGGTAACCGCTACTCATAAATTTAGTTTAATGTTATAAAGAGTGACTATTAAGTTAATTATAATGTTTGGAATCACTTGCGTTAAAATCGGAAAGATAGTTGCTGAGATATGGAAACGGAGCGTAGTTAGAGAAAAATCCTTGCAAGAGGGGCCGTAGGGGGGGGGGGGGGTGTTCAAGTACCCTTCAGCAAATGACTAATTAGGAGGACCACTATGCATCTTTCAAAATTCGTTCGTTTGCTTAAGCTTTGAACTTAATTACAAATTTGGCTTAAACTGTTATTCGTAAATAGTAGTAACCGCTACTCATAAATTTAGTTTAATGTTATAAAGAGTGACATTTAAGTTAATTATAATGTTTGGAATCACTTGTGTTGAAATCGGAAAGATAGTTGCTGAGATATGAAAACGGAGCATAGTTAGAGAAAAAAAACCTTGAAGGGAGTGCCGGGAGGGAGGGGTTGTTCAAGTGTCCTTCAGCAAATGACTAATTAGGAGGACCACTATGCATCTTTCAAAATTCGTTCGTTTGCTTAAGCTAGGAACGTAATTACAAATTTGGCTTAAACTGTTATTCGTAAATAGTGGTAACCGCTACTCATAAATTTAGTTTAATGTTATAAATGGTGACTATTAAATTAATTATAATGTTTGAAACCACTTGCGTTGAAATCGGAAAGATAGTTGCTGAGATATGGAAACGGAGCAGAGTTAGAGAAAAAACCTTAAAGGACGGGCCGGGAGGGGGGGGGGGGGTTGTTCAAGTGGCCTTCAGCAAATAACTAATTAGGAGGATCACAATACATCTTTAATGATTGATTCATTTGGTTAAGCTAGGAACTTAATTTGAAATTTGGCTTACTATTATTCGGAAATTCTGGTAACTGCTTTCTAGAAATACACCTTGAAGCTTAAATGTAATTAGACCCTTGCCCCTCTTCATTCTCGCAGATATAATAAAGAATCTGTTAAATAAAGTTTTCTGTATTAACAATCTCCATCATAATAATAAATGTCATGTAAAAAAAAAAAAAAAAAGACTAATCGTCATGAAGAAAAATGTGTAAGAATTTCACTTTCTGGAAAATATTTCAGTCAGTGGGACGTAAGTGTAATTTGTCATGTACAGGTGGCGCGACATTCGCATGGCTCTTCTACGCTGATAACTTCAATCCATATTGACACTATTTAGTTAGAAATCTTTATTTATGCATCGCTACTCTGGTTTATTTAATTACTTCTGTGAAGAATCGTGGCAACTAACCAGTGAACCAACCAACCCAAGAGAATAAAAGAGTATTTTTAATGAGAGTTCTTTGTGCATTTTAATTAATATTTCAGAAAGTAATTAAAATATTAAAATTCTGACGCTCAGGTACACCAAGAGAAGGTTTGGACTACCTAAATCTAAATTTACAGACTTCTAGGTGCGCTAAATTTTCCTAGCCATCGCCAACAGACACACACACACACACACACACACACAGACAGACACACACACAGAGCGAAACTTTCTTTTATTAGTATAGATATGAAAGTCGTGACAGTCGCAGCAGACGATTTAAAAAAAAAATATTTTTTTTATATGTATGAAAAATTGTATCTCTCATTTACAGACGATTTTTGAATTTCCTGTTGAATTTTTATGTATGACGTCGACAGTGTTTTCGCTTGATGGAATTAAAAAAAAAATTCAAATGTAATAATCTGTAATTTTTTAATTGTGTAAATTATGAATGTTGTTGAGTTTGAACTTTACAGATAAATGTATGTATCTTTAAAACATCATAGATAGAGATCCTGGATTAGAGATGTCTAATCCAGGATCTCTAATCATGGCACCCGTGCGAAGTCGGAACGTGTTGTTAGTAGGTGATAAATCGTCTAATGTTATCTGTAACTCGTACAATTGTATACGAGTTGAAACAACAAAGGATTTAATGATGCACCATTAAACGCTTGCCAACATAGGTCAAATGTCTGTGAAACTGCAACAATGAAACATTTTAAAGACTAAAAAGTAGAAAATAAATTAGAAATAAATTTGAAGAGTGCGTAATCTTTATATTTAAATTCAAATGACCTGCTCAACAATGTGAAACTTTCTGGACACATTTTCTGATTGATGTTTAAACGCAAAGGGCATAAAATTGGCAGGCCTGACTATTGAAGTGATTTGGATTCGAAATGAGTTTTCCCTTTTTTGATAAATAAATTACTCATTGAGTTATAAGCGATTCATGTCTTGTGACGACCGGATTGTTTCCTTTCTAGCGCTGCAACATAGGGAATTCGGTTCAAAACGCCGATTTTTACAGTATTTTCTGAAAGATCTTCTGCCTTACAAAAAAATGGAAAACGTATTTCGATTACATAGTTTCTGAATAAGAACACCTGCCCATTCCATGCGTTTCCGACAAAAATGAATTCAGAAATGAGCTCTTTTAGATTTGAGAACAGTCTTAATGTGATTCTCAAATGACCTGCTCAATAGTGAAACTTTCTGATAATTTTCTGACATATTTTTTAACGCAAAGGTTTAAAATTGGCAGGCCTGACTATGGAAGCGATTTCGAATCGAAATGAGTTTTCCATTTTTGGATAATTAGATTACTTATAGAGTTATAAGCAATTCGTGTGACGTGACCACACGTTTTTTTCAGCTTCTCGGGCTGCTGCGATCGGAATTTGGTTCAAAACCTCGACCTTGACAGTATTTTTTGAAAGATCGTCCTGCCTTTACAAAAAATAGATAAACGTCTTTTGATTACAAAGTTTCTGTACAAGAACACCTGCCAATTTCTTACGTTTCCGAACAAAAATGAATTAAAAAAAGTCAAAGTATCCAGTTTGGATATGGGAACAGTTTTAAAACACAAGGCTGTTTTTTAGTCATCTGCCCTGAGCTGTCTTACTGAACCAATTTTACTAATTATTTTTTACGTACGCTGTTTATTTATAGATGTGCCCGCACAAGCTATTTTTTTTAATGTTCCCATTTTTATATTTCAATTTTCATTTAAAAAGTTTTAATATAATTTCTTCAAAATGGTGGCAATTGGGTAACTATCGTTTTTGGAAAGAAAACGGAAATAATGAAAATTTTCACACTCTAAAAACGACATTTTCAAAACTAAGCAAAAAATACTAGAATCTGAGTATGTCGCATAGTCAAAATGGCTCCGGATCAAAATGACTCATATTTGAAACATGTACAGGGTGTTTCACAAAGGACCCCTAACTTTAAAAATTAATAATACGAAAACGGTGATAGATAAAAACATGAAACCAGTTGTATGTTTATTAAAAAAATCGTAAGAATCTTATACATAAATCTCAATAATTAGTTAAAAATTGCGCCGATAGATGGCGCTGCGATAAATAGGCGTATCAAATTAAAAGTTATTCAAAATGTGCACCTTTTGCACAACAGACATGTCGCAAACGAAGAATGAAATTGTCAGTGACTCTCTGCTGTATGTTTTTTTGAAAAGCTCACGAATTGTTTGTGTCTTTTGCGATTTGAAATCGTTTTTGAAAACTTCTCCTTGTGTCAGTACGCCGCTGAAGTGTGACGTTTCAACATGGCGCTGGGCATAAACAGATCGAAGTGCCCATTGAAATAACATGGACGTAAAAAATAAAATCTTCTAGGAATAATAATTTTCATATTTAAGAACATTCAGGCACTGTTCTGCAAAGTTTAAAAGTAGGCTTTTCATTATGAATTCACCAAACTTCTGATTTTGTGCTTTAAATTTGAAGAATTTATTAAAAAATCAACTCCGGTTAGACAAACATGGCGGTTTTTTACATCGTCTGTGAATCGGGGATGTTTACTTTCATGTCTGTCAAGATGTATTTATCTCTCTTTACTTATAAGTAATTTAATGTTTTAATTATAAGTAAAGAGAAAATCATATTAAAATTAAAAAATTATTAGAATATTTTTAATAATTTACATATTATAATACTTTATATATTTAATATATTAAAATTTAGTATTTTAATTTAATATATTATATTATTAATTTAATAAAGTATTAATTTAATATAAATCATCAGGATATTATTTATATTTACAATATTAATTATTTATTAAGATTAATACTAATTATAATTATAAATATTTTATTATTATTAATATTAATTATAGTTTTTAATATTAAATAATTATTTTAAAATATTAAATATCACTATTAAATAATTATTTTAAAATATTAAATATCATTATTAAATAATTATTTTAAAATATTAAATATAATTATTAAATAATTATTTTAAAATATTAAATATAATTATTAAATAATTAATATTTTAGTTCATATTTTTATATTACAATTATTTTTAATTATTATTAAATTATGTTACTATGATAAATTAAATTAATAATTTGTAATAATATTATTATTTATGTTATTAATTTATATTAAATATAAATATATTAATATAATTATAAATATTGATAATAATATAATATAAAATTATAATATAATCTATAATAATAATAATAATTTAAACATATTAAATTAAATATATATTACATTAAATTAATATTATGAATAATTAATACTAATAATAAATAAATTTTTTATTTTAAATGATTAATAAATAAAATTGATATTAATAAATAATATAAAATTAATTATTAATAATTTTAATAATTATTATTTAATATATATATATTAATTTAATATCATTAAATTAATAATTTTAATTAATAATTATTTAATTATATATATATATATATATATATAATAAATAATTATTAATTAAAATTATTAATAATAAATTTTACATTATTTATTAATATCAATTATATTTATTAAGCATTTAAAATGATAAATAATTATTTATTATTAGTATTAATTATTCATAATATTAATTTAATGTAATATACAAATAATTTAATATGTTTAAATTGATTTAATATTTAATTTAATGTAGTATATCATTTTAGTATTATAATTTAATATATTATATTTTATATTTATTTATATTATTATAGTACATCATATTTCATATTTAATATATAATTTATATACTTAATTTAAATATTATTTATAATTTATGTATTATAATAATTTATAAATTATAAAATATCTTTAATAATTTTTAAAAATATAAAATTAGTAAAATTATTAATTTAAATTAAATAAAAGTTTTACTTATAAATAGAGAGAGACAGAGATATCTTGACAGACATGAATGTAAATATCCCCAATTCAGCCGATGTAGCCGTGTTGTTTGTCTAACCGGAGTTAAGCTAATGATTTTTAATAAATTATTCAAATTTAAAGCACAAAATCAGAAGTTTGTGGAATTCGTAATGAAAAGCGTACCTTAAACTTTGCAGAACAGTGCCTGAAAGTTCTTATATATGAAATTTATTACTCCTAGAAGATTTTATTTTTTACGTCCATGTTATTTCAATGGGCACTTCAGTCTGTTTATGCCCAGCGCCATATTGTTGACGTCACGACTTCAGCGGCGTGTAGGACTCAAGTAGGATTTCATTGGTGGTACTCCAGCACAATAAACACACGTTCCTCCTACTCGTTCCTCCATACATCACTTTTGGTCTTAAAGTCTAGTCTTTCTGTGCTTCTGAACTCTCTTTAGAAAGATTCTTAACGTTCTCAGCGCCATCTATCGGTGCAATTTGTAACTAAATTTTGAAATTTATGTATAAGATTCTTACGATTATTTTAATAAACATACCACTGGTTTCATGTTTTTATCTATCACCGTTTACGAGTTATTGATTTTTAAAGTTAGGGGTCCTTTGTGAAACACCCTGTAGATACTCATTTCTGAAACCATGAACATTACTCAAGAATAAAGCATATGCTCCTATTTGAGTATGTCAATGTCTCAAAAATGATTATGAACTGACCCGAATCATTTTTGAGTATGTCCATGTTTCAAAAATGAGTATGGACTGACCTCTATGCGCTCAACTTTGAGTATGTACATGTTTCAATATATATGAATATTGAATATTTCATGAATATTTCTGGTATTTTAGAATTGAAAGCATTGGTTCGTTCTATTTGAAACAAAAAGTTTCCTAACAAAATGAAAACATCGATTTACTCGGATTTGAAAGTGTCATTTTTAGCACTTTCCAACCTAGTTGAAAAGTGCTTATGACTTCGGTTTGTCTGGCCGTCTGCCGTCTGGCCGTCTGGCCGTCTGCCGTCTGGCCGTCTGGCCGTCTGCCGTCTGCCGTCTGCCGTCTGTCCGTGCTCTAACTCCCGTAAATATGCTCGGATTGCTCTGCAATTTTTATATGTTATTATCGTTATCTATAGCATGTTCCCTATTTCAACGGAAGTGTGTAGCACTTATAGTTTTTTTACAGGGACACTCAAAAGAATTCCGTTACATTGCGGTCTATGGGGAAAAATCATTTGCTGTTTATTTAAATAATGTTTCACTATTTTAAACGCATTGAAATTTATATATATCACTAAGGTGCATTAGAAGAAGCTTAATATGGAACAGGGTGTGCATAGCACTTATAGTTACTTTACAGGGACAGTAAAAATAATTCCGTTACATTACGTCTATGGAGAAAAATCGTCTGCGGTTTATTTAAATAATGTTTCACTATTTTAAACGCATTGAAATTTATATAGATCACTAAGGTGCATTACAAGAGACTTACTACGGAATATTGTGTGTATAGCAGTCATCGTTCATTTACAGGGACACGCAAAAGAATTATCTACTGTCTGTTAACAATAATTCCTGGAAGTGCGTTTTAAGTTACTGAACGCGATTTTAATGTTAACTTGCTTTTTGTCTATTACGTGGTGTGTATAAATTCTGTAGATCCTATACAGGGCAGCACAAAAGTTCGCGAACACATTTCTGTTTATTGACAAACTCCAGACGGAGAATTTTAAAATGTGCTACACGTTTCCTAACTGAACTAAAATTTAGCATCCTATGTAGTATATATACAATTCTATATATCCTATACAGGGCTGAATAAAAGTATTCGGATATTTTTCCGAATATTGTATATGTTGGAAATTCCTGAAATTATGTTTTTAAATATGTTATGCGTTTTCCAAATTGTTTACTTAGAAGTTATCTTTTAGCTTATTAAACGGTATGATTTGTAAAATTATTTTGGAAGCGTTGGAAAGTGCTACATAATCTATGCTTGACGCATGATTTTTCGTTCTTGTTCTCAGTGCAGACGCGTGGATTTCGGCACGTATTTTTTAATTTGCATAATTAAATTTCGGTAAAAGTATTCAAACATGTGTACTTCGTTTTTATAAACTAATAAAAATTCACATTTACATTTACTGTGACGTCATGAAAATATTGTCCATAAGTTTTTTTTTTATTATTTTTTTTTAAATCTGCTTTCATTATATCTTCATTGATAGTATTTTCTCAATGCAATTAAAAAGACATTTTTAATTTTAATATGTGGTGTGTGCTGTTTAAGCACCATGAAAGAGGATCAAGGTCTCCAAACGTTAACTGACATAATTTTTAAAACAAAGTATTTATGCATTGATGTCATGCTTAGCTTGAAAAATAATTTTATATTGATAAAACTAAAAAGAAAAATTGACATAATTGTATCAAAAGGACGTAATTTTTGCAGATTTTCCTTTTTCTTAATTATCGGAGCCTTTCTTGATTACTTCATCTTTATTGCATACCACTTTGGAAATTTTGAAATAATTTATAGATTCGATGAATGAAGTTTAATTTTTAGATTAGCTTCCAATACAAAAAGTAAAAAGCTACCAAATGCAGCCGTCCGTAAGAAAGCAATTCCGGAAATTTTTGGTATATTTTCACCGATCATGGCTTCCAGAACTCATATCACCTCCCCCCCGTTTCAAATGTTGATTTATAAATATTATTTATCCATGTATTAGATATATATCTGACATTTCTCATGCTGTAACTCTCTTATTTAAGAACTGATTTCGATGTGACTGAGTATATGTACGGGACACGCCAAGGTCTCGACCGTGTTCGTTGGCCAGCTTCATCCGCCGTCTTGTTTCGAAATGGCGACCAGTTAAATTTTTAAAAATTCAAAAAGTTGTACAAAAAATTATAATTTGAAAAAATTATTTCCGTTAAGTGTTAGACCGTGATACAATGATTCAGGAGCATTTTTTAGCTTTGGCTTTATCTTAAAAAATGGCTGATATGGCAATTTTAAGTTCTAGGGTGGCTGACAGTTTGAAACAACCTGATATTATTTGTTATGCTGTAACTCTCGTATTTATGAACCGATATGATGATAGTTTTTGTGTACTACGGCAAATAATGCTTCTTCTATTTTAGGTAAAATTCACTTAAACTTCACAATTGAAAATAAGGTAATGCAAGTTTTTCATACCTGTTAAGTCCGCGAAGGTTCGTAAGTAATCCAATTTGACAATAAATCCAATGGTATCACTATGTGAATGAATCACTTTTCCGTTTCACTGATGAGATTGAAAACACAATATCTTGTCTAAATAAATATGGCTTCAGGATATATTTTCTAATTTAAATATTTAATTACTAAAATATAAAAGAAAAATTATTATTATTTTACATGATTAAATTTTACATTAAAATATTAAAAGGTTAAAATTTATTTCCATATCATTTTCTGGAGTTGTTAATTCGACGAATGTTACTTAGAGACTAAAGTATTTAGTTTCTTGGATGAGAAACACACAGTCAAGTTTACGTCATATAGCCTTGAACTCTTGAGGTTACACGTGTCAGTTCTTTAATGAGAATCTCACAGAAAAAGAAAAAGTACTGTGTCAGCGCATATGTTCCATTTCAGTAGCACGTTGAAATCGGAGGATAAATATGTTGACTCATTATAAGAGATGAAATGTTTATTTCAGAAATCACTTTTCTAACACCCCTGCTTGATTTCTGAAGCATAAATGTTCTTGAGATTTAAACCTGTTCTGTGTTTTGTAGAGTCAGGTTTGGGAAGGGGCTTCGTTAGAATGTCAGCTGTCATAGTTTTGGTTGGGCAATACTGTAAATCAATTATTCCCTTTTCCTTAAGATCTTTTATACTGTTATATTTGATGTCAATGTGTTTTGTTTTTGAATGATGTTTATAATTTTTAACCATGTTTATACACGCTTGATTATCTTCGAATAAAGTTATGGGCAATTTTTGTTGTAGATCAAGGTCCTTTAGAAGATTGATAATCCAAACTGTCTCTTGTGCTGAAGTTGCTGCTGAGATGTATTCAGCCTCAGCGGATGATAAGGCAACTGAATTTTGTTTCTTAGTTGACCAGGAAATTGCTGTATTTCCTAATTTACATAAATTTCCTGTTGTTGATTTACGGTCATTTTTATCCCCTGCCCATTCGGAGTCAGCATATGTTGTTAGTATTGGCTCATTTTCTTTACTAATAATTAGTTTTAGTCCTTGTGTTGTTTTTAAATATCTAATAACCCGCTTTACTGCGTTCCAATCCTTTTCTCTGGGTTTTTCGTTTCTACGACTCAAAATGTTCACAGCGGCGGCTATGTCTGGTCTGGTTATTGTAGCTATATATAACAATGTTCCAATAGCTTGCCTATATTTACTGTTATTAGGAAGTAAATTTTCCTCATCAATTATGTTTAAGTACCCGGGTTCCATCGGAGTATCACAGGGTTTCGCTTCCTTTAAATCGAATTTTTCGATCAGTTCTTTTATTTTGTTTCTTTGATCAAGTGCGAAATTTCCTTCTTTACTTCTTTTTATGTTTATCCCCAGATAATAATTTACAAGTCCTAAATTTTTGACTTCATATTCCTTTTTTAGTTGTTCTATTATTTCATTTATTTCTTTAGTTTCCCCTGAAAATAACAAATCATCAACATATATAATGATATATGTTGTACTATTTTTTAATTTTCGTGTGAAGAGACATGGATCGGAGGTGCTTTGCACAAAACCAAGTTTAGTTAAACTTTCTTCCAATTTAATGTTCCATGCTCTTGCGGATTGCTTCAATCCGTAAATTGATTTTTTAGTTTGCAAATTTTATTTTCCTCTCCCGGTAGTACATGCCCTTCTGGTTGTGTCATATAAACTTCCTCTTCTAAATTTCCGTGGAGGAATGCAGTCTTGATATCTATATGATTTACATCTAAATTTTCATACGCTGCACATGCTAGAAACGCTCTTACTTTTGTATACGTTACTACTGGAGCGAAGGTTTCAAAATAATCGCTTCCGTATTTTTGAGAAAAAACTCTGGCTACAAGACGTGCCTTATATTTTTCTATTTCATTATTTTCATTATATTTTTTGGTGAATACCCATTTATTCCCAATAACTTTTATTCCAGGTGGCGGATCAATTAGTTCCCATGTTTTGTTTTTTCTTAATGAATTAATTTCTTCATTAGTTGCTTCATACCATTTGTTTCTATCATATGGGTTTTCGATTTTCGCTATATATTTCCACTCTGTTGGTTCAATATTTTCTTTTTGTATTTTAGTAATATAAGAGAATCTATCGGACGGAACTCCCCTGTTTGATCTTTGGGATCTTCTATGTTCGTTTTCGTTTAAATTTTCCTCATTGTCTGTTTGTTTATCTTCCTGCATGTCTATAAAGAATTTTGAGGAATCTCACCCTGCTTTTTCAGGTTGTTTCTGAACTTCTAATTCTGCTCTCATATCAATCTGATTTTTTTTCGTTTTCATTTGAATTAGAGTTTTCTATAAATTTAACT
The DNA here is from genome assembly GCA_963931845.1 of Maratus michaelseni. NCBI lineage: Eukaryota > Metazoa > Arthropoda > Arachnida > Araneae > Salticidae > Maratus > Maratus michaelseni. The sequence continues at coordinate 21,575,416 of OZ007586.1, forward strand.
GTTCTTGCCCTTATTACTTTATTATTACCAATATAGATCCTATATCCTTTTGATCTATTATCATAACCGACAAATGTACCCTTTATTGCTTTATCATCGAGTTTTCCTCTTTGGGATTTATCGAGATAAGTATAAGCTTTGCAGCCAAATACTTTTATGTTTGATAAATCCGGTTTTTTGTTTGTCCATAGCTGGTATGGAGTTGAATTGTGTGACTTCGTTGGAAGTCTATTTATAAGATACACAGCTGTATTTAAAGCTTCGGCCCAAAATTTATTTGGAAGCTGGGCTTCCGATAATAGGCACCTTGTCATTTCGACTAAAGTCCTGTTTTTTCTTTCCGAAACACCGTTCTGAGGTGCACAATGCGGAATAGTGAACTGGTGATGAATACCTTCATATTTTAAGAATTTTTCTAGTTCTTCGCTAGTGTATTCACCCCCATTGTCTGATCGGATTTCTTTAACTGTGCGACCGAATTTATTTTTCGTTATGGCTACATATTCTTTCACTTTGGTAACTACCTCACTTTTTTTCGATAAAAGAAATACCATAGTAAACCTACTATAATCATCTGTGAATGTGAGAAAATATTTCTTCCCTCCTATGCTTTCTGTTTGCATCGGACCACATACATCCGTATGCACCAGATCGATCGCCTTCTTAGCTCTGTTCTCACTCCTTTTTGGATACGATGCATTTGTGAGTTTACTCTTGATGCAACTCTCACAAATTATGTCATGTTTGCAATTTTGAATTTCTAAACCTGTTGCTAAATTGTTCGATAACAGTTGTTTAATTGAATTAACATTTCTATGACCTAATCTCTTATGCCAAAGCTCAATGCAGTTTTTATTCTTGCATTGTTCAGCAAAATTGACATATATTTCTTGCTTAGGTTTGTATAGGCCAATTTCATATAAATTTTCTCTCCTTTTTCCTTCTAAGAGAGTTTTTTCATTATAGGATAAGTTACAGGTGTTATTTTCAAACATGAATTCATAACCGTGCTTTGTGGCTTTCGTAACCGACATTAAATTTGATTGAATATCAGGGACATATAAAACGTCCTTTAAAGTTGTCATTTGATTGTGTCCGTAATTTTATTGTACCTGTCCCGTGCGATTCTAGTGTTGTTCCGTTTGCTATCGTGACAGTATTTTTGTTGTTGTTGTCAATGTCAACAAATACATTTATGTCATTACAAATATGTGAACTGCTTCCGGAACCGACAATCCAAGTAGATTTAGATTCATTATGTGCGATTAATGATAATTGCTTTTGAGACACTGTATTTTCGAAAGTGTTTTGATTTTCTTCGCTTTTACTCTCTTGAATTTGTGTGTTTGTTTCTGCTTTTGTTTCCGGAGTAAAATCACTTGCTTCAAAGCATAAAGACGAATTTTGTCTGTATTTTTCATTTGTTTGGTTCTTAGAATTTTTATTCTTAAGAAACCAAAAATTTTGTCGCACATGGTTTTTTCTTTTGCAATTCGTGCAAAAAAGGTTTTGTTCTCTTTTTGGATATGCCCTAGTGTTTTGTTTTTGTTTATTAAAGGTTTTGTATACATTTTCATGCGATGAATTGGAGCTTTCTTGTCTCCTTTGAAATTCATCTTTAAGTTTTCCTTTTATAAATTCGGAATTTAATTCGGTTTCTGATCGGGCCTCTAATGCCGTGATCAGAGTATCATAGCTTTGTGGGAGGGAGCACAAAAAAAGTGCAGATAGATGAGAGTCCTTAATCTCTTCTCCTATAGACTTTAACTTATCAGCGGTTTCTAATATTTTAACTATATAGTCGTTCATATTACCATTTTCAGCTAGTTTTATACTATACAATTTTCTCAGTAAATATAATTTACTAGATAAATTCGCGCGCTCATGTATTGTTTTTAATGCTAGCCATGTAGCTTTAGCTGATGTTTCGTTTTTAACATATATCAGCTGTGAGTCTTCTAAGCTTAAATTAATTATGGCCCTGGCCTTATTATCTTTCTTCGTCCAATCGCCTGATAAGGGGTTTGGAGGATCATCAGTTATCTGGTTGATTAAATCCTCTTCCATTAATAACATTTCTAATTTAAATTTCCAAACCGTGTAGTTATTAGAGTTCAGTTTTTCTATGTTACATATTTCTTTCGTATTTGAAGCCATGATGTTTTATTTTTATTAATTTTATTAATACTTTGATTTAAACTTGTGTCTATTAATTCTTAAACAATAGTTTATTATTTAAAATATAGTTTTTGATTTTATTTCTTTTCTTTCTTTTTTTCTTATTAGAGAGCGGTTTTTGCCGTGTTCAACCCTCTGCACTCATAATCTGATAGTTTTTGTGTACTACGACAAATAATGCTTCTTCTATTTTAGGTAAAATTCACTTAAACTTCACAACTGAAAATAAGGTAATGCAAGTTTTTCATACCTGTTAAGTCCGCAAAGATTAGTAAGTAATCCAATTTGACAATAAATCCAATGGTATCACTATGTGAATGAATCACTTTTCCGTTTCACTGATCAGATTGAAAACACAATATCTTGTCTAAATAAATATGGCTTCAGGATATATTTTCTAATTTAAATATTTAATTACTAAAATATAAAAGAAAAATTATTATTATTTTACATGATTAAATTTTACATTAAAATATTAAAAGGTTAAAGTTTATTTCCATAGCATTTTCTGGAGTTGTTAATTCGACGAATGTTACTTAGAGACTAAAGTATTTAGTTTCTTGGATGAGAAACACACAGTCAAGTTTACGTCATATAGCCTTGAACTCTTGAGGTTACACGTCTCAGTTCTTTAATGAGAATCTCACAGAAACAGAAAAAGTACTTTGTCAGCGCATATGTTCCATTTCAGCAGCACGTTGAAATCAGAGGATAAATATGTTGACTCATTATAAGAGATGAAATGTTTATTTCAGAAATCAATTTTCTAACATATGAATGTGACTGATCATGTGTACAGAACATACCAAGGTTTCGACCGAGTTTGTTGGCCAGCTTCATCCGCCATCTGGCAAGCACTTAAATTTTTTAAAAAAAATTAGAAACTCAAAAAGTTGTATGAAATAATTATGAATTGAAACTGTTGTTTTCGTTAAGTGTTAGATCTTGATACGAGGATTCCTCAGTATTTTTTTGTTTTGGCTTTATCTTAAAAAATGACTGAGATATAGCTGTTTGAAATTCTAGGTAGGCTGATATTTTGAAATAATCTGACTTTTGTTATTCTGTAACTCTCATGTTGAAATTATCATTTAAATTCAATATAGACGAAAAATGGGATTGATTTTTTATAATCGGGTTCCGAGCATTTTAGCTTCGATGTTTGAGTAAAATTTATAACAAGAAATTTAAAAAACTGAGAATATGGTAGCTACCCTTTCCTACCTGTACAAGGCTGGGAGGACTTTTTAATAAAGACTTCAGCAAAATAAAGATTTAAGGAAAATTAAAATTAATAGAAATTGTGTTATGGCAAAACATTCATTGGTTTTGGAGTTAGATTAGCTAATGTAAGGCATAGACTAAATTGAAAATAAAACAATCCGCTTAATCATAAGATCAGCTTAACAATAATAAAGCACTTTGGTCTTAAATTGAAATCTGTCAACATAGCTTATGTTGAATATAAAATTAATATCAATATGAATTGTTTGAACTTTACTAAATAAATAAATAATAAATAGTTTGATAAATAGATCAGTTATAGAGTTATAAGCGATTCGTGTCACGTGACCACAAGTTTTTTCCGCTTCTCGGGCTGCTGCGACCGGAATTTGGTTCAAAACCTCGACTTTGACAGTATTTTCTCAAAGATCGTCCTGCCTTTATAGAAAAGGGAAACGTCTTTCGATTACAAAGTTTCTGTATATGAACACCTGGCGATTTCTTACGTTTCCGCACAAAAATGAATAAAAAAGTGTCATAAAGTAGCCAGTTTGAATATGAGAACGACCTCAAAACACAAGGGTGTTTTTTAGTCATCTATTCTGATTTATCCTACTGAACCAATTTTAGTAATTATTTTTTACGTACGCTGTTTATTTATAGATATGCTCGCACAAGCTATTTTTTTTAATGTTCCCATTTTTATATTTCAATTTTCATTAAAAAAGTTTTAATATAATTTCTTCAAAATGGTGGCAATTGGGTAACTACCGTTTTTGAAAAGAAAAAGGAAATAATGGAAATATTCCCACTCTAAAAACGAGATTTTCAAAACTGAGCAAAAATTAATCAAATCTGAGTATGTCGCATAGTCAAAAGGGCTCCGAATCAAAATGACTCAAGTTTGAAACATGTATAAACTCATTTCTGAAAACATGCACACACTCAAGAATAAAACATCATATGCTCATATTTGTGTGTATGTCCATGTTTAAAAAATGAGTATGAACTGATCCTAATCATTTTTGAGTATGTCCATGTTTCAAAAATGAGTCGAACTGACCTCTTATGTGCTCGATTTTGAGTATGTCCGTGTTTCAATATTCTGAGTATTTCTGGTATTTCAGAACTGAAAGCATTGGGTCATCCTATTTGAAACAAAAAGGTGCATAATATAATTAAAACATCGATTTACTCTGATTTGAAAGTGTCACTTTTCTGACTGCAGACGCGTGGATTTTGGCACGTATTTTTTTGATTTGCATAATTAAAATCCTGTAAAAGTATTTAAACACGTGTACTTCGTTTTTATAAACCAATAAAAATTCACATTTACATTTTCTGTGACATCACGAGAATATTGTCCATAGATGTTTTTTATTTTTATCTGCTTTCATTATATCTTCATTGATAGTATTTTCTCAATACAATTAAGAAGACTTTTTTAATTTTAATATGTGGTGTGTGCTGTTTAAGCACCATGAAATAGGAACAAAGTCGCCATACGTTAACTGACATCATTTTTAAAAGAAAGTATTTATGCACTGATGTCATGCTTACCTTGAAAAATATTTTTATATTGATAAAACTAAAAAGAAAAATTGACATAAATCAAAAGGACGTAATTTTCGCACATTTTCACTTTTCTTAATTATCCGAGCCTTTCTTGAATACTTCATCTTTATTGCATTCCACTTTCTTTGAAAATTTTGAAAGAAATTATAGATTCGATGAATGATGTTTAATTTTTAGGTAGCATCCAATACAAAAAGTAAAAAGCTACCAATTGCAGCCGTCCGGAGGCCATTTCCAGATATTTTTTGTATATTTTCACCGATTATGGCTTCCAGAACCCATAACCCCCCCCCCCCTTCAAATGTTGATTTGTAAATATTATTTATCCATGTATTAGATATATATCTGACATTTCTCATGCTGTAACGCTCTTATTTATGAACTGATTTCGATGTGACTGAGTATGTGTATGGGTCACACCAAGGTCTCGACCGAGTTCGTTGGGCAGCTTCATCCGCCGTCTTGTTTCAAAATGGCGGCCAGTTAAATTTTTAAAAATTCAAAAAGTTGTACAAAAACTTATTAATTTGAAAAAATTATTTCCGTTAAGTGTTAGACCGTGATTCAAGGATTTACGAGCATTTTTTTGCTTTGGCTTTATCTTAAACAAGAACGAAAAATCATGCGTCAAGCATAGATTATGTAGCACTTTCCAACGCTTCCAAAATAATTTTACAAATCATACCGTTTAATAAGCTAAAAGATAACTTCTAAGTAAACAATTTGGAAAACGCATAACATATTTAAAAACATAATTTCAGGAATTTCCAACATATACAATATTCTGAAAAACATCCGAATACTTTTATTCAGCCCTGTATGGGATCTATAGAATTGTATATATACTACATAGGATGCTAAATTTTAGTTCAGTTAGGAAACGCGTAGCACAGTTTAAAATTCTCCGTCTGGAGTTTGTCAATAAACAGAAATGTTTTCGCGAACTTTTGTGCTGCCCTGTATAGGATCTACAGAATTTATACACATCACGTAATAGACAAAAAGCAAGTTAACATTAAAATCGCGTTCAGTAACTTAAAACGCACTTCCAGGAATTATTGTTAACAGACAGTAGATAATTCTTTTGCGTTTCCCTGTAAATGAACGATGACTGCTATACACACAATATTCCGTAGTAAGTCTCTTGTAATGCACCTTAGTGATCTATATAAATTTCAATGCGTTTAAAATAGTGAAACATTATTTAAATAAACCGCAGACGATTTTTCTCCATAGACGTAATGTAACGGAATTATTTTTACTGTCCCTGTAAAGTAACTATAAGTGCTATGCACACCCTGTTCCATATTAAGCTTCTTCTAATGCACCTTAGTGATATATATAAATTTCAATGCGTTTAAAATAGTGAAACATTATTTAAATAAACCGCAAATGATTTTTCCCCATAGACCGCAATGTAACGGAATTCTTTTGAGTGCCCCTGTAAAAAAACTATAAGTGCTACACACTTCCGTTGAAATAGGGAACATGCTATAGATAACGACAATAACATATAACAAGAACGAAAAATCATGCGTCAAGCATAGATTATGTAGCACTTTCCAACGCTTCCAAAATAATTTTACAAAACATACCGTTTAATAAGCTAAAAGATAACATCTAAGTAAACAATTTGGAAAACGCATAACATATTTAAAAACATAATTTCAGGAATTTCCAACAGATACAATATTTGGAAAAATATCCGAATACTTTTATTCAGCCCTGTATATGATCTATAGATTTGTATATGCTAGGATGCTAAATTTTAGTTTAGTTAGGAAACGCGTAGCACAGTTTAAAATTATCTTTCTGGAGTTTCTGTCAATAAACGGAAATGTGTTCGCGAACTTTTGTGCTGCCCTGTATAGGATCTACAGAATTTATACACACCACGTAATAGACAAAATCGAGTTAAAATTAAAATCGCGTTTAGTAACTTAAAACGCACTTCCAGGAATTAGTGTTAACAGACAGTAGAGAATTCTTTTGTGTGTCCCTGTAAATGAACGATGACTGCTATACACACACTATTCTCTAGTAAGCCTCTTGTAATGCACCTTAGATATATATATATAAATTTCAATGCGTTTAAAATAGCGAAACATTATTTAAATAAACCGCAGACGATTTTTCTCCACAGACGTCATGTAACGGAATTCTTTTGACTGTCCCTGTAAAGTAACTATAAGTGCTATGCACACCCTATTCCATATTAAGCTTCTTCTAATGCACCTTACTGATATATATAAATTTCAATGCGTTTAAAATACTGAAACGTTATTTAAATAAACCGCAAATGATTTTTCCCCATAGACCGCAATGTAACGGAATTCTTTTGAGTGTCCCTGTAATAAAACTATAAGTGCTACACACTTCCGTTGAAATAGGGAACATGCTATAGATAACGACAATAACATATAAAAATTGCAGAGCAATCCGAGCATATTTACGGGAGTTAGAGCACGGACAGACGGCCAGACGGCAGACGGCAGACGGCCATACGGCCAGACAAACCGAAGTCATAAGCACTTTTCAACTAGGTTGGAAAGTGCTAAAAATTGCAGAGCAATCCGAGCATATTTACGGGAGTTAGAGCACGGCCAAACGGCAGACGGCCAGACGGCAGACGGCCAGACAAACGGAAGTCATAAGTACTTTTCAACTAGGTTGGAAAGTCCTAAAAATGGTTGAGATATGGCAATTTTAAATTCTAGAGTGGCTGACAGTTTGAAACAACCTGATATTTGTTATGCTATAACTCACTTATTTATGAATCGATATGAATGTGACTGATCATGTGTACAAGACATAGCAAGGTTTCGACCGACTTCGTTGGCCAGCTACATCCGCCATCTGGCAAGCACTTAAATTTTTTAAAAAAATTAAAAAACACAAAATGTTGTATACAAAAATTATGAGTTGAAACTGTTTTTTCCTTTAAGAGGCTACTTCACTCAGACGAAAACACCCGCTCGCTAATGTTAATCCTATGGAGGAAATATTTTAAAATATCTCGTTCGCATTACAATATTTTTAAATGATTTTTTTCTGAAAAATCTGAAATCTGCCGAATCTGTAAATTTTATATTATTATTATAAAATAATTTCTCCATTTTACATAAAATTTGATCAGACATAAAAACAATGGTTGTGTTTCAAAAGACTTGAATTTGAAATGAACAATGATTGAATGGGGGAAAATTTCGTCGAATTTTGACAGGTTTTCCACCTCGTATAATTATTTTTAAAAATACTCTTTTATTACATTTTTTTTATTATTATTCAAAACACTGAATGTGATTCATTCTCACTGAATAGTAATAATGCTGAAATTTAATATTTTGCGAGGACAAATGCATATTGCAGAATTAACTGTCATTCATAATATTTTTGCTCTGTATGTATAAATTGACGGACAGAACAAACAATGGTTATTACAATCAGCGTGTTAAGAGTTATACGTGACTAATATATTTTCACAAGTTATTACTGCCAAAAAGCTGCAGTGAAATTTCTTTTATTTATTATTTGTGGCAATAATTCATAAAATTGGTCATTTGAAAATTTTCATATTTCTATAATAACTAATTATAATTCTATAATTAAATCATAACGGTATAGATTATGTTTCTTAAATCAACTAATTACACTCTTACACTGAGAAAAAAAATCTGACCTTCTCAATTAGAGTCTAAATTGTGTCTCTAGAAAAAATAGTTTCATGTCATCCCTATAAATTCTAGTTCCCTTTGCCAGAGAGTTCTAGAGTCTCCTACTAGAATTCAAGAGTGTTTTCCTATATTCTCGTGGTCAAACTTATTTAAAAATGTCTGCAAATAGATGCGAACACAAGACGCTAGTTTTAGTAACTATAATGCTAGTTTATAAATCCATTCCAGAAATAAAGTGATAATTTCTCGCAATTTACACGATTCATTATCGTTTCGCCACCTAGAAAACAAGAGACCAGAAATTCTAGACCATCCCGTCTATTCAGTCTAGTTGCTTACCCTATCCGCATAGCTCGGACTTCTATATTTCTGGTTTAGGGATTTAGAAAAAGTCTAACTATTCATTCTAGTTGAAAGAGGTATTTTTTTTTCTCAGTGTAATTGTCTCGAAAACCTACAAGTTTTTGTAGTAATTCATTACTTAAATGCCAGAAAAAGTCATAAAAACCTGATATAATTTAAAACAGAACCGAAAAATCATGCGACAGGCATAGATTATGAAACATTTTCCAACACGCCTAAAGTACTGTAATAAAACTTTACCGTTTTATAAGGTGAAAGACGATGTCTAAATAAAGAATTTGGACAACGCATAACACATTTGAAAACCCAATTTCAAGAATTACCATTAATTATCAAGAATTATCAAGAATTACCATTAATTATCAAGAATTATCATGAATTATCAAGAATTAGTCGGAAATATATCCGAATTCTTTTCTACAGCCCTGTATAGGATCTATAGATTTTTAAATATACTACATATAGGCTAAAATTTAGTTCAGTTAGGAAAAGCCAGTTGTAAATTCCCCTTCAGCATTTTCCATCAATAAACGGAAATGTAATCTAAGATCTTTTGTGCTGAACTGTATGTCATCTGTAGAATTTATACACACCAAGTAATAGGCAAAAAATTAGCTTAATTTAAAAAATTACCACAACTTAAAACGCAATTCCAGCAATTACTATTCTTAGATAGTACTCTTACCGAATTATTTTGTCTGTCCCTGTAAATGAACGCTGAATGCTATTCGCACCCTAATCCATAGTAATCCTTTTGTAGTGCAACTCAGTGATGTATATCAATTTAAATATGTTTCAAATTGTGTAACATCTTTAAAATTCACCGCAAACGATTTTTCCCCCATAGACTATAATGTAATGGAATTCTTTTGAGTGTCCCTGTAAATGAACTATAAAAGCTAAATACTTTCATTTTCGATACCGAACATGCCTCATTAACATATATACATTGCATGGTAACCCGAGCATATTTACGCGAGTTAGAGCATGGACAAACAGACAGACAGACAAACTGAATTAATAAACTATTTTCAGCTATGTTGGAAACTGTTAAAAATGCAACCAAAATCTAAAAAGTGAAAATGGGCTTTTGTAGAGAACCTCAGCTATAAAATGCAAAAAGTTTATTTAAAAACATCGAAATGCAAACTATGCTCCCATAGACTTAATATTAGCTTGCGAGTGTCTTCTTGTAGCCTACATTAGTCACGGGAAGAAACACTCAAGCTAATGTTAAGTCTATGGGAAGGTTCTTGACAGATTTCTCGCTCGCATTTTAATATTTTTAAATGATTTTTTTCCCCATAGGATAGCTGATGTCGATCCCTAACGTTGTTAGTATTATTTATTTTATTTTATAAGCGGACATTTTCAATTTCAGAACCGATTGGAACCGGTTCTGAAAGTGAAAGTAATCCTTATATAAAAAAAAACTGGAACCAAAATCGAAAAAATAAAATCTAATAACGTTAAACGTTAGGGATCGGCCTCAACTATCCTATGCAAAAAAAACAAAACAAAAAAAACTCACAAGTTAATGTTAAAGTTATGGGAGAATTTTTTACAGATTGCTCGCTTGTATTTTAATATTTTTAAACACACACACACACACACACACACACACACACACACACACACACACACACACACACACACACACACACACACACACACACACACACACACACATATATATACTATATATATATATATATATATATATCTTTTTTTTTGCGTAGGATACCTAAGATCAATATCTAATGTTGCGTGTTTATTGCATTTGTTTTTATATGCCCACACTTTCACTTTTGGAACCGGTTCTGAAAGTGGAATTTTTTTCATAAAAAAAATGTAACAAAAATTGACAAAGTACAAACGCTCGACATTGGATATCGACCTCGGATATCCTATGCAATAAAAAAATCATTTAAAAATATTAAAATACAATTAAGGGATCTGTAAAGATTTCTCCCTTAGAGAACGTTCTTTTCAAATTTCTCGCTTGCATTTTAAGATTTTTAAATCATCCCCCCCCCCCCCTTAGGATAGCTGACATCGATCTCTAATGTTTTAGTTTGTACTTTTCGAATTTTGTTGCATATTTTTTATTTAAAGTTACTTTAACAGTCGGAACTGGTTCCAAACAACACAAAAATTAACCCGGTTTGAAATTGACTTCAGCTACCCTATGCAAAAATATTAAAATGCAAGCGAGAAATTTGACCATAGGTTTAACATTAACGTGCAAGTGTATTTGAAGTAGCCTCTTAAGGGGCTACTTCACTCAGACGAAAACACCCGCTCGCTAATGTTAATCCTATGCAGGAAATTTTTGAAGATATCTCGTTCGCATTTCCATATTTTTAAATGATTTTTTTTTCATTCGATAGCTGAGGTCAATCTCTATGCACGCTCCTTTCTACTTTTTCGATTTTGATTACAAGTTTTTTTTATTAAGATACTTTCACTTTCGAAACCGGTTTTGAAAGTGAAAGTATCCTCAATAAAAAAAACTGCAACAAAAATCGAAAAAGTAGAAAGGAGCGTGCATAGAGATTGACCTCAGCTATCCAATGCAAAAAAAATCATTTAAAAATATTGAAATGCGAACGAGATATCTTTAAAAATTTCCTCCATAGGATTAACATTAACGAGCGGGTGTTTTCGTCTGAGTGAAGTAGCCCCAAGAGTCTATACTAGCCATGCGAAGAAACGCGCAAGATAATGTTAAGTCTATGGGAAGGTTCATTTCAAATTTCTCGCTCGTATTTTAATATTTCTAAATGATTATTTTTTTGCATAGGATAGCTGAGGTCGATCTCTAACGTTGTTAGTTTTTCGATTTTGGTTCCAGTTTTTTGTTATATAAGGGTACTTTTACTTTCAGAACCGGTTCCAAAATTGAAAATTGCTTACAAAAAAACTGCAACAACAACAAAAAACATAAGAAAAAAAAAATAAATAAATAAATTAAGCTATCCTATGCCAAAAAAAAAAAAATCGTTTAAAATTATTAAATTGCGAGCAGCGAGAAATTGGAAAATAACCTTCCCATGTACTTAACATTAGCTTGTGCGTTTTTTTTTTGCATGACTAGCGTTACCTATGGGAGCGTTAAAATATATATATATATATATATATATATATATATTACTTTTTTGCATAGGATATCTGAAGTCTATGTCTTTTTATGCTTACACTTTTCGATTTTAGTTGCAGTTTTTTATATTTTATTTTTTTATATTTAGTATTTTCTTTTACTTTTGGAACCGCTTCCGAAAGCGAATGTATCCTCATATAAAATGTCTGTAACTAAAAATAAAAAATAAAATAAAGCTCTGAACCCTCTGAACTATCCATGTGACTAGCATGAGCCTACGCTAGTCACGCGAAAAAACGCCCAAGCTAATGTTAAGTCTATGGGAAGGTTGTTGGCAGATTTCTCGCTCGCATTTTAATATTTGTAAATGTTTTTTTTTTGTTTTTTTTGCATAGGATAGTTTATGTCGATCTCTAACGTTGTTTGTTTTTACTTTTTTCATTTTGGTTACAGTTTTTTTTTTAAAGCGGATAATTTCAATTTCAGAACCTGTTGGAACCGGTTCCGAAAGGGAAAGTACCCTTATATAAAAAAACTGGAACCAAAATCGAAAAAGTAAAAACTAACAACGTTAGAGATCGACCTCAGCTATCATACGAAAAAAACATCATTTAAAAATATTAAAATGCGAGCGAGAAATCTGCCAACAACCTTCCCATAGACTTAACATTAGCTTGCGAGTTTTTTCGCATGACTGATGTACGCTCAGCTACAAATAAGTTAAGTTGTGTACGAATACTACTTTTTCATGTCATGCGCGATAGCTATGTCTTCTGATATAAGAAATATGATATAAGAAATAATGCCAATTTGTTATTTTAATGAAGTTAAAAAAATATTAAAATTGAATCTGTTTAATTTAAATTTTGGAAATTCGGTGCATTTCAATTTTAATTATTTATACTGAGGTAAATCTGTTAAAGTATTCACATAAAATTAATTAAAGAATTTGATAATTTACAGCCATAGAGCTATTATCTGGAAAGTTATAGAACCATTTCCGTATACTTGCCTATGCCTACATATGTAAATTTATGCATTTTAGTTATCAGAACGCCTTGCTAATATTTGTCCGTTTATTTCTATGAAGTACGATCGAGTAGTAGCTACATATACTCTACAAATTACTTAAAAAAAAAAAAACCTTGTTCCACTTTTTTAAACTGATATTATACGCATTTGGTTATAAAATTTGTGTATACTAATATGAAATTTATATTAATAAATTTCAGAAATGTGATGCATAAAGGCTATTTATATAAGAACATTGAACGTCTCATGGTGACTTTCAAAACACATTTATTGTAATTTATTTTAAGTTCTTCTGTAGAACATACCTTCCACTCACCCTCCCTGGTGCAATAATAATGCGTTAGTCTTCAATCCTTTATATTGATATGTATCTTCTATAATTCCAGTTTCTAAGATTTTCTTCATGTGTAACTAAAATAATATATATATGAAACAAATTAAAAATTTTTCGCCGTTGGCCTCATCAAAGCTATAATTCTGTATAAATCCCATTATTCTAAATTATTTTCTCGTTCTGGTATTTAGATTATCAAAATTCCGCCTAGCAAAAAATGCTTTATTCTAAATTCATTCTCTTAAAAAATGGCTCTAAGCGCTGTTCTATTAAAATTACACACTTTTTGTTTCATTAAATAAATGCATCCTAGAATTTAATTATTTTAAATATCAATCTCAACTATCAATCTTAAAAATCGAAGTAAGTAGTCAGTTATTGTAATTTATTTTAAGTTCTTCTGTAGAACATACACTGTAAAAAAAATTTAGGAACGTTCCTGGAAAATAATGGGCAGCTAATGTGCCTAATTTATACCAGTAACATTTCTGGCAAAAAATAGAAAACTTTTATAAGAATTCAGAAAAGTTAATATTAAAAGTCAGTAACTTTCCTGGAATTATAGTGGTAAGGTTTCTCAATTCTTCAGAAAGGTTCCAGGTTTAAGTCGGTAACCTTCCTGGAAAAAAACATGAACATACTAAAATCTTCCCAGTAAAATCCAGTAACCTTCCTGGAATAAATCAGCAATCTTCCAAAAAAAAAATAGATATGTTCACTTCCTGTCATTTTCCTGATAAAAACCAGGAACATTCTTTAAGAATTTAGAAACGTCCTGCAGAAAGCCAGTAATAGTACTTGAAAATATAAGGAAACAGCCTGTATATTTCAGGGATGTTTCTGATACAGCAATATGATTTTTGTTGATATGTAGCTCACAATTTAATTAGCTTAAAAGTTTTGCAAAGTAATTTTTGTGGGTTTTAAGAATATTTTAAAATATTTAACATAAAAAGTATTTTTAAAATTTTAATATTTATCTTATAAACATATTTGTTTAATTATAACATCAAAATCTGTAAATTTTTTTTAATGTCATTGTATTTAAAATTTTTCTTACAGAATATAGTTTGATGTTAAAAATAAACTTGTTTTTAAGATAAATATATGTTGTTTCATTTAAAAATTGTATAATGTTTTCTTTTTAAAGTTAAATATTTTGAAAATTCATGAAATGCATTAAAAATTAGTTTATGGGTTCAGAGATTATATGTATGTCTTAAGATTGGGCCAAATTTTTTTTATAATTCCAAACACAAAAAAAAAGCATAGATAAAATCCGAAAAAAATATATGCAACCTGTTTAACTTTATTTTTAAACAGAAATTTTGCTAAATTATACACAAATTTAGGTTCAGTCTTAATATAATAAATTCACAAATATTGCAGGTAGAAACATTAACTAATTTTATAAAACTATTCTGCCCAATTTAAACAAAGTACGTTTTTAACTTTTTGAGATAGACCACTTTAAAGTATCTTTTTAATCACTGCTTACAGTGAGAACAACATTTTTATTTTCTTATATATAACTCGTTTAAATACAGAATTTTTAATACAGGTTATCTTAAAATGCTCAAACAATGTTGTTCTGTCGTGTTTTTTTTCTTTTTTCGAAAAAGTTAATCTTTTGAAGATTAAAATTTAATTTCTTTTAAAAAGCAGGCATACTTCAAATATACAAACATAGTAATATTTTTCATATATGAGTAAATGTACATTTAAAAATATATTATAATCCTTGCAATATAAGTTTAACTCTTTTTTTTTTTTTTTTTTTTTTTTTTTTTTTTTTTTTTTTTTCAGATTGTCTGGTGATTTTTAATAGGATAGAAAAAGTATTTTACACAGTTAAATTCTTTTACTCTCAATGTATGCATCAGATTATAAAAGTAATAATAATAATAATAATAATAATAATAATAATAATAATAATAATAATATTTTACACTCCCATTTATGGATTTTATATGGTACAAAATGTTACATAAACAACTTTAAAAGTCAGAAGCATGAAAAAAAAATAATACTTTTAAACAGTTTGTAATGTTTACTAATTTTAGATTGTAGAAATTAAAAGCTTGTAGCTTAAAGGGGGAAAAAACACAGAATTATGAAAAAATTTTCTATTAATTAATGATTAGAAATATTTTTAATTATATTAAATTACGTACATACCTTTTTTTGTTATCCAACTCTTTTTCTGGGGAATCGTAAGAAGATTATAATCCAAGAACCAAGAACAATTAATGAAAAAAAGCTAAAAAGCGACCGAGTAACAATGGAGGAAACATATAAAACACCTCGCAAAGCCAACTCAGTTACCATTTGACTAATTATTACATGAAATTAGGTTTAAATTATATTTTAAAATATTTTCGCTAGCCAAAAGAACGTACGTCTACCGGCTTGTAGTTGATAGAATAAAATGGCAAGTTTTTGACCAGGTGTCCAGTATGGCAGCTGTTTTATTCATTGTTCGTCTTCTGCAGATGATTAGATTACCGCCTCACTTCCGCAAAACATTTTCAGGAAAGTTTTCATTTCCTAAAATATCTCTTTCAATAATATATTTTTTAACTCAAGGCAGCTGTAAGCTTTGGTGCAAGGGATCCAAGATGGCGGAGCGCGAAAGCTAATAGCACAGACGTTGCCACGTTAAAAAAAGCTTAATCCCTGAATTCAGAAAACTATATGCGAAAGAAACTTGTTTTTCTCAGGAATCTGATAGAAACTTATGAAATCACGGAATGTTCCTGGAAATAATTAGTGAGGTTACAGAATTTTCTTACAGTGTACCTTCCACTCACCTTCCCTGATGCAATAATAATGCGTTAGTCTTCAATCCTTTATATTGATATGTATCTTCTATAATTCCAGTTTATAAGATTTTCTTCATGTGTAACTAAAATAATATATATGTATATGTATAGTTATACAAGTAAGTATAGTAAAAATATGTATAGTTATATAAGTAATACATTTAAGATTGATATACTTACTAACAGTTAGTTCAAATTTAAAATTAAAAAGTCCTTCCCGGCCTCTACCGGAAGGAAAAGGTAGCTTTGATACACTGTAAAAAAAAAAAAAATCTGTAATTTTGATAGAAAATTATTATATTTTTTACAAAAAAAAACAAAAACTGTTTTAATAAAAATATACAGATACTTTCTGTGAATTAAACGGTTTTTCACTGGCGCCAAAATTGACAGTTTTTTTCTGTCAATTTGAGATATTTTTTTTTACAGTGTAGTCCATGTTTTTAAAAATTTAACTCATTTTACTCAAACACCCGAAGCTAAAATGCTTGGAATCCGATTATAGAAGATTCATTGCAAGTTTGCGTTAATACTGAATTTAAAAGCGAATTTCAGCATGAGAGTTACAGCATAACAAAAATCAGATTGTTTCAAAATGTCAGCCATCCTAGAATTTCAAACTCAGCCATTTTTTAAGATAAAGCCAAAATAAAAAATGTTCTGGAATCCTTGTATCACGATCTAACACTTAAACAACTTTTTCAAGTCATATTTTTTTTGTGCATCTTTTTGAATTAAAAAAAAATTAAACATTTTTAATTGGCCGCCATTTCGAAACAAGGTGGCGGGTGAAGCTGGAAAACGAACTCGGTAAAGCGCTTGGTATGTTCTGTACTGTACACATGTTCAGTCACATTCATATTGGTCAATAAATATGAGAGTTATAGCATAACAAATATCAGATTGCTTCAAAATCTCAACCACCCTTGAATTTCAAACTGCCCTATATCAGCCATTTTTTAAGATATAGTCAAAACAAAAAATGTTCTGGAATCCTTGCATCACGTTCTAACACTTAACGGAAACAATTTTTTCACTGTATAATTCTTTTGTACATCGGTTTGAATTTTTAAAAATTAAAAATTTTTTAACTGGCCGCCATTTTGGAACAAGATGGCGGATGAAGCTGGCCAACGAACTCGCTCGAGACCTTGGTAAGTCCTATACACATACTCAGTCATATCCAAATCGGTTCATAAATAAGAGAGTTACAGCATGACAAATGTCAGATTATATATATATATATATATATATATATATATATATAATTAATTATAATATCTTTGAATTTCAAAAAACATTAATCAAGTTCTCTCAACATTTCTAACCTAATCTCCACTTAAGTATATATAATATATATATATATATATCTGACGTATGTCATGCTGTAACTCTCTTATTTATGAATTGGTTTGGAAATGACTAAGTATGTGTGTAGGACATACCAAGGTCTCGACCGAGTTCGTTGGCCAGCTTCATCCGCCATCTTGTTTCAAAATGGCGGCACGTTATTATTATTTTTTTTTAATTCAAAAAGATGTAAAAAAAATTTATAAATTGAAAAAAATTGCTTCTTTTATGTGTTAGCACGTGATACAAGGATTCTGGAAAAAAATTGTTTTGGCAATATCTTAAAAAATGGCCGAGATATGGCAGTGTGAAATTCTAGGGTGGTTGAGATTTTGAAACAATCTCATATTTGTTATGCTGTAACTCTGGTATTTAGGAACGATATAAATGTGACTGATCATGTGTACAGAACATACCAAGGTCTCGACCGAGTTCGTCGGCCAGTTTCATGCGCTATCTCGTTTCAAAATGGCGGTACATAGTGGTTAAAGTTAATTTTTTTAATTTATTTTACGAATTCAAAAAGATGTATAAAAAATTATAAATTGAAAAAGTTGTTTCCATTAAGTGTTAGATCGTGATATAAGGATTGCAGAACATTTTTTTGTTTTGGCTTTAGCTTAAAAAAATGACTGAGATATGGTAGTTTGAAATTCTTGGGTGGCGAAGTTTTGAAACAATCCGATTTTTGTTATGCTGTAAATCTCATGCTGAAATTCGCATTCAAATTCAGTATTAATGGAAACCGGGATTGGATCTTCTAAAATCGTGTTAGCTTCGGGTGATTGAGTAAAATGAGTTGGATTTTTAAAAACATGGACTATGAAAGCTACCTTTTTCTCCTGGTACAGGCCGGAAGGACTTTTTGTATTGAGAGTTACCTAAAATAAAGTCAATGGACTGAAAAAATAGTAAAATTAAATTAATATATATATATATTTTTTTTTTGGAAAATGGAGAGGGGCGGGGGGACTTGTCCCGGGTGAAAAAAAATCCTAGTTTCGGCCCTAAAACTAATTTAAGCTTTTAGTAAAAATAAAAAATTATCCTAAATTGTTACTGGATGTTCAGAAATATAGCTGGAGTGCAGGCAGAGACCATTTAGGAAAGTGATCCCCTATGTGACCTACAATCACTAGAATTAGAGATGCTTGAGGAAAATGGAACTGTTCAAAATGTTCACGAGCAACGTTTGAGAATATCACGTTCATCAAGAAACAATGCACATGAAGAGAGGCTGGTAAAAACCTAAACCGTTCATTATGTTCATAATGAAGTTATTTTTCTCATTTATTACCAGGGCTTAACAAGTTTCATTTTGAACTAGGCATCTCAAAAACATATGTATAATTTTATGCCTAGGCCAACATGTTTAGGTCTACTGTTATAGATAATCTTATAAAAGTTTTGAACTTACCTTGGTGCTCATTCGTTTAACATTAACAGCAATTAAAGGCAGTAAAACACAATTTTATTGAGAATAATACATTTTACAAAACTCAGGGATTATTTTTTGTCTATGCATATGCTTTTAGTTTGATCACTGTTTCTCACTGCTTTGGATGGATTAAAACCCTGTTCGTTTTAATGAAAATCACATTATTAAGGCTGTCCAACTCCAATGATGATTTCTGATAAGGTCCATTTGGTGATGGGCGATAACGATATGTTTTATCGATAGTATGGACAATTCTATTTTGTCGATAGTATAAATTTTTTTATCGATGTCTTCAGCGGATTAATTGCTAATTTTATTTGATATACGATTCGATTTTTATGAAGAATTGACATAAAATTTAAGACTAGCTTCACTGTAAGTTGATTAGTTTCACATTAGCTTTTTCACATCACCTCTTGAAATAATAGGGATCTTGTTTAAGATTCCAAGAAGAGCCGAGGATAGCCAAAACTCCCACAAGAAGCTTCATCCAACAAAACATGCTGAAAATGGGAGATGAGGACAATATAGAAGCCAATACAGGAAATTGCAGCGCACTCTTGCGGAGAGTATCAGAACTAAAATATTGTTGAAGGGGGGGGGGGGCAAACCAAGACGAATGGTCCAAATTGTGGGAGTATCAAACACATAGAACCTGAGATATTGAATAAAGAAGAAATGTACACTATTCAGGAGTGCCACATAGTGAATAGGGCAAAATTCTAAAAAACATTTAAAATGATCTGATCTTCACTAAAATTATGTAGAAATTAAAGAAACTTAAAAGAAGCCTAGCAATGATAAAAGAAAGGGTGATGAGGCAATGGAGTGGAAATTTAAAAAAAAAAAAGCCTGATTCTACCTTGAATAAATATCTGAGAGATTTAAGCTTAATAGTGGACATGTTTTAGTGGTGCATGGGGGCAAAATTTTAAAAACACATTTCAGATGTGACTGGAAGGGGTTGAAAATGCCGAAAAGCTGCCTAAAACGGAAAATCTGAAGTTAAAACTCCATAGCATGGAAACTAAAGGGTATAGGACCCAAATGACCCACAATAAAGCTTGTCCCAATAGTTCATAATTAGACCATTTTTACATTTTTTTTCTTACCAACTGCAAGTGACATTCACATACCAAATACTGGTTCAAAATAAAATAAAAAAAAATTTATTGCTGCAAAAATGTGCTGTCGCTCAATGTCGAACATCCATTTTGTGTTCTCAAGACCAAAGTCTGATGAATTTACCTCACATAATTCTGGAGAAAACATTATCAGACTACATTCCAGTTCAGAGAAGCTATAGTTAAAAGGTTTACGTATTCGACATTGCTAGTTTCAACAGATTTAAAAACACTTTTACTCTGAAAATGTTTGGCTAAATGTCACGTAAAAGAAATTATTTGACTCATTTTAAACTGAAACTTTGTAGAAATTTATCATTAATAAATTAACATGATATAACAAATATATTAATAAGTTCATGTTGGATTCTTTTTTAAATATAATGATTGTGTATTTTACAGCTTGGATTTTTTAAAGTTGATCATGTATTTAAAAAAAATGAAGTTTTCCTCGAAAGTGAACTACATTAATAAAATTTCTAGTATGCAGTGTTCCTATTCCATGTATATCAAATAATTCTTATTAACTTAAGAAACAATTCACTTTAGAAAATAACATACAATTAATTGTGTCCTAAAACACAAAAACCTGTGTTGTGTAATAAAATTACACATACCCCTGCTGTTTGTTCTCTGTAAAACATTAAATGTGACGTTATATATTGAAATATTTTGGTGTATGCTTAAAAAGCAGAGAGTAGATTATACTCTAACACGCGGCCCAGTTAAAACAATCGTTGCGGCCAGCCTTGGTTGTATTCTTATATATTTTTTTTAAATGTATATATAAGTATCACATTGTACATTCCAAGTATCACTTTAAAAATGTTGCAATACCAAGACTTCAGCAAATTTTATTAATAATTGTAAATTTCTGTGCCTAAAAAGTTTATTTAATGATATTGTTTCTATTTTTAGTCAAATCTGACAAGTTATTTTAGCTTTTGTTTTCTGGTTTTTTCCTTAGCGTCTGACATCTGTGGCGACTAATATATTCTGAAATATCAAATTTATTGGGGGCAATGCCCTCCCCCCCTAGCCCCCCCAAATTATGTTCCTGTAAAGAACTCTCCTCCTCCCTGCATATTTCTGATTTCCCCCTTTGTTCCCCCCAGCATGCAGTTTAAAATCTCTAATGATAATTTCAACTCTTATTTGTTACTTTATAGTAAGGTTAAATATCAGCTACAAAATTATTTTAAAAATAAATATAGGCCATATTTTAATCATAATCATAAGCTTCTTCACTAAATTTAATTGTTTTTGTTTTTGAAATGGGGATTTATAATCGCAGTTTTATAGTATAAAATCTGTATTTCTATATAGTTTTGCTATTATGGTAAATCTAAGAAAACATTAATAAATATTTTTCATTATTATATCTAGTATATATTTATTACATCATTTAATTTGGTGTTTAATTTTCTTTCAGAAAATGTCTGTTATCCTTCGTCTCAAAAATCTTTGCGTTTCTGCAACTGCAAAAGACATTAGGCAATTCTTTTATGGAATTTCAATTCCTGAAGGTGGAGTGCATATAGCTGCAGGAGAAATGGGTGAAGCCTTCATTTCATTTAATACAGATGAAGATGCCCGGCTGGCGATGCAAAAAGATGGAGGCTACATTAAAAATAAGAAGATCAAACTTTTACTTAGTAGTCAAGTAGAACAAAACCATCTCACTGAAAAAGCTCGACAGCAGTTCATCATTCCACAACCTGCCCTTCTTTCATTACAAGAGCCAGCAAGAATTATGACTCCAACTTCTCAGTCCGAAAAAAGAGTTCGTTGTCCTGGCTCATCTCGATGCTCAAGAGATAGATCTCCAGTTGAAATTTGTATAGACAGCCCAAATGAAAGGCGCACTTCTAAGGGAGATCGTAGTCAGAGTCCATTTCTAAGTAGCCGAAGTTTGGATCGTCAAAGTGATCGAAATGATGATTTTAGAAGCACTAACAGAAGACTTCCTGTACCTGTTGATAATGAGCATTCCAATCACGGGCCAATTTCTCACAGTGATGGTCGAGGTCAGTCAAGGTATACTGGTTCTCCTGAACGAATGCAACCTTCTACCAGCAGAGAATTACCACCTAATCCTAGAATCGAAGATATTTTTGGATTTTTCTGTGGAAGGCCTTTTATTGCTGCTCATATATATATTCAAGCTAATGATCGTGGCATAGAAAAAACTTTTATACGTTTTATTTCTGTGCCTTATTTTGAGAAAGTTTTTCTTCAAAATTTAAAATTTATGCAGGAAGGACGCCGGGAATTCATTTCAACATTTCCTGTTGCCATGTCCAATGCACAATTTTTTCAAAAATTTAAACCATGTGCAGACGATCTCACATTAAAAATGTGTGGTCTACCAATTTCATCTAAAGATCAAGATATTGTAAATTTCTTTGAAGACTTAAACATAAAAAACATTGCATTTGAACTAAATATCGATGGAACAGCCTCTGGTATAGGCTTTGTTGAATTTATTACTCCAGAAGACTTCCATGTTGCTCTTGCTATGAATGGCAAAATGATTGGCACTCACTACATCACTATATCAACTGCATGCAAACAAATGATTGCCTTTACTCAAGGTGTAGAACTTAAAGACGACCAGGAAGCCCACCTGTTGACGCTTGACCACCTCAATCCTCCATGCCTTTATATGAAAGGTTTAACTGAGGGTGTAAAATGTGATGACATCAAAGAATTTTTAGGCCGGATTAATGTTCTGCCACACACTGTTCACATAATGTTCGAACCTCATAAAACACCGTCTGGGCATGCTTTTATTGAACTTCGGCATCCTAATGATCTGAATGCTGCCTTAGAGCTGCATGGGAAGGTTATAAATCATAGCCGTGTTTCACTTGAACCCATTGCATTTAATGCAATGGTGAAACAACTTACAAGGTCTCCTCCTCCTGTTGAACATGTCGTAGGTAACTGTTACCACGAGGTCCTAATGAAGAAGTATTAAGAGAAGGATACCGTGTGGAACCACCTGAAAGACCATTTGATGAACATGGAAGAATGTGCGCACCTTGACCCAGCCAATCCTATAGTGGTAGCAATAGAACAGAAAGCCGGTTCCCCCCATCAACAACCAAGTGTGGTTTAGAAGACTTTGGAACTTCTGTTTGTGTTTTGTCAGCATTTCTAAAATTGTTATAAAGACAGTATTAGAAAGATAAAGGCCTAACATCTGGTGAAGCTAGAATTGCTTTTCCAAGTCCTAGATATGTCCAAAGAACTGTGTGAGATCTGACTCCTTATAATTTTATTCATTTATTGTTCTGTTTAACCATGGATGCTTTCAAACTTTTGTTAAAGCTAACTTTTATGAGATAAATTATCCCATTTCAGTGTATAAAGTATAAAAATATAACATTAAAAAATTTTATTTGTCCACTTTGAGTATTGTTTTATAACAGTTCTTGTATAAAATATCTTAAATGATTAGGATGTTTTCGAGAATGTTCTGAATTCAGATATTTTGTTTTTACATGTACAAATATATGTATTCATAAATTCAATCACGCCATTAAAAAATACCCCGGAACATTTAAAACTGTTTAAAATTATGTTGTTATAAAATTGCTGTATTAAGTACATATATTTAAATGTTCAAAAAAGAGGAGAAATCAGAATTAGATTAAGAATTACTTGCATGTAGTACTAAATTGTCAAGAATCGTATATTTATGACCAATGTTTAAAAATATTTTTCATTTAAATATTTTGCATATAAATATTTTGCATTAAAAATATTTTAATTTAAAAAAGAAAACATTTGCAACAGTGTGTTTATGATGTTCTACGTAAGCTGGGAGCTGATTCTGATGATTGGATTGCCGAAACCTTGGTGATTATTTACTATTCTTGTGCAGTAGAGTAGAAATTCATCGATCAGAGTGGGATGTTTCTCATCAGAGTTTTTTTTCGCATGCTTGCACTCACGGGCAGTGTTGCCAGTGGTCAACTTTTTTTTCAAATTCAATTTTCTTGATTGTCACCAAGTTAAATTCGCCTTATTTAATGATAGATTAAATGAGGCGAAGACAATGGAAAAAAAAGTGCCAATCAAGCAGTCTGAATTTTAAAAAACAAGTCCACTGGCAACACTGTCCACGGGAAGAGCTAAGCCCCAGACTAGCTTAGTGATTTAAAGTTTCCTAAGGTTATTCTTTTTTTAAAAAAGCATTTAGCGAAGTAGAAATTTTAGGAAATATTGATATTGTTTCGGATAAACAATTCACCTTTCTCACATTCACATCTGCCATAATATGAAGCAGATAATTTTAGTAATTTTATCAATTAAATAAATTAACTATTATCTTTAATCGATTTCTGTTTGTGTTTAAATTATCAGAAGCAAATTTAAAAAAAATTCCTTCCGAAATGTTTTAAAATAACGTCATTTTGCCTAATTTTAATTTATTGTCATTTGATCATTGATCTTCTCACGAGTGTTTCGTGAATATACTAGTCTGTGTACGGGTCAAAATGTTCAGTTTCTGCCGCAGACCAGCACTTAGGAAAGCTATCTTGGCCTGACATTGGCCCAGTGTAAAATCTAAAAGTTCAACACAAGTAAAAATCAATAAAGTCAGGCCCGACCCATTCCAGCCCTTTTCAATCTCTACAAAACACTCTTATCTTTCTTAACTAAAATTACCTACATTTTGTTCCTTCAAAAGAGTAATAAATTGATATTTATTCAAATATTTTTAAGTACAGCATTTTTCAGATTATGTGTTTGCAAGCCTTTGTATATGGAATTACAATACAAATGCTATTTTAAATACATTCAAACAAAGACTCAATAAAAAATTCAATATGGTTTAGAAGAAAAGAAAAATATTATTAAAAATATCGTAATTTTGTAGCTCATTTAAAGGAAAAAAGGAAGATTTTTGTTTCCTTTAAAACTGCCCTTTACTTTTTAACCCTTTCAGGAGCAAAGTACTTTTAGTACTAAAATGTTGAAATAAATGACTGGCACCGGAATTTACGAAAAAAAAATTATTTGGAAATAAGAAAAAGACTATATTTCACATACATATTAAATGGAAAAGATTTTAGCAAAATTCTGGTGCCATTGTGGCGTTTGGGAATTAAAATTAAGTGGTTTCATAAACATACCACTGCCCCTGAAAGGGTTAAACCAAAATAAATTTCTAAAGATTCCATTAACAATTGTTAATATCACTATTACTTTTACAAAAAATAACAAAACTGCCAATCCGATATGGACCAGAAAGAATGAAGTGCAGTCCTAATTCTAATGAAAGGAAAATGGCCCGAGCACAACCCGCAGAGACCTAAAATATATTAGCCCCTCCCAAATCATAATTTTGGGTGTTCCACTGATCGTAGTGGAAAGAATAGGAAATAGTTTTTTTTTTGTTTCTTTGGGCCACTTGTTAATGAGGCATCCAACATTAAAGAATAGAAAGAGGGCATAGTAGTTTAATTAAAAAATGCTATTTTCTTACATAAGGCTCTTTTACAAATCCTTTGAAAGTTCTTTCACTCAGAAATCTGTGTACTCTTTCCTTTAATTGGTAAAAAGATGTGTAAATAATTTACTTATATGCACCATTCTGATTAATATACCGGGTGAACGAAAAAGGTTGGACTGATTTGAAAGAATCACAACTCTAAAAACAATTGAGGAAATGCAATTATTTTCTTTTCAAAGTACTCGTCAAATGTCCAAGATTTGTTAGACGTAGCTGTTTTAAAGTCGTAACATTCAGACGATGCTCAAAATAGATGATATGTAAATGCAAATCGCATCACACATTCGCTATTTCTTCGATGATTCCGAAGTGGAAAACGTATAAGTCTAAAACCATTGGAGGTAGGGGGAAAATGTCAATTAGAAAGTTCTTCAGTATCTTCGATTTAGTAGGAAAGGATCCACTATGTACACAAATAACCTAAGCAAAAAGTTAAAATTGCGCATGTGTGGTGCGATTTGCATTTTCCGATCATCGATTCTGCTCATCGTTTGAATGTCGCGATTTTAAAACAGCTACATCTAACAAATCTTGGATATTTGACGAGTACTTTGAAAAAAATAATAATTGCATTGACTCAATTATTTTTAGAGTTATGATTCTTTCAAATCAGTCCAACCTTTTTCGGACACCCGGTATATCTATTAACCCTTTACGCATCCTAATTATATTTTCCTGTTATGTAATTTATGAATTCAAATTTCTTAGCAAAAATGTTATATTAATGTCATTTTTTTCCGCTGCATTAAATAAATAAAAAGGTAATGAAATATCCTCATACCAATGCTCTTCATAGTTATTTTATGATAAAAATTCTACCAGATGCGTAAAGGGTTAATTTAGACTGAAAAATAAAACTTTCAATTTACATAGAAAGGAGCTACAGTTTGAACACAGAAAATTTTTCTGTAAGAAAAGGAAGGTATTTTGAGCTTTTAAACAAACTAAAAGTTTCAGTGGAAAAACAAGACACCTCAGACCTTTTTTCACTTTTACTATTAAAGCTGTTCTCAAATTCAAACTGTCTATTTTCTGACACATTCCTGAATTCATTTTTATTCATAAGAATAGGAAATTGGCTTGTGTTCTTATTTCAAAAACTGTGAAATTATATAGCATTTCCCATTTTTTGATACAGATAAGGATCTGCGGTAAATGCAGGCAAAATAGGCATTTGTAAGCTAAATTATGGAAGTACCACCCAAAAAAGTTCGTCATGAGACAAAAATTGTTTATAACTCAAAATGTAATAATTTATCAATAAAATTTAAGCATGTTTTCTTAAATTCCAAATCGCTTTAATTGTTCTGCCAATTTCATGTTGTTATGTTTAAAATGAGTCTGTGAATGTGCAGGAAGGGTTCAATCAAGCAAAACAGAGGACAGACGTCTGGTATTCATTCAATGCAATGAATTCATTTCATCTTCCTACACTGTCACAAAAAATTATACATTTCCTATGATTTAGAACACAACACTTGAATTGTTTTAAGCAGTGTTGAATTCAGACATTTTTCTCCGAGAAGAATTTCTGTGGCTCCGGGGGTGACATTTTACAGTTCCGGGGGGAGGGGGGAATTCCACTTTTCAACTATTAAAAGCTTAAAATCTTAAATCTTTGGGATGGGGATTTCAATGCTCCGGGGGAATGTCCCTTGGGCCACCCCCTGAATTCAACACTGGTTTTAAGCACTTGAGATGCAAAAAGCGTTAAAATTGGTTTAGATATAACAACGTGGAGACTCTTTATAACCACCTGGATCCACCATTGCAACTGATTAGCTAAATTCATAAACAAAGTAGTTTTTTTAAATTATTATTCAGCCTAATTTACATTCTTTTCAGAACTAGTGTCATAATTATGATAAATTTAAAATCAAATTATAGAAGGTGAAAATATAAGTTGGCAATTTTAATATCATTAATATAATTAATTCTGGTTTTAATAAGTCTAAATATACAGATAAATAAAAAGAGATTAGCTATTTTATATTGATTTTTTAAAAATTCGATTATAATCTGAAATATCCATCAAGAGCTTGCGAGCTTTTTTGCAACTTAAAAAAATTTATTTTGCTGTCTATGAAAATAAATCTGTCTAGTTTATCATACATTTGCTAATCGTTTCTGAGATCAAAATAGAACGAAGTTTATTTCCAAAAATTTTGTTCAATAATAATAGTAGCAAATAATATTTTATGCGCAATTAAAAATAAAAATAGATATTTTTTACTTAGGCCTGAATTGTTACATAGATAGCAGGCATAGACACGCTAATTTAAAATAATCACATTCATATAACCAAAGACAAAAGAACAGACTGTTCTTTAATATGAGCATTCATCCCTTGAACACGTGTAGATAACAGAAACATCCTTTCATGTAAATAACATTAAGGTATCCACACACTTTCAGAGGTGATTTTTTTAATTTTTTTCTTTATACCAATTTTTTTCTAATGACATTAAAGTTAAAACTTCGAAAAAAATATATAAATATTTTAGAAATTACACACAAATGAATTTTTAAAAGTGAAAAATAGTCAAAATTATGCAAAAATTGACATTTGCGCAAAACATGATCATTCAAAATCAAATCAATGCATTCACATTTTGTAAATTGCATAATAAAGAGAATAACTTTCTCTAGGACATAAACTAGCCGCATTATAATAGCATCTCTATAGCAGATGTTATGATGGTACCTGAAGTATTAATGTAATGAAAAATTCGTAAAATTTCTTGCAACTTTTTAACTTATACCAGTGTAAATATAAAACGAATTAATATATTGTCATGATTGTAGTCTATTCCCTTAATAAACATTCGTAAAATAAGTAAAATTAATTTCATGCATAATTTTTTGCTATAAGATGTTTTGCGTACAGTAAAAATCTAAAAAACTTCATTTTGAGAAAAAGCTAAAAATAACTTTTAAACGCGGTTCTTGTTGTAAAAATAATTATCATTCTTTAAAGGTTTAATTATATACTCCATGTATTTTCTTGGACATACAATCCAATTTAGATGCTAAATCTCGAAAAAAGAGAATGTAAACATTCATTTCAGCTTACTTCCGGTTTGCAGAACGATATTTCCGGTTGTAAAATTCTTCGGAAAGCTGTAACGGTTGTAACTTTAAACGGCTGTAACTCGGGTTCTAATTCAGATACAGACGCAATTAAAGCAGAATTCGATAGATAAAAAATCGGATTTCAATATTATTTCAAAAATGAAAAAAAATCGATATTTTGATCGAAAATGACGTTTTAAAAGGTGTGTGGATAACTTAACTATATACTACTTGACAAAGAAAGACAGTACATTTTCCCTCTCTGAAACAAACTAAAACACGTGCGTACTTGCATCTGATTGGTTACAAATATGGACTTAGGACTGCACATAGGGATATCGGGTTAAAAGTTTGCGACGCAGCACTTCACCTGTTAGCTCTAACAATTTTAAATACTTAAAAGTAATTATATCAAATTTTCAGTGATGCTATACAATTAAAAAAAAAATAGATTGTTCTTTTTCATTTATTTCATCATTTTATTTTTTGTTCGACTTACATTAAACAGGTGCAAACATTATTTTTGACATGGAAAGATATATAAAATTTATTCGCTGATACTTTTTCATTCACATCTCTCATAAATTGAAAATATGGGTTTTAAAAGAAATTATATCAAAATTCGAGTGACGCCTGGATGTGACTTTAAAAGATTTGTTTTAAAATTCATTTAAAATTATTTTTGGTTTGTCTTCTAAAGTATATTTACACATTCGAAAATACTTTTAATTTTCCAATACACCGAGCCTATATTATGCATTGAAATATATTTATTTCGATAAATTGATTTATCTGGTGCACCTTGCTATCAAAAATCATAAGTAAAATGTAAGTAAATGTTTTCTTCGCACCATAGTATCCAGACTAACTGAAATGTATGCAGATTAATAGTATGATGCAAAGAAAACCCGTTAAGCGTTTTTGTACAGATAAATTGAGGGAGTCTGAGCAACAAAGTGCCAAGCTACATTTTGGTGAAATAAATCTAACACTGCAATCTGTTGCTTAATATTGTAAATTATAATATACAACATATTATTTGTTTCTAATGTTACTTGAAGACAGCCTATGTCCTAGGTTTCGTTTTTGCCCCAGACATTTATGCCCTCTTTGAAGATAGCTTATTCACAAAAGACGCAATAGAAATATCATTAAAGTAATGGCATATTGTTGTTCAGAATATCTCAAATGGAAAAAAAAAACTTTATGTTATATATCTTGATTTGAGTAAACTGACATATTTCATAAGTTTACATCACATGTTAGCTTAGCCCCCGACTCCCTCAATTTTATTTAGGATTCCAAATAGTGTGAATCAATTTATTGAAATAAATACATTTTAATGATTTCAATTTTGGTATCATTTCTTTTAGAACTCATATTTTGAATTTAGGAGAGATGAAAATGAAAAAGCATCAGCGATTAAATTTTACATGTTAAAAATAATGTTTGCACATGTGAATATAAATAGAACAGAAAATAAAATGATGATATATAATTTTGTTTTTCAATTTATAGCATAGCGTCACTCAAAATTTGATATCATTATTTTTAAGACACATATTTAAAATTCTTAGAGCCATGAGGTAAAGTTCGACATCACAAACTTTTAACTCGTTAAGGGTTTTTTAATTGATATTGTTACTATTTTGTGGTTAATCATGAAAAGATGAAAAAATTTAAATTTAAAGACTGTTGCAATGAGTTCATAGTCATGATTTTCATTTACCTTCAATCACCCCACCCCAAAAAATTCTTATACTTCAATTTTAAAGTAACGTGTTATTTGCAATTGTTTTGAAAAATAAAATTCTTAAGTAAGTTCTTGGAATAATGTACAAAATGCATGTTTTAAAAGAGATTTTTTAAAAATGTTTCACAGAAACATTTAAAATGTTTCACATGAAAAGTGGTGTTAAATTTTACTTTGTAAAAAGTTTACTTTCTGATGCAAAATAGCAAGAAATATTACTAAGACAAAGTTACAAAGTTAAATAAGACATGTTACAAAGTTAAATAAAATATCAAAAATTTTATTAAAAGTTAAAATGAAACTTAAGCAGTGTAAAAAGAAAAAAAATAAATCTTATTATTAATTATATTATTATTATATTATTAATTATAGATATTACCCCAAACTTCACTATGTAAAAGGTACTCTTTATGAAGATGAAGACTAATAATATTTGAAAATTTTAATTACTACACAAAAAGCTGCAAGAAATGTTACTATGTAAAAAGTGCACTGTCATGGGCTGCACTGCATTAAATTCTACTTGGAACAAAATAACAAATTTAACCCTTTATAAACCACATTACGAATTAATAAAAGGAATTGCATGTAAATTTTATTTTGAGTTAATAAAGTGTTAACTAAAGGATAAATGCCAAAAAATACCCACTTTCCAAAAATTACACTAAATATGCTTAAATAAATGAAATGGTACTTTTAAGTAAAGTCAGTATTAAACATTAAAAAATATATCCAGACTTTGAAAATGAATTGAATCATTTAGAAAATTATTATTTTTATTTTTCTATATGATGTATTATAAGAAGAAGGATATCTTTAAAAAATCTATCTTTGATGATGTTCAAAAAACAATTTTTTTTCTTGTTTACACATTACATGTGCTGCATTTTGAATGATGTTTTGCTAAGTACGCAGAGTTTACAGTAACTTCAATTCAATACAAATGTTGGCCAATGACATCTTTTATTTTGCAGGCGAATGTCTTTCGAAAAAGAAAAGTATCTCACTTTTTAGGTGCGCTCGTAATTATATAAATACGTAGCACCTATAGTCGTCGTCTGGTCCGTCCGTCTGTCTGCCTGTCCGCATATAACAGCGCAAAAACTATCCAACCAAATGGTTTGAAATTTAAGATATATTATCTTTTCAGAATTTTGTCGAGAGATTTCAAATTTTACGAAAATCGAATCAAAACTTTAGAAGATATTAATAAAAATATTTGTTAAGAAATTTGAATAAAAAAAAAAATCGGTGCTTTCTTGTTATAGGACCTTTCGAGGTTTAATCGTCAAACGACCCAGATACTTATTTTATTACAGAAATTAATCTGCAGACGATATAATTCATTTCACAGAATTAAAAATCAGCAAGATATGAATATTTATATAACTAGCTATTGTACGAACGCACCTCGTTTGTCACGTTTGACGTACAATTTCCAACTTTTTTTTTTAAGCACTGCACTTGAAGAGGCTTTGGGTCCTTCAACCGATCTTGGCCTTCCTCTTCGATTTGATTCTACCTTGGACTTGACGAGCAAAGCTTGTGTGGCACAATGTTTATACTCCAGAAGACATATAGATTCACGTGTTTCTATATACAGTGGTGGCCAAAAGTGTGGACATTTTTTGAAAGTTTCATGTTTTTCAACTTTGTGTGCTTGTAGAATATATTACTTTTCACTTAAATACAAACATTTATATATCAAATTGAAGGTCATTTAATGTAGAATTTAATAATAAAAACAGTATTACAATATATGTATTACAAAAAAAGTTATGCAACTAATAGTAAGATCTATCTTAGATTTGCATTTTTTTAAAGTGATACTTACACAATCAATACTTGGTAGGATAAACCTTATTTTTTAAGACAGCTTCACAGCGTCTTTTCATCGAGTGAAAGAGTGTTTGGAGTTCATCTTTCGTAATAACATGGTGCCAAGAATCAATTATAGCTTCAATAAGTTGTCTTTTATTGGATGGACGTTTTTTTCGTACAAGAATTTTCAAACGTCGCCACAAATTTTCAATTGGATTGAGATCAGGGCTGTTTCCTGGCCATGGTAATATATCTATGCCTTTATTTTGAAACCATGCTTTCCATACTTCTGCTGTGTGGCATGGAGCTGAATCCAGCTGAAAAATAAATGGTGCGTTGTTGGGGAAGAGATCCCTGATGGAAGGTATCAATTTTGGTTCCAGGGCAGTTTCGATGTATTTTTTGTCATTCAGGATGCCATCAACCACTTGAATTTGGCCCACACCATCTGAAGACCTACATGCCCAAATCATGACATTTGTTGGGTTTTTTGTAGTTGCTTCAATGCAATCAGGATGAAGTGCTTCTCCTACTCTACGTCTCACGTATTTTCTACCATCACTACCAAAGAGCGATATTTTACTCTCATCGCTCCAGATCACTTGCTTTCATTGATTTTCTGACCCTTTAATGTGTTCTTTTGCACACTTAACTCATTTTTCGCGTTGCTTTTGATTTAAATATTGTTTTTTTCTTGGAATTCTAGCTTGTAGTCCAAATCCTGATAACCTTTTTCTTATTGTTCTTGAACTTACTGCAATACCCGCTGCATTCATTTAACATCTAATTGCATCTGAAGAAACTTTTCTATCTCGAAGGCATAACCGTTTAATTTTTCTATCGGCAGTAGCACTTGTGCATTATTTTGGCCTGATTTGGACTTATTTTCCACTGATTTCGTTTTTTCATAACGTAAATAGAACTTTCGTACACCAGAACAAGTCACTGAACCACCAACTTGTCTTGCAATTTCAGCATAAGAGAGGCCATTTTCTCTCAATATGACAATTCGGCTTCTTTTCGTAGATGTCCAATTTGTTCTTCTTGTTGATGAGATTGTTTAAAATTAGTTTAATTTAAAAAAAAGGACTTTAAATATTGAAAAACAGCAATACTCTATTTAATTGTACTATTATGCATCATTCCGCAAAATATTTCCACAACAATAACTCTTTTACCATCCAAATAACCTAAACTATAGTTACAGACATTTGATTGGTCCTCAGAATAGTGCTTGTGATTGGCTAGTACGCTTTTATTACAAAACACGTCCTTATTCAAAACGATTTGTGTTTGTTTGTTCTACTAAAATGAGCATAACATTTTTTTGTAATACAGATATTGTAATATAAATTCTACATTAAATTACCTTCAATTTGATATATAAACGTTTGTACTTAAGTGAAAATTAATATATTCAACAAGCACACAAAGTTGAAAAACATGAAACTTTCAAAAAATGTCCAAACTTTTGGCCACCACTGTATACTATGTGGGAATTCGCAAACGCTATTTCAGGCTAATCAAAACTGGGGATACTTATAAGTACCAACAAATAATTGGTTTGGTAAATAAACAGGGCCTGATCAACTTTATGTGAGACGCGGGGCACAAAGGCCATATTGGACCCCCTTTCTCTAAAAATTGCATTATAAACATACAAATTGACAAACACCCCTATATGCACTTTAAAATTTAAACCATATCTTTATGAAAAACGAATATAGTACAGACAGATGTAACAAATGCTATTTTTACGTAGATCATTTATTTTAAGATCAATGTTATGCTCTCCATAATCTATAGCAAGCATCTTTTAATGCACCTCAGTGATATATAACAATTTCAACATGTTTGAAATTGAACACATCATTAAAATGCACAGCAAACGATTTTTCCCATAGGCTGTAATGTAGCGGAATTCTTTTGAGTGTGTCTGTAAATTAACTATAAATGCTACAAACTACATGTTTAATACCGAACATGCCATAGACTTGAAGCATAAGACTTTATAAGAAGACTCGTGAAATTTTGGCACACGTTCTATGATCTAATCATTTTATTTCTTTTTAAAGTAATGCCAAATTTAGAGGGTTGG
The DNA here is from genome assembly GCA_963931845.1 of Maratus michaelseni. NCBI lineage: Eukaryota > Metazoa > Arthropoda > Arachnida > Araneae > Salticidae > Maratus > Maratus michaelseni. The sequence goes on from OZ007586.1 coordinate 21,609,898, forward strand.
AGAGTATTTTAAGCACCTTTCATCTGTTTGAAAACAGTTTTTTGATGGCGATGCCATATATAGGAATAAGATTATATCATAGCATAACACATATGATCACATAACACATTATGTTGCATAAAACATATGATTACATTCAGACACTTGCGTGTCTGAATTTCTAAATGTTTTAATTTCAGACATATCAGTATTCAGACATTTCTATCAGTTCGTTTATGCCATGATTATAGTAAGACACTTATATGTCTTAACTTCAGACACTTAAGTGTCTGAATTACTTTTTCAGACACTTAAGTGTCTGAATTTAAGACAGCGTATTGAAGCGATTTGGAATCGAAATGAGTTTTCCCCTTTTTTTAATAAATAAATTTTTTATCGAGGTATAAGGTATTTGTGTCACTTGATGACACGTTTTTCTTCTTTCTTAGGCTGCTTCGTCGGAAATTAGGTTCAAAACGCCGACTTTGACAGTATTTACTAAAAGATCTTCTGCCTTTATCAAAAAATGGAAAACGTATTTCGATTACAAAGTTTCTGAATACGAGCATCACCTACCAATTTGATACATTTGCGAATGAAAATGAATTAAAAAATGTGTCAGAAAGTAGCCAGTTTTGATTTGAGAACAGCATTAACACTAATTATATGTAATCATATGCATTTTCTCTGTTTTTATAATGTTGCGTCCAATATTTTGAACAACTATTATATCTACATAATAACATAAATATAAAATAAAAAGGTGATAACTAAATGATACTTTTACTGTTTACTCTCTTGCTTTAAAAATGCACGATAATATTTCTAAAATTGATATGTAGTATCTAGTGCAGTAATCTTTTTTATTTAATATGCAGTTACATGAATCTTCTTGTGTTTCAAAGAATTGTGAATTATTTAATTCGTCGTTAGTTAAAATTATTATATCACCTGTTATTTATTTCTTATTTATACTTTGTAAATTCAATTCAGATTTCGAGAACTCTTCGAATTATTTTTATTCGTAAACCCGTACAATTTGGTATTATTGTTCAAATACGAACGAATCATAGACTTTTTTCTATAAAAGCAAGGAATTATTTAAGAAAATATCGTCAACATCGATTTTTGAAACAATTGTCACTAAAAGGTTATCCGAATCCGGATGTAATCGTTTAAAATTCAAAATGTTTCCCACTTGTAGGAAAAGTATAATGGAAATATCGGTTTTAAAACTTTTTATTAAAGTAGTTCGTTTATATCAAAATAACATTTCTTATGTACTTCTATTACAACTATAAATGTTTCTTAGAAACCCCTGACAACTGTATAACCTACTGAATGAATTTTTAAGCTGCTGTAGTAACTCCTCTATACCGACCCGATAAAAGATGGTGAGTGGTAGCGAGATCGGATCGTTGGCACAGAGAATTTCTCGTATAAATTAGAAAATAGAATTTATTGCATACCAATATTAATTCTAATGAAAATATGTACAAGAAAGTTAATTACAGCATTTAATTATTTTTCGTGAGTCAATCGCTTATAAATTAATGACCTCTTGACTCCAAGTGTAACTGAAACAAACAAAAGTCTCTAAACATTGCAGTCAGTCGTGACTACAAAATAAAGTTCATTCGGAACAAGGCTCGTCCGTTCCTTCTCTTCGGAAGATCTACTAATACTCGTTAATTCTGAGTCTAAGAACTCTCACTCTCGCACTTGGTGTGCTTTTTCACTTCGCTGGGATTTTCACCGGATACCTGCTGTATCAATTCTAGAGGTCGGACCTCACTAGCGCTTACACCACGCTGAGTTAGAAACTGACGTTTCCTTTTCCCTTCTCCAGAGAGTCAACACTCTCCTTTTCGATCTCTCCAAAAACTGTCCTCTCTCACTTTTTCATTCTCGCAGGAGAACTTCTTCTGGGGGCGGGGGCTTTGTCGAGGCGGGCCCCTCGAAACTCTCCAGCCTCTTAGCAGCCTTGAGATCCCTCTGTTTCGTTTTCACTAAGTCCGTCATTGGACGTTCTAAGACAAAGGGCAAAGTTTCGGGCGCAAACCTAAAAATCGTGTGCAGAGATCGCTTCTCTCGCAGATGAACTCTTTCCCACGAACTCGGCAAGGATCAAAGCATAAGACCCCTTTTTGGGTAACGCCTTACCACTTCATCACTGTCCGAACTTTCCGCTCACAGTACAATAGCATTCGGCGTCTGCTAGTCTTCAAGGCAAAAATAGCGAGGGAAGGTATGCAGTTAAGTGTACTCACAGGAAATGCTAGAATGACACATAGTGCAGCTGGATGTCGAAGCTCAAATTCTTTACACTGCATTATGCAACCTGATTTTTTTTTCTTTCGGAGTTCAAATCAAAACTTTTCTCTTTACTTGCGTGCTCATACTTAGAGCTGAAATTCTTTGTCTTGGAAACTCATACCATTATTTATTCCTAGACTGCATTACAATGGACAACATACAAATATTTGAAATATATATTTTTTTTTAATAAAAGAACAGTAAACAGTTTGTGGTAAAATATAGTATTTAAAACATATATTTTTTTTACATACAGTTAATTCTATAGCTTTTATTTGATAACAACGAATAACAAATTAACATATTTATTTGATAAGGATACGGTCCACTTAATAAGTGAGAAATTATTTATTTTTAATGAATTTAAATGAAAAAAAATGGACACGGAAGAAGGACGTGTAAAAAACAACATATTTACATGTACACATGTGCATACATTTGCATACATAGATAGCCTGATATCAAACAAAAATATATTTCAATGTTCATCAATTATTTAAAAGAAAGTAATAAAAATAAAATATTTTTAAAATGGTTTTAATGATATTAATTTTATTTCCTTTTTCGCAGATTTTAAAAATGCATAGAACTGGTAAAATGTTATGTGTATGACTTCTTTCATATTCCGTAGGAGTAAATAACTTAATTAGTCTTTTTCAATAAAAGGAAATTTTCATAAATAGTAACCTAATTTCTAATCCCTTTTTTATTGTAAGATACTGAAGGCTTACAAGGAAGAGATTACAGAAAAATAATCACTATATTTTCAAAGCATTTTTGGCGGGCTTACAGTCAATAATCTAAATTAAAAACACACGTTTGTTTCATTAGAAAAGATTATTCGGATTTTCTACAATTAAATTGATTAGAAATTTAAATTAACCAAATATTTTTTTTTTCATTATTCGTCTGAAAAGAAAAACATTGATAACTTATCTGGCCTAGCAGTTAAAAAGATATAAATAATTTAAAATTTTAAAATTATATTTGGCATTGAATAGAATTATACATTTAATCATTTTTTTCAATGAAACTTTCAATGAGTGTTGAATCCCGAAAAAAAGCGCCAGGAAAAAAAAAAAAAAAATCTCACAAGGAGACCGTCAAACATGATGCGCACAGATTTTGATGTTTTTAAAGTATGTTGTAGGGGTCATACCCCTAACTATTCAGGTCAAAGGTTTCCTTCAAATGGGCTTTAGTTTTCGAGAAATTTCGGGTTAAAGTTCAGCATGCATTTCAAATACCCATTAGTTCACAATCTTGAACGAGGTCTTCGTGGCTCTGTACTAACGCGCCTGATTTGAGAGCCGGAGATGAGGGTTCTGTCCTCTCATGTGACTTTTACCTTTTTAAAATAAATTTTATATGTTTTTCGCGTTATAAGTTTTATGCAGATTTACGAATTCTGCATCTTTGAACTTTTTGATATTTTCCTAAAAATTCCATTTACATTTTCGAATTTTTCGTGAAAATTTATAGTTTTTGCGCAATTTTTATTCTAATATTTCTGTTGATGAAAATCCAAACTATTTTAAGTCTTGATATCTCGTCTTTTTAAACTGATTCTTGTTTACATTTATGTATATTTAATTATTTATTTATCGTATTTATGAAATAATGCATTTTTTTAGCTGCATTTTCTATTTAAAAAAATTTAAATGATTAAGAAAAAATTAACAAAATAATGTATCCTTTTAATATTTGATTTGTTCTAAATATATTGAAATATGTTAACTGCTGAAATACTGAAATATTTATCATTACCGACATCGACATTTTTAGTTTATGAAATATGGAACTAATTGTGTGATACATATCGCAAAAATATTCTAAACAAATTCCGCATTCAAAATTGCCTTTAAATATATTCTTTCCGTAAATTGTTTTAACAATATTGGAAGAATGTATAAATTAGCATATTATATATTCTTTAAATACTTAAATTGTGATAAATATATTTAAAAATGCATTAAATTTGGAAAAGAAATTATTTCAAACATGGTAATTGTCTTTAAAAATACTTAAATTGTGATAAATATTAAAAAATGCATTAAATTTGGAAAAGAAATTATTTCAAAACGTGGTAATTGTCTGCAAAGGATTAAACGAAATGGATAAAAAGAAAATTTTATTTATTCTGATATTACCGTAAAAGTCATTGCAGGCGATTTTTTTTCAGGTATTTTTATAGCTATTGTAATTTACAAACGATTTTTCATTTCTAGTTGAATTTTTCTGTATGGCATCGACTTGTTAGAATTAAAAAAAAATAATTGTAATATAATATTTTTTATTTGTGCAAATCAAAAATGATGTTGAGTTTGAACTTTGCAGTTAAATGCATTTAAATAACAATATATATATATATATATATACATAACTGGCTAAAACTTGGATATAAGCGTTATTGTTTTAATATTTTATTACTCCTTTCAAGATATGTTGTTGAAATTACCTAATCATACATACCTTTAGAAGATTTGAAAAAAAAAATTGTATAAATTATAAAAGAATACAAAATTTTATTTAAAATTTCATAAAGTTAAAAAAAGTATTATTTTAGAACGGTTATTAAAATATAAAGGGTAAATAATAATAAAAAAATAAACAAAATCTAGACATAAATTAGTTAGGAATTTCGTGAAATATTAATTTCAAAACTGCACCAAAAAAAAAAAAAATGTAAATTATTACGAAAAATTCGAAAATGTAAATGGAATTTATTAGGAAAATATCAAAAAGTTCAAAGATGCTGAATTCACAATTCTGCATAAAACTTATAACGTGACAAATATATTAAATTTATTTAAAAAAGTCACATTAGAGGACAGAACCCTCATCTCCGGCTCTCAAATCACGCGCGTTAGTACAGAGCCACGAAGACCTCGTTCAAGATTGTGAACTAATGGGTATTTGAAATGCATGCTGAACTTTAACCCGAAATTTCTCGAAAACTAAAGCCCATTTGAAGGAAACCTTTGACCTGAATAGTTAGGGGTACCTGCAAGATACTTTAAAATCATCAAAATCTGTGCGCATCATGTTTGGCGGTCTCCTTGTCAGTAAAAAATTGGCCGCAGAATAAAACACCCAGGAAAAATGGTCCGACACATAATTGTTGAAAAGGATTTGTCAACAGAGGCTGATTATCACAGGGGCACATGGGACAAGTGCCCCGGGCGCCCATTTTCAGAAGGTCTCAAAATGCATTTTGTGCACTCTCTGAAAATAGACACTAATGCAAAATGTCATTTATAGTTCATAGAGAAAATAAATTTTTCCCATCATGTAAATTATTAGCACCTTATTGTGTTCTACTAGTGACAATGAATTGTAATGTAAACTTTGAAATTCGGAGAAGAACTGGTATTACATCAAGCATGTTTAAAGATTTATTTAGGATTAAAGATTTATTCACTCTAAATAGCATATAGTACAGACGATTTTACCTTCATATAATTTTTAATGCATTTTTAATGCATGTGTCTATATGTTTCTGCAATATATTATTTTTGAAAAGCTGCAGTTTAAATTTTAAAATACACGTTAAGCTTTATGTCATGTTTATAATACAATGCATGAATTTTCCTGTGAAAGGGGGGTAGGCGACATGGCCCGTGCTCCAGTTCCCACATAGAGATGATCAGGCCCTGTTCGTCTATTAATGTATAAAATATCTGGAAAAAATAGAACATTTCTTTGATCACGATTATTCTACATTTCAAATAAAGCAAGTGTGTCTCTTTCTCTATACCCTTAACATTGGGTCCACTACGAGAGGGACCCGTGACTACCTCTGTAGGTTTTCACACCCCTCGAGTTGTGGTAGAGCAAGTACGGGTTGGAACATCCCGACTAAAGGCCTAGGGCCTGGTTCCCTTTTGGGTTTCCAGCTCCGAAGCTGTTGGGGGACGCCGGCCCGTCTCCAAGTGTCTCGCGGTGACTCCCCGTGGTTTCACCGCGTATCGCAATGGCCTATGTCGTCGACACGTGGGTTCAAGGTTAGAGGGTCCGTAGGTGACGGTCCTCAGACCGGCCGAAGCGCCGTAGCGAGTCAAAGCTACTGGCGCGATAAAAGTCTCTCAGGACTTGGATTCGGTGGTCGTCTACGCGCGGAGCGCTCCCTCAGGGTGCCTGCGGCGCAGCTTGCTTTATACCCTTAACATTGAAACATACATGTTGTTATACAATAAAGCTTCCATGACAGACTCTCCCAAATAGCGAACACATCTGATCAGCGAACACTTTTTCAAGCTACAACCCTTATTTATTTTCATGCTTTACAGTAAAACCTCTTAATAGCGGACACATCTGGACCACAAAATTTGTTCGGCATTCGGAAGTTTACGTTATAGGGGACTTATAACATTTTCGCCAAATGCGACTTCGATCGGAAACACCGTTTACTCACTATCATGTCTACTCACACACGCACACCCATAATTATATGTAATCACAAAAACAACAAAAATGATATCTGTGGACCTGAAAATGTATAAAAGTATCAACATACATGCATACACACACATACACATATGGAATCATTGTAAAATAGCAAAATCGAATTCAGAAACATCACATGGAATGGTATACCAAAATTTCCATAATCGGGGTTTTATCTTGATTCCAATACTTTCTTTACACTATATGAGTCCGGAAACTAAAAAGGCCACACTATTATTTTAGATGGCAAACAATATATTGATTATAAATAATTCGAATAATATACATATTTATAATTAATATTAGAAATATAATTGCAGAATATTTTTTCATTATTTCATTAAAAATTGGATTGAATTTCCGAAGAATAAAACAAAATTTGATTGTCTAGCAGAAAGTTGAAAATATCTTGATTTAAAACTATGTATTATTTTAAATATTTTTTCGAAAGTATGCAAGATATATTTTTTAATATTTATTAAACAGTATATTAGCCATCTTAAGATAGACCCAAGATAATTTCTAAATAGTATTATTTCTCATATTTTTGAATAGCTAAAATACAAAAAAGGTTTAAAAAGTTAAAAAAAATTGCAACAATAATAAAACATTAAATTTTTCATCATTTGTAAGTACAATTTGTTATGTTTTCAACTTTCAGGAATTCCCCCCCCCTTTCCTTCGCCGTCACGTCGGAAAAAACGGTTCTAAACGCTAACTTTGACTGCATAGTTTGAAATATCTCTTTTCTTTTTCAATAAAGGGAAAAACAGTTCGCTTTCATAGTTTCGGAATAAGTGCACCTGCCAATTTAATACGTTTACGAACAAAAAGGAATTAAAAAATGTGCCTGGAAGTAGCCAGTTTACATCTGAGAAAAGCCTTGAACGCGTTAAGCAAATAAATAAACTTTAGCTTTGCAATCAAGCTCTCCAAATTTTTATCCCAAATCATTTAGTTCAATGGAATTTTATATTGCCCGTATATTGCCCGTATATCGCCATGTTCCTATAAATGCATTCTACTACAATTGTATCTAAATCACGTAACATGCAAGATGTAATTTTCTTTCATTTATATTGTACATTGTAAGCATAATTACTTTTATAAAATGAAATTTCATAAAATTAATATTTTGAATGTTTTCTAGATGTTGAATTGAATTAGATCTCCTCCTCCCCCACCCTCTTAAAAAAGATCTCATGCCATGCAAATGCAACATATCTGGTGGTTACGCCTGATAGTATAATTTTAAAATATAAAAAAGTATTTATATTCTTACGTAAGTATAAAAATTAAGTGTAATGGGTATTTATAAAATTACATAGTGAGCTTAAAATTTGGAATGTTTCCAGTTCACATAAATAAACAATACCCTAAACTAAAAATCACATTTTTAGATTAAAATAATAATCATTATTATTGAGGAGCCGAGCTAACTCAGTAACATTTCAGAAAAGAAATCAAAAATTTATATTGCTTGCAATTCTGATTTGTCGACAAGAGATATCTGTATGTCACAAATAATACATTTGAATTTTGTGATAATCGGCGCAATGTTATAAATATTAGATTACAGGGAGGCGGGCTAATTAAAGATGTAATACACTACAAGAAATATTGAGAATTGAAATTGTATAACTTAATTTATACATTAGTGTTTATTTATACAACCTGTCTACTGACCTCAAAATCGCATTAAAAAAAATCATTTTATTAAATGCCAGGTTTTTTTCCCCATTACAATTAATCCAAATTATTAGTAGACTTTTGAAGTGAAAATTCTATGTTAAACACAAAAAAGAAATAAAAATCACGACTGTTTTTAGCAGGAGCAAGTGCAACTATTTGAAATAGAAAGTTTAAGTTTAGGTAATTAAAAAAAAAAAACAAAAAAAAACGTCAACTTAGGAAAAAATATATGAGAAACTGTAAGCAAATTTTATACTTTTTTGTGCAAGAAAATTCATTAGTAATTGTAAAATATGTTTAATAGTAAATAAGTTGAATCATATTTCCGTCATACTTATTTTATTATTTTCTATACATTTAAAATAACATTTCTCTTTTTTTCGTCAATTATATCTCAAGTGGGATTTGCTTCATGTTAAAATTTTAATTGCAAGGACTCCGTACATTTACTTTCTTATTTCGATAAAGATATTTTCGTTTTTCTCGCGCTGTTACGTAAATGTTTCAAACACAATTACGCAGTTATTTCATTAAGAAACACAAAACAGCAACAATTATAATAATGAAAATGAAAATTGTTTTTCCGAGGAAATGAAATTCTGTTGCAGAAAAAAATCAAAATGATTGACTATTTTATAACAATCGGCATTCATCAAATTTCATGGTCACAATCAGTTTATGTTTATTGTAAGTGAACTAATATTCTTATGTAATGGACAGTATCAAAGAATTCTTCATTGTATTGACGCCCTTCACTATTATTTCAAATTGAAATTTTGATTAATTAGAATTTCGGATAATGTAAATGTTTTACGTGTCGTTTTAGAGATCAAATAAAAAGAGTCCTTTGTGTTGCGGGGAAACCCTTGTCAAACATTTCAAGATGTGAAAACACATTATTATATAATTTTTGCCCTTCCAGAATTCTGTCTTATCTGATTACGAAATCCCTTGATTTGCCAACTAGCTGGCGGTGGATTCGCGATTTACAAATTTTGAAACTTGCATTTTTTTATGAAAAAAAAAAGTTTCTTGATAAAAGCTACAATTTATATATATGAAAATATATCTTTTTTTAATGTAAAAAATAATTGGTGGGCGAATTTGTCGGTACTAAATAAAAGGGTAGGCGTGTCCAAAGTAAAAAACCCGGTGCCGTCTATTGGTATTGTCTGAAACTACTTATTCTAAGTTATAAAAATTTGTTTAAGGAGTTATAGGACATAGGATTATTAAATCTTCAATTTATTGCCTTTTTTTAAAAAAAAAGAAAAAATATATAAAAGAGCGGCAAATTTTGAACATAAAAAAAAAGAAAAGAAAGAAATAAACATGAAAAAAATCTTAATCTAGTTTATGACACAAAAAAATGTAATAAGTGTTCTTTGTAAACAATGATTAAAAAATTACTTTGAAATAATTAATTTCAAAATGTTATTTTTTTAAGATCCAATAGTTACAGTATTTTGATATGCGCCCGATATGATAGTTGTTGTTGATAATTGGCAGACGAATCTGCCAATACTAAATACATTGCAAGCGTTTTCAAAGTTGTTTCTAAAAAAATAAAAAATAAAGTTTTTCTTTTATATAAAACTTTAAACTTATACAGCACATTCTATACACGTACTCTTGTGTGTGCCGATTTGGGTGTTTTAAAGTATATGGCAGATGACAAAAGTGGTCTGAGTGTGTGTGACAGAGAAACTCCGCTGTAGTGGCATATGGTCGCGAGACAGATGGACAGATTTGGCAGATGTTTATGGGGGTTCAACACGTAGATAAATATTTCGTCAGTGTTGCCAGATCAAGGTTGGCCTTTTTAAATTCAGAAATTTTGAATTGACACCAAAAAATGTAATAAATAATTTTAGCTTTCTTCAATGACACCCATTCCACAATTACCTAAGTAAAAATTCGAATTTCCAGTGTGAATTCGAAATTTCTGAATTGAAAAAAGTCCAAACTGGTAACTCTGTAGCCAGATCGGGAATCAAGTAATGGATCACGCTACTTTTCAAAACTCCAAACTACTATTTTTCTAATCGGGCTACTTGTGCATTTTGGGGCTGCTTCTAAAAATTTGGGCTATAATTCACTAATTTTAATCCCCCAGCTCACTTCCTTTTTTTTTTAGTATTTAAAACATCTATGGACAAATTATGGAAAAATTATTCGGCAACACACTTTTAAATAATTTATTTTCATCTTCGGGATGGAAACATTATTATCTACTTTCAATTTTAACACGTAGTGTCATGGGCGAAGAGAAACAAGGACAATTATAAAATCAGGCTTTGGACAACAGAAGATAACATCAATAATTAAGCGTGGTTGATGTCGTTTGTGTTCCTAACCACCGTTTAAAAAGTCATCAATCACTGTCATATGTCGTCTGATCTTCCTAGCATTTAGCATAGAAGTATAGATGGTATAGATAGGTAGTATAGATAGTGCTACTTTATCCAACCACTAGAATTTGCCGCCATACTAGGTACTCATTTATGATCTAATTTCTACAGCATTTTGATAGTTGATGGCTAGTGGCTAGATGGTATAGATAGGTAGTATAGATAGTGCTACATTACCCAACCACTAGAATTTGCCGCCATACTAGGTACTCATTTATGATCTAATATTTACAGCATTTGATTGCTAGTGGCCATGGACATAGAGAGAAGGACAACTATCAAAATGCTATATAATTGTAAGTATTGGATCTTAAAGAAAGAACATTTTGACAATAATTATTTTAAAGTATTTTATTTAATAACTGTTTAGAACATATAATACATTTTGTTTGCTATAACTAGTTTAAGATTTTTTTTAATGTTTCTTTCTTTCTTTTCTTTTTTTTATGTTGAAAATTTGCCTCTCTTTTATATACACTGCTCAAAACAATTAAAGGATATTGCAGTTTTAGGTGGATTTTGTATCTGGGAAACTTTTTAGCTGATTGATACATGGTCGACAGACATAGTAGGTTATATGAGAATAAATTACACATGTTTGGCAGAAAAAAATGCATTTTATTGCGCATTTGTGTACAAAAGGAAAAAAACACAATTTGTGCATATGAGAAAAAAAGAATAAGAAAAGGTGTTTTCTTCAAAGAAAATCATTTTCAGTAGGTGGTATGGTTTCCACGGGCGGCCAGCAACGTTGAACACCTTTGAGGCATGGACTCAATGAGGCTATTAATGACGAGTTGGGGTATTCTGCCCCACTCTTCCAGAAGAGCTCTTTCCAGTGCTTGGAGAGTTTGTTGGGGTTGTTGGCGTCCAGAAACTCGTCTTCCTAGAGCGTCCCAAACGTGCTCGATTGGATTCGTGTCTGGAGAACACGCTGGCCATTCCATTCGAACGATTCCTTCCTCGAAAAGGAAATCCTCCACCAGGTTTGCACGATGTGACCTGCAGTTATCGTCCATTAAAATGAAGTTATCTCCGATTGCTGCAGCGTAAGGGACTACAATAGGTCTGAGGATCTCATCCCTATATCGGCGACCAGTCAGAGCTCCATCTCGAATGATGTAGAGGTCAGTGCGCCCGTCAATGGAGATGCCACCATACACCAACACTCCTCCACCGCCAAATCTGACACTTTCGTGCACGAACGCAGGATTATTCCTACTGCCACGGTCCCTCCAGATGAAAATACGCCTATTATCCGGATGCACAGAAAAACGGGACTCGTCAGAAAACAGAATATTGCTCCATTCATTTCTCCTCCAGTTGACATGCTCGGTTGCCCACTCCCTGCGGTCGCGACGATGCCTTGATGTTAATCTAACACATACCATCGGTCGGCGAGCGTACAGACCTACAGCATGGAGCCGGTTTCGGAGAGTCTGAGTTGAAATCGTGGTGCCTGTAGCAGAGCGAAGGTGTTGTTGGAGAAGAGTAGCGTTCATGTTTCGGTGTCTCCGAGCTGTTAACGCTAAATACCGATCTTCATTGGGCGTTGTTGCTCGTCTACGACCTTGCCCTGGTCTTCGGCCTGCACATCCACTCTCCAAAAAACGGTTCCAGACCCTGGAAATGACACTTTGTGACACTCCAATGGCTTGCGCTACTTCGGCTTGAGTTTGGCCCCATTCTAACCTATCAACAATTCTCCAAGCTTCTGAATCTGTCAAATGACTTCGCTGAGACATCGTACTCATCGGAATAAAGCAATCACTGAATGCCGATCATTCTTGTCTTCATTCTCTTTTATCCAGTTGAAAGTCAAATTTCATTCGCTGCCGCTGAAGCGACGTTTTTGACGTCGAACTCAAAATTTGCATACTCCACAGTTTGAAAACCAGAAAAATTTGCATTTGTGATTCTCTTCTTCTATTTTCGGCAAAAAAAATTTCGTTTATATCTTTATTTTATATAAAACTTTAAATATCCTTTAATTGTTTTGAGCAGTGTATTTTTCTTTTCAAAAAGAAAAAAAGAAAGAAACTGAATATTTAATAATGCTATAATTCCTTAAACAGATTTTTATAGAATATGTAGTTTCAGAAGATACCAGAAGACGGTGCCACTTTTTTTTGTCTTGGGCTTTTTAACTTTGTAGACGCCTGTGATGTATTTAGTACTGGCAGATTCGCCTGCCAGTTACTTGTTACATTTAAAAAACACATAGTTTCAATTTTTTTTTTCTGCATAAAATCAGAATTTTGCAAGTTGCAAAATTCGTAAGTCATGAATCCACTGTCAGCTAGCTGGCAGGTCAATGATTTCTTAATCAGGCAAGGTAGATATACTATACATCTTTCTTTCTGCTTTTATCAAGTACCTGCTCCAAATTACCTGCCAACTCTCCGGCTAATTTGATCAATCTTGAATTAAACGCCATTCGCTTTAGGACATTATAAAATATGTAAATACAAAACCGCAGACCGAAATTCCATTACGAACAAACATATCTACAGGAATGCTTGAAATGCTGAAAACTGGAATTTTTCGAATCAAATCATTTTCTTAATCTTTTCCCTTTGTACCTTAGAAGGTAATAGTAGTCTAATAACGAAAATACTGAAGGCGAACGATTTGGATATTAGGAAAGGGTTGGCAGACATCAACAAACGTACGAAATAAATGACCCTAGCCAAGTCATAAGCATAATCTTGATTTAAATTACTTTCGTTTCAGGGTTTTTCAAAATATGTAAATTTAAAAAAGGCAGACCGAAATTTCATTACGAATTCTCCGAAAGACGGGCACAAAATGTTGAAAGTTTGAGACTGTTGAATCAAGTGAAGTCATTTGTTTCATGATTGTGCTTTTGAGAAACCCCGGCAGACATGAAAAAAAGTTTAAAATTGGAAAACTCCGAGAAAACAACTGTACCTAACAAATGAAAGTAAAAAAAAAAAAAAATAATAATAATCGATAAACTTGAATTTACAAGATTCAAAATTTCGTTATAGAAAGATAAGAAGTGTTAATTTAAAAAAGGTGGTAATGAGCAATTTCATTAATTTCAATTATCCTCTTCCACATAGTCACCTTCATGTTCAGGCTCATCCGTATGCCGCAAAGTCTGAAAAGTTAATAAAAACTTCTTTGGAGTATAAAATATTTGAACGTGATCTTTTAGTATATTCTCGAGTATTCCACCGAGGGAAGGAAATGAAAAACAATTATGTGCTTAATATAAATCAAATTCAAGTAATAACATAAGAAAGTTATTAAAACAGATTTAGGTGTAATATTTCATTGTTTGAAACTAAAAGTTATGCAGTAGGTGCCAAATTTATTATACAGAGTAGTCCAAAATTATTGATCGCATTTCATGTTTGAAAAAAAGAAGAAAAGAGCAAAATGAGGTCCGTACATGTTTATTGTTTTCTTGGAAAGACAATTTAAAACAGTTTTACACAACAACATTTTGAACATTAAATAAGTTTCGCATAAGCCGGTAGATGGCGCGACACCATTACGCGGGGAAAATTTACTGATAGCGTCAATCCGCAAATGGCTATCGTACAGGAAAAAGCAACGTGCGTTTTGTGGTTCCATGAAAGCAAATCCGTCGTAATTGTTCAGAGACGTTTACGGCTAGAGTACTCAAATCATCGTTCTCTAAGTAAGGACTTTATAAAACGTTGGTACCAACAATTTAAGGAGACGGGAAATGTGGAACTTATTTAATGTTTAGAATGTTGCGTAAAACTGTTTTAAATTGTCTTTCCAAGAAAACAATAAACATGTGTGTACCTCATTTTGTTCTTTTTTTTAAACATGAAATGCGCTCAATAATTTTGGACTATCCTCTATTACGAATATAAAATAAATTTTTCATTACTGTTACATGACACACATTATAATTTTAATTTGCATATATATTGAAAGATATATTACTAAACAAGTAAAATAATATCGCAAAAAATTATACGGATATTACTTTAAATGCATATAACACATATATCCCATTTTAGAATGTAAACGTTGGAAATAATCAGAAATAAACATAAGAAAATTTGCCATTAGATTACATTGGAGAAAATGCCACAAAATTTAATTAATTATAGCTTCGTAACTATAAAAGGAAAGTAATGAGTAAGATGACAAAAAGAATCAGTTTAGAGCAGAACAGAATGGTGTACAGAACATGATATTTACTTAACCATTTATGGAGAAATTAGCTTCGAAATATAAGGGAACTTTAAGACGACAAAGGCAAATGGAAGCTAGGATGAAATTATATTTTACTTACGCACCTACTAATTGTACGTCTAATGGACGTACTACGTTTTCGTAATGGATTTTATGTCTACTTTCTTGCATTTGCATATTTTGTAATGTCCTCAAACGAATAGCGTTTAAGTCAAGATTAAGCTAATGACTAAAGTAAAGTCCCCTTTTTCACACATTTGATAACGTCTGCTACTTTTTCTTAAAGTCTAGAAGGTCTGCTTTATTACAGGGTGATTCGGAATTCATGGTAAAAACTTTACGGGTTGGTAACTTACAATTCATAGAAATATGAGTCTATTGTGAATTTTGTTAAAATATCTTCACTACTGTTAAAGTTACACTGTATTCACTGTAACAATCATTTATTGCATAGAAAACCAGGATCAGAAATCGATTTATTTAGTCAAAATTACAGGGTGTCTCATTCCAATCCGAAGTCGTGTTTTCGTTCATATATATTGTAAGGATTTCATTTAAGTATCTTCACTACTATTAAAGTTATGAACAAACCCGCGACTTGGAGTGACTAAATAAATGGATTTCTGACCCTGGTTTCCTATACAATAAATGATCGTTACAGTGTCCTGTATCAACCCTTAAAGTTTGTACAATGAATTCAGGATCACCCTATTTACATTATTAAACTGCTATTACCTATTAAGTTTGTCAAGATGGATCACATGCTTGGACTTTTGGTCCACTTTTTGGTACTTTTGAATGATGATGTCTGCTACCCTTTCGTAACCTCCAAATGGTCTGTATTTCAGTATTTTCATTATTAAACAATTTTCATCTACTAGGGTGCAAGGCATTTTCTTGTATAACCATTCTACTACAATGTGCTTTTATATATTAAAACTTTAATAAAATTCCTTGACTATTTTGTCGTTGTCTCTTAGTTTATTATGGCATAGAAAACATATTCATTAAAAAATATACTCTAATAGCACAGCCAGTTGATGTGGCGTCACTATAACGTCACAATGGTAATAAACGATCAAAGTCAGAACGATGATCAAAAGCAATGACTTCTTTAAATGTGACTACATTATAACTATCAGATGATTATGACTTCTTGACTCCACGTCCACAGTGAAGTGACTGATTTTTCAGTAATTTGCAACTTGTCACATAGTGGGATATATCGATATCACAGTGACTGGGATACGATTCCTCATCCCCATTGTGTGACGACAATGATGAAAATAAGATTTGTATTTTGGTCACGCTGCATTCATATTTTAGTCATATTTTGGTCAAAGTGTTGTTAGGCTAGAGGAGTAAATTTTTAATGAATTAAAATCCTTTTTCTTCTTTAATGAATATTCTTCAGATGGTACAAGATAAATCTTTTAAACGCATAACTGTACATTTTCCCCACCTATACCTTACATTTTTAGCTCACTGCTAAGACTTCTTCATCATTATTAATGAGAAAATGAAAGTGGGTGGTGAATAATGTTTATAGAATGATTTAACCCATATTTATTAATAACTGCAGTGGACAGTGAGTGTATATTGTGAATGTGGTAGTTTTGAATGAAGAAAGACAGAGAAAAAGACAGGGTGCAAAAAAAGATTTAATCTCGCAGACAAGAATAAGACTGAGCCAAATAAAAAAAAAATTAAAGTCCACCACAGACGTCAAGGTGTTTGTGGCTATATCGAGAATTTTATGTTAAACAGTAGTAGCTCGTGATTTGCTTTTTAGAATGCTACATGCATAGCTGGTAACTTTAACGTTTTTTCTTTATTAACACTTTTTTTAATAGAAATTTTCTTCTTACTCAATTGCAGAATTTTGACGGTTAAATAAAGCGAAAGTTTCTATTTAAAATAGAGATAACAAAAGAAAAATGTAAAAGTTGGAAGCCATGCATGTATCAGCATAGAAGGCCAGTCACAAGACACCACTGATGTTAAACGACTGCAATCAGACCAACAGACTTGGAGTATTGTTTAAAAAAAATTGTCTTAATGCAGCTTCATAGGAAAATGTCATGAGGATTAAGATCGGGGAAGTAAGAAAGCCAATTCCCTAAAACGTCAGTCACAAGCCAACACTGATGTTAAACGACTGCTATCAGGCCAACAACAAACTTGGAGTTTAAAAAAATTTTGTCTTTAATGCAGCTTCATAGGAAAATGTCATGAGGATTAAGATCGGGGAAGTAAGAAAGCCAATTCCCTAAAACGTCAGTCACAAGCCAACACTGATGTTAAACGACTGCTATCAGGTCAACAACAAACTTGGAGTTTAAAAAATTTTTGTCTTTAATGCAGCTTCATAGGAAAATGTCATGAGGATTAAGATCGGGGAAGTAAGAAAGCCAATTCCCTAAAACGTCAGTCACAAGCCAACACTGATGTTAAACGACTGCTATCAGGCCAACAACAAACTTTGAGTTTAAAATATTTTTGTCTTTAATGCAGCTTCATAGGAAAATGTCATGAGGATTAAGATCGGGGAAGTAAGAAAGCCAATTCCCTAAAACGTCAGTCACAAGCCAACACTGATGTTAAACGACTGCTATCAGGCCAACAACAAACTTGGAGTTTAAAAAATTTTTGTCCTTAATGCAGCTTCATAGGAAAATGTCATGAGGATTAAGATCAGGGAAATAGGAAGACGAAATCATTCTTACACAGAGGAAATCCGTTGTTCTAGGCTGTAAGGCATCACTTTCTAATAGCACAGCCAGTCGCTATGACGTCGCTATAACACCACAAATAGTGAAAAGTATCACTGACACAAGGATGACGAAAATGTGATTACTTTAATTTGTCACATAATGACTCTCAAATGACCGTCATTTAGTGATACGTTAAGATCTTAAGTTGCCGTGAAAGATTTTTAATTATTCGAAACTTGTCACAAAATTAGATCTACTGAATTCACAGTGACTTGGATACGTGTATTCTTCCATGTCACATAATAATAATGACGATGTTAAGAGTTGCCTTTTGTTCATAGCACATTTACATTTTGCTCATGTTTCCGTCACGGATATATAAGAGCTTATTATGATACACATATTTTAATAGTGCTATTACACGGGATAAGTTGAAGTGACAAAAATTGCCGCGACTCTACAGTTTTCCAAACATTTCATTGACTGTTCCGGAAAAGGCTTTCCCTCGTCAGATTTCCAAGCATTTCATTGGTTGTTCCTGGTTAGGCTGGTAGACAGGAATATTACAGGCGACAAAATTGCTCCGACCATAAAAAGTAGCTTGTTTTTCGAGCAACTCTTTTTAAACCGTGAGTTTAACATGGTATCGCTCGAAAATAGCGGCAACTTCGGACACTCGTGTAATAACACTTTTAGCATAAGCAAACGAAATTCTATCATATGTTTAATTTCAATAAGCATTGTCGGGCTTGTATCTGCTGCGATACAGGCAATATTTCACATTACTTTTTTTAAGTCCTTTTTTGACACTCTGTATTTAATTTATGTATACATACTGCTCCGAGTCGTTTCTGGCGGCTCAGGATTGCAACTACTATTGTATATTCTATCAATCCACAAAATACGAAGCCAATGCATACTGACAACCAGACATTTAATGCTACCACGTACCAGATACTCGCTAATGAGGCTGGGTAATGTTTAGTTCTGATGGTCAGACGAGAAGTTACACGTCCTGGGACCGCGTCGACTGGAATCCAGAAAGTGAGCATGGACATAAAAACAATTGGCACTGTTGGTATGTAAATATTGATGACGTAATAACCTGATCTTCTTGATAATTGAATGACACCTCTCAAACACTCTCTGAAAAATAAGGTAAACTGCTTCATTAATTAGCTTATGATTACCATCAGACTATATGCAAATTTTAAACTAAATCGGTTTGTTAAATATATGATTTTAACTAAAAATATAAAAAATAATTTCAACCCTGGACCCTGCCACTGATGAGGTAAACTTCTGAAAATACTTGAATATTGCCATCGACAATGAACCTATGTGCTAAATTTGAGAAAAATCGTTTCATTAGACATGTTATTTGGATCAAAAACGTAAAAAGAAAGTTTTTTTTCTCGTATAGCCTGCCCCTGATGAAGTATTTTAATCAAGGGTAATATAATATAACCACGAACGAAAATATACAATAACCTCTATCCAAGATTCCGAAAAGTGTTCTTTATCTTTAGAAACGCCAGACAACGATATATTTTTGAGATTTAAAGAAGCATTTATAAAAACAAAGTTTTTTTTGCTGCCACTGATTTTCGGACACGTTTCCGAGTAGTTTTTATAGAGTACTAGCTTACCCGCCCGGCGTTGCCCGTGCCAACAACCTTAAATGTACCTGAAATCAGTGTTGAACATTTTTTTTATTTTTAAACAAATCTAATGTTGGGCCCCACTACCTTAGACAGCAAACACTGGGCGTGCCATACACACCCCCATATATTACCGTAAGTCGAGTCGAAAGAGCCATTACCCCTTCATAATCCAGCCCATAGAACCAGAGATAGAAAAGCACCCCTGGTGGTGAAAATCGAAAAGCTCTATCTATGTAGAGTCGAATGAGCCATACCCCGTCGTGATCCAGCCTATAGAACCAGATATAGGAAAGCACCCCTTATGGGGAAAATCCGAACTAAAATCAGTCAGCTCTATCGATGTCAAGTGGAAAGAGCCATACCCCATTGTGATCCAGCCCATAGAAACAGAGATAGGAAAGCACCCCTTGGTGGTGAAATTCAGAACTAAAATAGGTAAGCTCTATTGATGTTGTGTCGAATGAGCCAAACCGTGTTGTGATGTGACCCATAGAACCCGAGTTAGCTGCAAAATCCTTTAGTTACACCTTTCACCGCCAGGGGGCACAATATGTTCTATACGAACATAACTGAATTCATTAAGGTTATCGATGTCGAGTCGAATGAGGCATACCCCGTCATGATCCAGCCCATAGAACCAAAGATACGAAAGCGCCCCCTGTGGTGAAAATCCGAACTAAAATCAGTAAGCTCTATTGATGTCGGGTGGAAAGAGCCCTACTGTAATGACTTAACGAACTCCAGTGATCCAAGGTGATGATTAACATCCAGCACTTTTTATTAGGCATCGTTGATACACAAGTTAAAATAAGATGAACAATTAAAAAACATTACACTCTGCCATCAAAACCCTAGCGTACACAACCATCATATACTGTTTAAGCGCACACATCATTTTCCGCTCACCATCGTCTGTTCAACTCTCTCTGCATCTCTCTTAGCTTAGCTCGGTTCACTTCTTTTTGACCTGCCAACTAACATCTCTTGCAGTCTCTTTGCATATCGAAAACTGTCCTTTCGATTCGATTACACGGCTACAGTGCCTAGAAGTAAGTAGTGTGCTTATCGCCAATACAACCGCAATAAAAAAAATGTCCCTAACAGGAGGAAAACCAGATTCTCCGCGAGAGGGCGTCGAGTTCCCACCGCCGTTATTAACGTTTGAAGTTTCATTTAACAGGCTTGATCCTAATGTTCGTTTCAATGTAATTAACGCTGTATTTTCAAACAAACTATACGAATGTTTCTATTTCTATAATATTTTAAAGTAAACATATATTATGCCTGTTTAATGATAAATCAGTATGGATAAATCTGCAAATACTAAGAAAAGAAAAGCTGATCGAACATGCTCCGGGCTTAATTTCTAAGAAAAAAGTGCCGGAGCCCTAATATTCTGCGGTACTAACACGCACCCCCCCCCCCCCCCCCACCGTCACTCCAGTCTGCCTATTTATATTTCATACATTACCTTACGTATACTTCTAGGTACTGTAACACGGCTTACACGGTAGTCAACCTCCGAAGTTAGGCGACAAAACAATGGACAAAAACTGGACAACTCTAGGCCAGCAACTCACGAGTCAGGCTAGGCCATAGATTTCTTCGGTCGTTACACTGCTCTCATTGGCTGGCTGCTCCGTTGCCGAGGCTTTTTCATGGGAGGAGCTTGAAATAGCCTCGAACCCAAAATTCCATATACACGTTTTAATTTTTTTTTTAAATCTAAATTAAAATTTAAAAATCCGGCCACGAGGTATACTATCCGGTGACAACATCTACACATGACAAAAATTTCTGAGTCCTAGGTGTTATAATTACGGAGAAATCCGCGGGCAGGCAGGCAGACAGACACTTACTCTTTTATAGAGATAGAGATTAATGAATTTTCTCAACCAGAAATACAGGTTTTACGGATGTTATCAATTCTCAAGCAAACATTTTCATATTAGACATACATGTTTTACTGACAAACATGATAAATTTACAGCATTAACATTAACATTAAAATTAATGCTATTTTGTTACTCTTGCATGTGTAAATTCAATTAAATCAGTGGTAGCAAAAAAAATTATATGTATATTTTATATGTTTTTTATATGTAAATTATATATGTATAAAGCTTCTTCAAATCTAAACAATATATTGGTTTTTGAGGTTTTTAAAGATAAAGAAAAGTTTCCAGAATCGTGGGTAACTCGGAAGAGGTTACTTTGTATATTTTCTTTTGTGGTTATATTATATTTTCGTAGATTAAGAAACATGTGCCTTTTTTTCAATGTGTGTGATGCTTCGAAGGTAAGAAAACACCTTATAATAATATTCGACTTTGTGGTAAGCGATAAAAAACATAAATTAATAAAATGTAAGATACAACTTATTTTTAAGTGTTTTGTAAATAAAGTTTTTTTAACTCTGCTAGATCTTCTATGTGATTTTCCTGGATATTTCTCCTCATTTTATTGAAAACCTTTATGTGATAGCGTTAAAACTTCGGTATATTTGATTATCTAGAAAATTTAGAAGAACCTGAAACGGCGAAGAAAAAAATATTAAATATTATTATTTTCCCAACTTATGTAATCCTATTTAGATGGCGTAGATTGCAGTATACATAATGTCACCTTTGAATCGCTTTTATAATATACTGGTGTCCAGAAATTTAAGGGGCAGTGAGCAATTTCAGACGTTTCGTCGAATATCTTACTGAAACTCGTGAGGAAATGCCAGGAATGCCCTTGAACTTTGAGGATGCAAAGAGCATGTTTGACTTCATGTTTTTCAGTAAAGATTTTGTCGCGAGGACAATTAGGGGAGGGGGGGACGATAATAATTTTAATAATAAAACAACCATTTCGATCACCCAAGTAACAGAAAATGCTAAAAATGATCTGTCACTGTAGCAAATGACTATGTAGGTCATGTTCAACATTTGTGTGTATTTGTGTAAGTATAGTACGTATATTCGTGAATAAGATGTTAATGTTTCTGTGAAAAATTCAAAAAGGCTTTTTTATAGCATGCAGAGTTTTCAGCCGAAATTAACACCGCTTTCGAAAAACGTGACAAAAAATCGTAGAAATAGTATACTGTGATTAAAATATTAAAAAATTGAATATTTGATGAGTTATAGGTATTTTTATGAAATAAATTTTAACTGCGCATGCGCGAACTACAGCAAAGATTTTTGTCATGATTTGATAGTCAATACTATAGGGCAACTCATATAAAAAGACCAGAGAAATATCGTGAAAACTCAAAAAGTTACAGCAATAATTGAAAAATTGAGGAGAACATCCCATAGGATTATATGAGATTTCCTCCTCAATTTTTCAATTATTGCTGTAACTTTTTGAGTTTTCACGATATTTCACTGGTATTTTTATATGAGTTGCCCTATAGTATTGACTATCAAATCATGACAAAAAAATCTTTGCTGTAGTTCGCGCATGCACAGTTAAAATTTATTTCATAAAAATACCTATATCTCATCAAATATTCAATATATTAATATTTTAATCACAGTATACTATTTCTACGATTTTTTTTGTCAAATTTTTGGAAAGCGGTGTTAAGTTCGGCTAAAAACTCTGCATGCTATAAAAAAAACCTTTTGAATTTTTCACAGAAACGTTACCATTTTCACAAATATACGTGCTGTGCTTACACAAATACACACAACTGTTGAACAGGACCTACCTAGTCGTTTGCTACAGTGACAGATCATTTTTAGCATTTTTTGTTACTTGGGTGATCGAAAATATTATCTTACTATTAAAATTATTATCACCCCTTAATTGTCCTCACTACAAAATCTTCACTGAAAAACATGAAGTCAAACATGTTCTTTACATCCTCAAAGTTCAAGGGCATTCGGGGCATTTCCTCGCGAGTTTCAGTAAGATATTCGACGAAACGTCTGAAATTGGTCACTGCCCCTTAATTTCTGGACACCAGTGTAGATGTCTTTATGATATGTCGGCTGTTAATTGAAAAATGATTTCAATAACTTTCTTTTAGAGACACAAAAACTGCCATTGAAAGCTGTATATTATTTCCGAGAACTCTGTCTAAGTATTGTTCCATTGTATTTGGCCATAAAGGAAATTGACAGTTCAGAAATTGATTTCAATGAAATTCATTTATTTATTTTAAATAATTTGTGAATAATTTTCCAAAATTTGACACATATTCACTGACAACGTCAGTATAATATTTTTTTATTTTCTTGCTGTCTTTAGATATTTACATTTCAATAAACAATGTAAAATGAAATTTGCATATCATTGCTTCATTGCAAAACATAGCTATCTGTCAAGTCCAAATATTGAATGTAGTAAAGAAATTTCTGTCATTGTGTGTCAATTCAACGTCCGGTGACAGACATTGCAAGATATAGCTATTTATCATGTCCAAATATTAAAAGTAGTAAAGGAATTTCTCTCATTGTCTGTTAATTCAACGCCAGGTGACGTCAAATATATTTTTCTGAATTAGCCGTATGTAAGGACTGAAACCTATACTTGGAGTCCGGTGGTCTTGGATACCTACCCACTCTTGCAATTTTGGGGGAATTATTTTCAACCTCTCCTATGATGAATAATGTCCTGGTGATGTCTACAATTGCTGTCTAAGTGAGATTCCAGGTAAATTTTTGAGAAATTTTACCCAAACTCACAACTTTCTAAAAAAAATTCAAATGTGACTATCAAATTTTCTGTATACACAATGTACGTACATTCCTTTTATAAAAAACGATATACCCGACTTTATTAACCATTGTGGAAATGGTTGTTGTTTACGGTTGAGAATGGACCTCTTGACGTCGTCACTTTTTTTTAAAGCATTTTTAACGAAATTTTGTAAATTTAGAAGAATTTTTAACGAAATTCTGTAACGTCAGAAGAATTTTTCTTTGAATAGGCAATAAAAATGCCTAAAATCGTTACAAAAAGGATAGATGCAAATTATCAGATATGAAAAAAAGCCGAATTCAAAAATTGACGTCGGATGAGAAATCGTCATATAAAGAAAAAAAAAAAAACGTGGTCTTCAACTTCAATTTCCTCAAAATACCTTTAGCTCAGACATCAATCTAAACAAGAGTTAAAGCAATACTTAAATTTTGCTTAGGGGATGGTCTGCAAATAGAAATTATACCAAACTTTAAAAATTTCAATACTAACACCTAAAGTTGGCATCCTATTTGGATATTTCGGTTTATTCTACCTTCGGATACCAAACGGGAAGTCAGTAGATGGGGAATGGGACTTCTGCGTCAGCAGCAGGCGGTGGTGGCGGTGCGGTGGTAACACCGCGCCTGCTGCCGAGATCATAGTATAGTAGGTGGGTGGAATAGTCGTGGGGAAGCTATGTTATAGTAGGGTGGGGCGAATAGGTCTGCTATAAGAGGGGTGTATTTTAGGGGGGGCTAAATTAATAAATTTTTAAAATGTCTTATAGTACGAGGTAACGGTTATGGTAGAGTCCGAACACTGCCCCGCTATACTTCTGCCTTTTCCCAATGATTGTTGTAATTTGTTAAATTGGAATTTTTTTTTATTACTTATAATGTTATTGTCAATTGAGTTTAGAATTAAATCCACTATTGAAATTGAACATAATAAAAGTCCTCCATTCCTTGATGTAATGTTATCCAGAACAAATAAATTTATCGACAGATCTGTTTTCCGAAAAAGTATGGCTAATCTATCTACCATACCAAATAACGCATGTTCTCCATTTGCGTGTAAAATTTCAGCCGACAGATTTTTCACATACGACGGGCCTTTTTAGTATGTTCTGAAAATAAATTGGAAAATAAATTAGATAATATTCGTAAAATTGCTAGTAATAGTAGTTTTAAGGTACACCATATTAATAAATTAATCGTGGATATTGTCAATAATAAGAAGCCAGAAAATAAATTTCATTCGCAAAAATACAAACTTTATACTCTTCAATATTATCCAAGCTTTTTTGAAAAATTAAAATACGTTTCAATATCAGCTTAATAGCCAAACCTCCTCAGAAATTAAAAAAATCATTTGCAGTAAAATTGACCCAATTAATTTTGAGAATTATTCAGAAGTATATGAAATTTTTTAAAGTAACCTGATCAAAGAAATACTAATATATTGGCATGACCAGCAGGAAATTTAGTTACAGAAGAAAGGAACATATAGCTAATATGTTTACAAATATGGAAATAAACAACCAAATAAAAATAAAAGTAACGTGCGTAATTTAAAAAAAGTACATGAAAATTAAATGATAGCATTTCAAATAATAACTTCAAAGACCGTTCAATTATAGAATATTCTCATTTATTTTTGATAATGGCTCGGAGTGAGCCGAAACATGTCAATAATCTAATAAGAATTATTTTACGTATTATGTTTTTAGTTTACACTTTTTAGCATTTAAAAGAAATATATTACTAGTAAATCTGCAGATCACGTCAGCTCTAAAAGTCATTGTTTTTTAATCTCATTATTTAGCATATTACAATCCGCATTTTTTTTTTTTATATTACATACATATTTATAGGCTTATAAAATACTTCGGAGGTTTCAGAAATTAGAAGCGTTCAATTAAACACGGTTTATGCAATGATATTCTGAAATTCTTATGAACTTCTTATTCATGTAACTTTTCAGATAAAAAAAATAAACTTGTATTAAAATAAATTCTTTGTTTATGTCAATAGAATACAAAAATAATTTATTTTGATAATAAAATATTGCGGCAAAATAGTGCGAGTTACTTGAATTTTATTATTTTGATATTCTTTGAAATAGGGTTGCTAAGCAAGTCATAAATTAAAGAGCAAAGTAAAAAGAAACGCATTTTAAAATTTGTAAAAAATATGAAAATAAAATGTTTTGTATTTTCCGAACAGATGCAAAAATTTAAACAATTAATTTCTAAATTCTAATGAATGTATCAAATATTGGATAACAATCTGATGAAAATGAAATGATAGCATTTTAAATAACTTTAAAGCCCGTGCAATTCTGGAATATTCTCATTTGTTTTTGAAAATGACTCGAAACACGTCAAACAACCTAATAAAAGTTATTTTAATTTGTATTACGTTGTTAATTTACATCTTTTAGCATTTAAAAGAAATAGAAAAGCTATTGGATATATTTAAAACCTCCATATCGAAAATTTAGCATTAATTGCCGAAACGTCAGTTGAGGCTCACTGGTGGAGACGCGAAAAGTTTTTGGTTTCCGTCTGTTTGTCTGTCTGTTCCACGATAACTGCCGTAAAATGATCCGATTAGGTTGATTTTTGGTGGGTATGTTGGTGAGGTACCCGGAATGAGCTGTATATGTATAGTTTTTGGTCACATTTGGTTCATTCGTTCGAAAGACATAGAATATTTCTTTATAGGTCATAATGCTTGCCTATGGGAATGCAGACGATTTTCAAATTTCATTTTTAACTGAAATGAAAATCGCATACTTGAATAATAGATTTCAACGTAAAATGATGGATGCTAAATTTTCGATATGGAGGTTTTAAATATACCCAATAATTTTGAAAATTTGCCAATATATTTAATAGAATTTAGAAATTAATTGTTTAAATTATTGGAAATTTTTTTTGCATCATTTCGGGAAATATAAAATTTTAACTGCCATATTTTTTACAAATTTTAAAATGCATTTCTTTTTACTTTGCTCTTTAATTTATCAATTGCTTAGCAACCTTATTTCAAAGAATATCAAAATAATAAAATTCAAGTAACTCGCACTATTTTACTACAATATTTTTTTAGCAAAATAAATTATTTTAGTGTGATTTTAACATTCTATTGACATAAAAGAGAATTTATTTTGATACAAGTTACCGTTTAACTACTATAGAATGATTGCCGAAATAATCTAAAGAAATTAGAGTAGTAAAACGATCCTGAAATATTACAATAACTGGAAATTGAGAATATAAAAGTTATCACAAAAAATACTTTATAGCACCAAATCATGTTTGCTATTTAGTGAATTGGCAGTGGGCACGATTACGAATGAACCCAATAGGTTTAAAAGATTCCAAATATGCCTATTCTGGAGAGATTTTAGTATGCTATTGCCATCGAATTAAATCAGGATGTACTTAGATAAAATAAATATTATAGAATGACCATCCAAACTGTTTTTTGGAAACAAAAGTTGTAATAACGCTAGATTTCTATAATAGATAAAAGTGAAAATAGTAGGATTCAGTTTACATTTTATAAGTTGCTTTTGTACATGAGAATTATTCAAATTATCCATCAGATGCAGGTGTTTCGTGGTTGGCAGGTAAGTAAATATTGCTATTTGAGTATTAGGATAACATGAAATTATTTTCGAAAATGTTGCTTATCCTAATAAGACCACTGTGTAGAACGAAATCCAAGATATACTAGAATCATTCACACAATCAATAGGAAATCACGGATATAAATTTAATAAGATTACCGGGGGTTCCGGAAGAAATGGATTTTTTTATCTTTAGAATTACAAGAATAAGAAGTTTATAAGAATTTCAGAATATCATTGCATAAACCGTGATTA
The DNA here is from genome assembly GCA_963931845.1 of Maratus michaelseni. NCBI lineage: Eukaryota > Metazoa > Arthropoda > Arachnida > Araneae > Salticidae > Maratus > Maratus michaelseni. The sequence goes on from OZ007586.1 coordinate 21,637,888, forward strand.
AATTAACGCTTCTAATTTCTTAAACCAACGAAATATTGTATATGCCTATAAATATGTATGCAATATAAAAAACTTAAATTGCGGATTGTAAAATGCTAAATAATATGAAAAGTGAGATTGAAAAAACAATGAATTTCAGAGCTGACGTTGAGGCTCCTGATCTGCAGATTTACTAGTTGCTGAAACGGCAGTTGAGGTTTCACTGTGGAGACGCGATATGTTTTTGTTTTCCGTCTGTTTGTCTGTCTGTTCCGCGATAACAGTTATAAATATTAAATTATATATAGATAATATATAGCCGATGGTCCAAACCCTCTTTTAATTTAGTAAATTATGCATATAATGTCCCCCCTGTAGGAATAAGCAACTCTAGAATATTTAGTTTCAGTTAAAATTATCGTGTGGTAGAACTATAGGTAAATTAAGACAAACAACCAAGTAAAGTAATAGTACTTAAAATCTAAAATTAGCACTTAGTTTGTAGTATTAAAAGTGTTATAAATTGTCTAAACTCATTCCTTTTCAGATGCGGCGATCATGTACGCTAATGGCCCCGGTGCATGTAAAATCCGTCGTGGGTGTAAAGTTCTCCAAGTTACCTGCACTGTAAAAAAAAAAGGAAGAAAAAACTGCAAAAAAGGCTGTTAATATTTCACCTAGCAATCAAACACAGCTCTTTCGTTAATTTACAGTGATTACAGCTGTATAGATAGCGACATCTGTCGGCGTTGTTGTCATTATCTCAAACGAGGGGAATAAACACATTTAGGTCAGCGGCAGGTGCAGTCCAATAATGAAGTGACGCTTCGATTCTACGAGAAATGGCCGCCATTAGGAGCGAGCCTAGAAAGTTGTAACAATTACACCTGATAATGGATTACAAACATATTTCAAAGAGTAAAAGTAAGTTTTATCTTTGTTTTCTTATATTATTGTTTTAATAATATCATATAAATTCTGTTATATATTTATACGATACTAATTTTGTTTTTAAACCACGTGTATATCACGGCAGGAACTTTCACGTCATTTGTCTAAAATAAATATTTTGTTTTAAATCGTAAAAATAGATGATTTTGCTTAGGGGATGTTGGGGATGTTGATTTAGTTATGTTGTTTTTTACTTTACCTCAGTATGTTCTTCTAGAACTTTGTTATTATTACGTATAATTTGAGTTTAAGTATCACAGGGAAACTTTATGCAAGCATTTTTTTTTTTTTTTTTTTAAACAAGATCCCTGTTTTTAGCTATGCCTTATTACGCTATTATATATTTTTCAAAACTCCAGTTCATACGTTCGCATTCGAATATACTTTCTAAATCCTATAAATATTTTACCAGCTACAGTTTTCGGTTCACTTTGGACAGTAATTTAAGTATTTTTATTTATTTAATATATTTAGCCGATATTTCGAGCAGTGATTTATTTTCCATTTTCAAATCATTTATTATGAGTAATCTGGATGCACTATTTTATCAATTCCTAAAATATTCCTTGTTTGTTTACTGTCGCAGCAGTAATTTGCAGCAACTCGTTTAATGTTTTTGTCCATTATCTATTTATTTTTTACGCTTAATTTTAAAGTTTTTATGTGAACAGATTTTTTTTTTATTATTATTTTATTCTACGTTTCTTGAACTCATAAGTGTTTTTTTTTTTTCTCCCCGTGTTCATTTTTCAATCAGACCTGATATTTATGGAATTAAATGTAAACTTATAAAATTATCTTAGCATAAAATAAGTTTTTTATCAATATAAAGTTTCCATATCAGCAAGTTGCGTACAATAAGGTCTTGTTATTAATTATATATGAATGATAGTTTAAATATCAGAAAGTTTTGCATGTTCGTGTTGAGGGGTGGAGGAAATAATGGCTACATTGAATAAACAAAAATATTTAAATAGATACAAAAAATAACCCTAAATTTGTTGGAGGAAAAAAAAAATATATATGCATGATTTAAATTAGTGGGTATTTTCAAATACAAACAAACGGTTAAACAAAGTCCTGTAAAGAAATACTGAATAATTAATTAAAAGCTAGATAAAGTAAAATCTTCCTTTGTTATGATTTATTGAAAAAACATTTTATCTCTATAGGCAAATGACTAAAATTTTTGTGGGTGATATACTTGACCAAAAACCGAAATTTGTATCGTATATATGTATAACAGAATCTATTATATAATAATGATATTAAAATAATGATATAAGTAAACAAAAAGGTAATACTTAGTGCCCAAAGTCTTTGAAATATGTCTCAGGTTAAAATAAGAAAAAAAAAAAAAAAAAAAAAAAAAAACAATACACGGAGAGGGATGGGGGGGGGGGGGGGGTAAAATATCAACAACAAATGCTATAAGTTTTACAGTGATTCTGTTAAAATTGCATTAAAATTAACAGCAAAAACGGCTGTAGAATCAACAAATCTGCTGTAAAATAAAAAAACTGAACTGCTGTAAAATGAACCGCAAAAAATGCTGTGAATTTACAAAAGTGCTGTTTATCCATGAAAAACAAAACTGCTGTAAATTCACAGCAAAATATGCTGGCACCCATATTGCCAGCATTTTTTGCTGTAAAAATACTGTGGTTTTTTTACAGTGTGGGAATTACACCTCTGGGGGTGCCTCGTCTGGTGAAGGTCTCGTCACCAGATCAAGGTTCTAAATTACGAGACCAACTCGAGTAGCGATGGCATGACGTATGGATGAGCGATGCAGCGAGGAAATAGTAAGTATCCCAGCATCTCACATCCGTCCGGCATGACTTCGCTACACTGCGCAGTGCTGAACTGCCTCATCAAAAATCAATTAGCAACCGGCCAACTAAGAAAAAGCAATTAAAGCAGCAAGACGCAGTGGAGCCATGTCGGCCTATAGACAAACACATCTTCGCCAAGCGGAGAGGAGGCGAATTCTCGCCCCGTTGCCAGGTATCAACTCGTTAAGCTAGGCAAAAGCCTGGCAGGTAGGGGCCTGGTCAGCGGTCTAAAAAAACTGCCGTAAAAATCGTCCTATTAGGTTGATGTTTGGTGGGTATGTTGGTGAGGTAGCCGGAATTAGCTGTATAGTTTTTAGTTACATTTGGTTCATTCGTTCGAAAAATATAGAACATTTCTTTTTAGGTCATAATGCTTTCCTATGGCAATGCAGACGATTTTCAAATTTCATTTTTAACTCAAATGAAAATCGCATACTTGAATAATGGATTTAAACGTAAAATTACTAATGCTAAATGTTCGATATGGAGGTTTTAAATATATCTAATAGCTTTGAAAATTTGCTGATACATTCATTAGAATTTAGAGATTAATTGTTTAAATTATTGAAACATTTTTTGCATCTGTTCGGAAAATATAAAACATTTTACTTTCATATTTTTTGGCAAATTTTAAAATGCATTTCTTTTTACTTTGATCCTTAATTTACTAGTTGCTTAGGAACCCTATTTCAAAGAATATCAAAATAATAAAATTCAAGTAACTCGCACTATTTTCCCGCAATATTTTATTATCAAAATAAACTATTTTTGTATTCTATTGACATAAATGAAGAATTTATTTTAATACAAGTTTGTTTTTTTATCTAAAAAGTTACATGAATAAGAAGTTGATAAGAATTTCAGAATATCATTGCATAAACCGTGTTTAATTGAACGCTTCTAATTTTCAAAACCTCCGGAGTATTTTATATACCTATAAAATGTATGTATTATAAAAAAAAAAAAAATTCGGATTGTAAGATACTAAATAATATGAAAAGTGAGATTAAAAAACAATGACTTTTAGAGCTGACGTTGAAGCTCCTGATCTGCAGATTTAAAAGTAATTTTACGTTTAAATTCATTATTCAAATAGGCTATTTTCATTTCAGTTGAAAATGAAATTTGAAAAACGTCCGCATTCCCATAGGAAAGCATTATGACCTAACAAAAATGTTCTATATTTTTCGAACGAATGAACCAAATGTAACTAAAAACTATTCAGCTCATTCCGGGTACTTCACCAACATACCCAACAAAAATCAACCTAATAGGGCGATTTTTACGGCAGTTATTGCGGAACAGACAGACAAACAGAAACCAAAAACTTTTCGCTTCTCCACAGTGAACCTCAACTGACGTTTTGGCAATTACAAGGTGTTATAATTTATTATATTTTTACAGCTTTCTTTTAATAATTTTGTTTTCTTTAATAATGCTTTTTTTAAATAATTTGGTTGCTATTTAGGGTTTCCGTTATAGAGGTTTTACTCCAAAACCTTCATACGGACAGCTTTATTTAGCAAACAGTCATCTTTTTCAATCTATAACACATGCATAAATATATATTTATTCCTCAGAAAAGCTAACATCTCGCTTTTCTGAATAGCGGCCAAATTCAGCGTTCTCGAGGTGCTCGCTATTGAGAAGTGTTACTGTAGTTCGATTTAAAAAAAAAAATTAGTTTGTAATCATATTTTACTCTAAAATATCTGTTTCTTTACTTTCTAATTAATTGAAGGTTTCCATTTGTTTTGTACCAATAAATTAATAATTGCATGTAAGTAATTTAAAACAGTAAAAATATTTCTTTGAAAATATGTACGAAAATTAAATACGATAAAATAGTTCCTTTTGTAAGCGGGGAAAATCTGGATATACTACATCCATTTGCCCTTCTAAGCAAAATCTGAAATGAAGTTTCCGGTGTAACATAATTAATTGATCGCTCACTTCAGCTAGTGTCCGGGACGCGAGATTACAAACCAACAAAAATTTGTGACCTTGGCAATTTCTCTAATTTTCTTTTAATACTTGCACGTGAAAAGAATTTAAAAAAAGATTATATGTGATAGATCATTGTGACCATTTCACTTTAAGAGCTCAACCTATTTTGAATAAAATGGTTTCATAAACTATTTTGAATAAATGGTCGTTAGCTGTCAGCTATTGTTATAAAAAGTAAATTTATAAAACAAATATTTCAAATGACATATTGACAACAGTGCTTCAATAACATTTTCATAAAATGTCAAATGTTCTATATCATGAAAGAATGAATGATTTGTTTCTAAAGGCAGTGGTATTAACTGTTTGTTCAATACTGTCCATCACAGTGGACAAAACTACTATCTTTTCCCTATCCAACATATTTCATTTGCAGTTTCTATTCAAATTCTTGTTGAGATATCATCAGTATGAAAGTCCCTTACGAATGCCGGTAAGTTGTTCAGCATGAACAATTTTTTTTTCTAAAATTACAATAATGTTATTTAAATGGCATTTTGTTTATAAAATATCAATAAGAGTATCGTTAGATCTCAGTGTTACTTAACAGGTGACATTTAAAAAACACAAATAGATGTTAAAAGATATTTAAAATGTTTTAAAATCCCCCAAGTACTTTCGACCGGCAACCGCGACCATCTTCAAGAAGCGAAAATCCTTTCTGACTGCCGTCTCACGCATCTGAACTCTAGCTTCGTCTTGAGGTGGAAAAGTTAGAAACTTGGAGGGTTTTTAAATATATTTTAACATATATTTGTATCAACATCTTTGTAAACATCTTTTAACATCTATTTATTTGAATGTCACCTGTTAAGTAGTATTGAGATTTAACAAATTTCATATTGATATTTTATGAATAAAGTAAGGTGAAAATTTGCATTTGGCCCTGTGTGTTTTGGTATTTTGTTTATTAATTATTGTTTTTAGCCTTCTTGGCCTAATACATAATTGAAACACAAGTACAAAAATACTTTATTTGTTTTGGACTATTAGTGGATAGGCTGTAATTAAATATATATATATATATATTCATCAATATAAATATATATATAAATATATACATATATATATATATATATATATACACATATATATACATATACACATATATATACATATATATATATATATAAACATATATATATATATATATATATAGCTTCATCAAATTTTTTTCTTCTGGCCCTTAATTTATCTAACTTGTAAATCTCATTTATAAAATAAAGTTAAAAAACGTAATAAGCTAATATTTTTACCCATATATGCACGAATTACGTTTTCTAGTTACAAAAAGTTGTATTGTCCTTACTCTGTCAGATTATCTCAAATGTTGATTTTAATTTACAAGTGATATTTTATTATTAGCTTACGATATATTAATCATTATTGTTTAAATTACTTCACTATGAAATGCATTTACTGCTCATTCATGCGTTTGAATGTAAATTAAAAATTGCTAAACTGCAAGGTTTACCAATATGAAATAGAATATAATCACACAAAATACTGAATTTAGTTATGTATTTTAATTTAGAATAAACTTTTAACAAAAAAGTATTCGACATATAAAACTTATTATTAATGTGTTATGTGTTCTTATCTAGATTCAAAATGAACTCTTTTGTTCCTGTTCAGTTGTAAATTTGATACATATTTTATTAATAGTTGGTTGTTAGCTGATGACTATATATGTTTTTGAGTGGATGGAGAGTATCCCCCCCCCCTCCCCTCTTCTCCGACCGTGCATATAAAATTTATGGTTTTTGTTTATGTTAGCAATTTTTACAGCAAAATTAATAAATTTGGTTAATTAATTAATTTTTTGATATTAATACTTGATTAAATACTGAGTTTTGACGTTCACAACTTCCTTCCTAAGACAATTCGACTTTTAACAACAGCTCTAATTAGTTAACATTTTTACTGATTGGCCATTTTTTAGTAGCTGCTTTATCACTCAAACCCATTTTAGAACATCTTTATACAATACAGGCTTTACATTTCGGTTTGAGAAGTTTTTCGATTTTAAAAATGTAACAAAAAAATATACGATAGCAAAATATGTAACAATTGTAGTAAAAACTAATTACAATGCGTAATAACAAAAAAATAAATGTCATACGATATGAAAAACCTATATAAATAAAATCATTTATTTGCATAAAAAAATTCAGAATTATAAATATCTTAAAAAATAGTAAAATTTATCATGCGTTTTAGGAATAGAAGAGTCTCATTCCATTATGGAAATAGATATTTTCTATTTCCAAAGCATTTCACAACACATTATACGTACAGTACCGTTTCTCTCTAAATATTGGTTTCTCTGTTCCAACTAAAGCGCTAAGAGCTGTCAACCCCAACCCGTCAAACCCTTCAAAGTTTGTTAGTTTGTAATAATTTGGGCAGGCTGGATCTCCAATTCTTATTTACCATTTTTACTTTTTCGAACCGCTAACAGATGTCACCACCAGCGAAATGAAAATAACCTTCGGAGGAGTAATGAAGAAGTTTTTTCTGATCAGTGTTGAATTCAGACATTTTTCTCCGGGAGGGATTTCAACAGTTTTGCAACGAGAGATTTGCGTTTCTAGACAACTAAAAAGTGTAAAAGCCGAACTCTTCCGGAGAGGGAGACATTTTGATGAATATTTTGAATATCCCCACAGTTGCGATATTATTAGATTCAAACCCTCTCCGAAAATTTACAAATATATATACTTATATTTAAAACACCTGTGTAATTATAATTAATTTTTCAATTAATTTTCAGCAGTGAAATTACGCCCGAAATTACTGAATATTAAATTTTCACATTGAATATTATCACATATAAATCGGAGACGGATTCAGAGCGTCTTTTTTTTTTTTTTTTTTTTTTTTTTTTTTTTTTTTTTTTTTTTTGGGGGGGGGGGGGGGGGATACATTGTTTTTGAAAATGGAACCTGTCTGTAACGGAAAAATTTCATGGTTCAGAAATAAGAAACACAATACAAGTATCCCAGCAAAACAAAAACCTGTCTAAAACGGAATTATAGTATGATCCCTCATTTAATGTTTAAAATTAGTCATAATTCCTGTTGGTTAATTCATACAGTAAAACCCTCTAGGAACGGAAAATGCCTTTACCTGAATTCTATCTTAAATGAAAAACTTTATGGTCTTAGTGAAAGGAATACTATACAAATCTATCTTCTAAAACGGAAACCTGGTTAAAATAATTTCTTTCCAGCTCATAGCAGAATTGTTTTCGTGAGTTTTTACTTTAATTTGTAGTTTATTATTAACTAGCTCACACGCCCGGCGTTGCCCGGGCCCGTGATAATAAATTAAAACAAACCGCAAGTTTGTATGATTTTATATCTTTAACCCGATTTTGGGGTTTAAGGAAATTTTTAGTAGTTTATAAAGTAGCTGGAACAAACTAGAGCTATGGTTAAGAAAATTGAAAGAAAATTTAAACATTTATAAAAATTAACATTCATAAAAATTAACATTTTTAAAGAAGCTGCGCCAAAGGCCCCAAGAAGGAGATTAATATATAAAATTGATGGTAGGTGAGGTCCGAGAAATTTTTTTGTCGTCCATGTAGCAGCTGGAAGAACTAAGAAATTGTTAGAAAAAAAAAAAAAAAAAGGCTAGTGAATCGGACGAATTTTAAGAGTGTTATAGTTGGGGGCCCAAAAAAGTTCAAAATTGGTGGTAGCTGAGGTCCGAGAAATTTTTTTGTCGTTCATATAGTAGCTGGATGACCTAAGAAGTAGTTAGAAGAAAAAGCTACTGAATCCGACGGTTTTTAAGGGAGCTATAGTAGAGGGCTCAAAAAAAGTACAACTGATAGTTTTGAGCAGGGCCCTAAGATGAAACATCTTAAGAGGTACTAGTAATTAGAGCTTTAGATCTTCAATTAGTCGAAATTAAGCATTAGGGTATGAATTAATCATTAGAATAATATTTTAAGGAAAGATATAAAAAGAGCCCTAAGTTCCCAATAAAAATATGAGGGGAGTGGCCCAGGGAGAGGAGTCCAAGACTCAAATTTAAAGTTATGCATTGGGAGGGTGACACAATTAAAAGGGGGAAAATGCATGGCGCACAAAAAGTTCAAGAGGTCCTCAAAAACGAAGACGATTGGATAAAAATGGGGCAAGTTATTAACAATTTAGGACAAAAAACGTAAAGGGGTGTCCCTTACCCCAGGGGTACCGTGTCTTAAAAAATTAAAAATATGAGCCGGTGTGCATCAGGACTTGCCTAGGACTATCCGCACCAAATTTTCAGACTTATACGTGCGGCAGATTTCGCTAACCATTGCACACGCAGACAAACAACTTTCTTTTATTAGTATACATTGTTCAATTAATAGAAAACTAATATTACTATGTGCAGTTTTAATGATTTATAAATAGCAATACAGTAAATCAGCGAAAACAAAATCGCTGAAAACCGGGAAAAAGTTTTTGACAGGTTTTCATCATAACATGTAGATTGTTATGGTATTCCTTCCGTCGGGATAGTGAAATATTTCCGTTTAAGAGAGGATTCCATAAAAGAGAGGTTCAACTTTCACATGTCGGAAGGAATATTAAACAATTATACGTATTAAGACGGGAACCTGATTAAAACGGAACTTTTCTTTAGTCTTTAGCTATTTCGTCTTAGCAAGTTTTATTGTATTTTATTACCATTCGATAATGCTGCGGACTTTCGTGAGGTACTAGTTTTTTTCCAAACATTTCAAAGCGAGAATTAAGATAACCTTAATTTTCTAAACATTTTCAGTAATATTTCTAGGGGAATTTGTGAAGGAAAATCTGTCTCTAACGAAATCCTGTCTTAAACGAAAAAATTTTAGAATCCCGGCAAAAAGAATTGCATGCTATGATAGAAACGGAATTTTTTCAGTTCCTAGCGAGCCGGTTTTCACATGTTTTACTATATTGTATTACCATTACAATTCCTTTTTAGGAAATCATTTTAGTTCTTCAAAATGTATGCTGAAGCTAATTGCATCTCTCGAAATACAATAAAATCTTCGAAATTGTGTATAAGGGAATCCTGCCTTAACCGGAAATATTTGGTTTCGGCAAAAGGAATATATAAAATAACTATACCTGCTAAGACAAAAAAGGTTTACAATGGAATATTTTTGTCCGTAGTGATTCCGTCTTATCAGGTTTTACTGTAGTCACATTGGCGCACGCAAAGCGAGTAGTTAAGACTTAAAATAGAAATTAAAAACGGATAGGTGCAAAAACTGTAGTGTTGTGATGTGCAAAAACAATGAAAAATAACTAAAACGAAAATGCTAAAATTTCTAAAAAAATACAAGGCTTTCCTTTTCAGTGCAAAATACAATATAAAAGATACTGAGAAACAAGAGCAGCACCTTGCTTTGCTACTGTGATTTTTCACAAAGAAGGAAAGCTTTTTTATAAAGCTGTGAAACAAACTTCATACTCATCATCTATATAGCTGCAATCTTAATCCATGTGACTGTATTTATTACATTGTATACATTGCTTATTAAACATGACAGTAAAACCTGTGAAAATGGAATCATTAGGGACCGAAAACCCCCCTCTATTTTAGCAGGTACACTTGTATGGTATTCCATTCGTTAGGATCATGACTGTTACAGACTTGTTACATTTTCACGGGTTTTACTGCATTTGGATTTTATCTCAGAAAGAAAACCTGTCCCAAACAAAAGCTTAGCTGGAAGAAGGCAAGGGTAAAATTAAGCCATAGACCTTCTGAGGATTAAGCAGAATTATATTTTATTATTAAGAAAAGAAAATGTCAATACAAAAATTCTTTCAACTAATCTGGTTTCTTGTGTGTAACCCATTTTACACTCCCCTGTATGTTCCCGAAGATGATTTTTCTGAGGAAGGAAAAAAGGGTTTAATTCATTGCGGCTGAGGCAGTTGTTTAGGAGGGTTATTGTTGATTGATGGATCTTTCAGCAATCTATTAGGCTCTGAAAATACCGCACTATGATGATACTGACATATTTTGACTCTTTCATGTTATCATATCATATATTCTAATATATTCTAATACGAGCAAATCTTGTGTATGTGTGTGCGGTTATATATATATGCAAATTTATCCGAAAAACGGCTCTAACGATTTTGACGAAATTTTGTATCCTACCGTTTTGGGGCACCAGAAAACCATTGGATTAGGTCACATGTCTGAAAAAAATCGATTAGTGGGTCATTTTGGGTCACAATGGGTCAGGGTCAAGCTAATTGTATCTAAAAAACGGTTCAAACAATTTTGACTAAATTTTGTATCCTACCATTTTCGAGCACGAGGAGACTATTGAACTAGGTCACATGTTCGAGAACTTTCGATTAATGGGTAATTTTTGGGTCATTGCGGGTCAAGTTAATTTTATCTAAAAAACGGCTCTAACGATTTTAATTAAATTTTGTATCCTACGAGTTCCGGGCACGAGAAAATCATTGGGCTAGGTCACATGACCGAGAAAATTCAATTAGTGGGTCATTTTTGGGTCACTGTGGGTCAAGCTAATTTTATCTAAAAAATGGATCAGATTATTTAGACTAAATTTTGCATCCTATGGTTTTCGGGCACGAGAAGACTGTTGGGCTAGGTCACATGTTCGAGAAAATTCGATTAGTGGGTCATTTTGGTCATGGGTCTATGGGTCAAACTATTTTTAACTTAAAAACGGCTCAGGGGATTTGAACTAAATTTAGTATCCTACAGTTTTAGGGAACGAGAAGACTGTTGGGCTAGGTCACATGCTCGAGAAATTTTGATTAATGGTCATTTTGGTCATGGGTCATTATGGGTCAAGTTATTTTTATCTTAAAAACGGCTCAGACGATTTGAACTAAATTTTATATCGTACGGGTTTCAGGCACGAGAAGACAATTGGGCTTGGTCACATGTTCGAGAAAAATTGATTAGTGTGTCATTTTGGTCATGGGTCATGATATTTGAACTCAAAGCTAATTTTGACAGAGCGTAGCTTGGTCTTCTCTGCTGTCTTTTCTTAAACATTTTCCCCAAAAGACATCCATGAAAAAAAGAAAAAAAACTGTAATTGCTTTTCATTATAACAGTGATATATTATATAAACAGATGAGTGAAAACAATTTTTGGGAGGGGGGGCGCTTCCCCTCCCCCCGTGAATCCGCGCCTGATTTGAATATTAAATTTTTCACATCTGATTAAGCACTTAGCTAGTCATGTGAAAGTTTAATACACCTATACTTATTTTAAACACCGATAAATTGACTAAATTTCTTAAATATAAATGTAGTTTATAAAATATATTGACGTTTGGTAATAAACTGAATTTCTTCGAATGGATTAAAAAAAATGAACTGTTTAAAATTACAAAAGTATGTGAAACTCATTTGTAGTAATATTATATTTATTTATGAACGGCAGATGGCAGCACTAGAAAACGCCTATTTCAATAATTCACAACTGTAAGTTGTCTTGATTTTATAGTATCTAGGTAATTAAATTGAAGATTATTAAACATTTGTTCTATATATAACAAAACAAAATATGTTAGATAAAAAATTGGAGATTAAATTTCATTAAATGCTTTTTGTAGTGCATAAGTAAAAATTATTTATTTATGAAAATGTGCAAAGATGATACAATACTGAAAACAAGGCGAGAGACAGGGTGGACTGATACATTGTTGTATAAATTATTTAATTGCAGGAAAATAATACATTCCAGGACATATCTATAAAATACTGTATTAAATTTAAAACTGAAACCCGCGTCGAAATATTTTACTAGCTACGGCGCTGCCTCCGGGACACCCCTTGAATTCTGCACTGGCAGTGATTACAATAAAATAAAATAAAATAATAATAAAATAAAATAAATGAATGTTACTGAACTTTAAAACTTTATAAATAAAACTGCATTTTCTTTGACATAAAAAATAGGGTATTTCTTTTAAACTTATTATCTTGAAAAGATTCAAAAACTTTCAAAACATCCCATATTGTTTTGTAAATTATTTAATTGCAGAAAAACAATACATCCCAATAAATATCTATAAAATACTGCATTTAAATTAAAAACTGAAACCCGTCCCGAAATATTTTTTTAGCTACGCCGCTGCTTCCAGATACCCCTTGAATTCTGCACTGGCAGTGATTACAGTAAAATAAAATAATAATAAAATAAAATAAATGAATGTTACTGAGCTTTAAAACTTTATAAATGAAACTGTATTCTCTTTGAAATAAAAAATTAGTGTACTTCTTTGAAACTTATTATTATCTTGAAAAAAATTAAAAAAACTTTCAAAACATCCCATATTGTTTTATAAATTATTTCATTGCAGAAAAACAATACATTACAGGACATATCTATAAATCCCACCAGTGGGTGCGAGATTCTGCTCTCAAAGCTGGTAGACGGGAAGTGCTGGGTTCAAATCCCTGTCGCGCTCGTCGACCTAACTATTCGAATTTTCCTTGATTTTCTTCGAACCTTGCCGTAAATACGGGTTAGGATCCCTTAGAAATACCCCCACGGAAGGCACTCCCCCCTAGGGCCTATATTCCAAAAGCCTATTCCCACGCCGCTGCGTCCGGGACACAAAATATTGAATGCTGCACTGGCAGTGATTACAATAAAATAAAATAATACTTAAATAAAATAAATGAATGTTACTGAACTTTAAAACTTTATAAACGAAACTGTCTTTTCTCTGACATAAACAATTAGGGTATTTGTTTTTAATTTATTATCTTGAAAAATATCAGAATCTTTCAAAACATCCCATAGTGTTTTATAGGGATTACAAGGGCCCCATAATAATCCATTTCCAATACCTCTGGTTTCCTTATATACCTGGCTTTCTGAGTACTTGAACATTGTTCACTGCCCTGAAATCCAAACTGGCTACTTTCTGAACTCATTTTTGTTCACAAGAGCATGAAATTGGCAGATGCTCTTATTCAGCAATTATGTATTATTTGAAACCTATTACCTGGAAAAAATTCAAAATCTTTCAAAATATCCCATATTGTTTTATCAGGATTACAAGGACCCCATAAAAATCCATCTCTAATACCTATGGTTTCTTTATATGCCTGGAATTCTGAGTACTTGAACGTTGTTCACTGCCCTCAAATCCAAACTGGCTACTTTCTGAATTCACTCTTGTTCACAAGAGCATGACATTGGCAGATGCTGTTATTCAGCAATTATGTATTCATTGAAATTTATTATTTTAAAAAAAAATTCAAAAACTTTCAAAACATCCCATATTGTTTTATCGGGATTACAAGGGCCCCATAAAAATCCATTTCCAATATCTATGGCTCCTTTATATGCCTGGCTTTCTGAGTACTTTTATTTTTTTTTTATAAATTATGCATATTTAAAAGTCTAACTGCACTAACATTTGTCTAGGATTGTTATTTTTACTCTCTTCAGTATTTTATACTATTTGCATAATATTATATAAATTCCAAAATAAATAAAGTATAGATGTGCACATTTGCATACATAATAAATACTTGAACATAATAAATTCTTGATTGGATTAAATATTTTAACAAACATAGAAGGTATATCCTAAATTTAAAACACAACATAAAAACATGTTTTTATTATTATAGATTCTGTGTTCTACAAATATTTTTCTGTGTCATAAGCAAAATATATTAAAATATAATTATATAAGAAATAATTGAAGAAATTCATATTTTATGGCTAAAAGTAATAACGTTAATTAATGCTAAAATTATATACACAATGTAAAAGTACAAGAAAGAATTTCATTATAAAAAAGATAAAGTAAAAACAACGAATCTTATAATATTGTATTAGGAAAAAAATCTTGTCAATGTATGTATCATCAGATTTTTTTCCCCCTAATGTTAAAAATTTATGAAATCACTTCTAAAATTTTTCTTCAGTTATGTCCTTTATGCGTATTAAAATGCAAAAATAAGATAAAAATAAAATAAAATTGAAAAATCATAAAAAAATGAGCAATGAAATAACTAAAACCAAACATACATTAAAATAATTTTTGAAAAAGTAATAAAAGTACCTATAACAAAGCTAGTTTAAAAAAAAAGTAATTTCTGAAAATAAGAGTGAAATCACTCATTTTGCATATTAATTTAGTAAAAAAAAAAAGAGTGAAAATGACTTATAAGAAAGGATTGGAAATAGCCACTCCGCAAGAAGTATGAAATTCACTTCTATAAGATAAATGCATCTTTAATTCTGGAAAGGAGTGAAAAATTACTCAATGTGAGTTAAAATTGCTGAATTTTTTTTTAAGAGAGTACACATTATGAAAATGTTTAATTTCCTTAAATAGATGGATTTTTTTAATGCCTTTAAATAAATATTTTTTATCTTGTAAGTAGATATACTATTTCATAATATTTCATATCTGTGAATAATTATTTTATTTTCATGTATATTGTATACTTATCAGTACAAAACCCCTTAACGGGTTAAAAGTTGTGACGCAGCATTTTCTTTTGGCTCTAAGAATTTTAAATATGGGTCTTAAAAGCAATGATATCAAATTTGAGTGACGCTATGTTAATAATATTTTTAAAAATCATCATTTTCTTTTTAGTTTTATTTATATTCACAGGTGCAATTATTATTTTAACATGAAAAAAAATATATATATAATTTATTCGCTGATGCTTTTTCATTCAGATCTCTCAGGAATTCAAAATATGGGTTTTAAAAGAAATGATATCAAAATTTGAGTGACACCTTGACGTGAATTAAGTAGGATTGTTTTAAAATTCAATTTAAATTATTTTTCCTTTGTCTTCTAAAGTATATTTACACATACAAACAATACTTTTAATTTTTCAATACACTGTTAAATATATTACTTTCACTGAGCCTATATTATGTATTGAAATGTATTTATTTCAATAAACTGGTTTATGTTTTGTGCCACGCTATCCAAAATCATAAGTAAAATTTATGTAAATGATTATTTTGCGTCATATTATCCAAACAAAGGGAAATGTATGCAAGTGGATAATATGACGCAAAATAATCATTTACATAAATTTTACTTATGATTTTGGATAGCGTGGCACAAAACATAAACCAGTTTATTGAAATAAATACATTTCAATGAGGGAATAACTAAATGGAGAAAGGGGCCCCAAAAATGAAGATCATCGGTGAAAAAGGAGGAAAATTATTAAAAATTTAGGGCACAAAAACTTAAAAGGTTACAGGGAGACCGGGTTTTGTCCGAGAAAATTTTGTGTTGTACATGTAGTAGCTGGAAGTCCTTGGAAGTTGCTAGAAAAAAAAGCTAGTGAATTGGACGATTTTTAAGGGAACTATAGTCAGGGCCCCAAAAGGGGCCAGCTGACAGTTTTGAGCAGGACCTTAGGATGAAGGGTCTGAACTGGAATGCAGAAATGGGGACTAATTGGAAACAGAAATTGGAACTAAAATCGATGTATCCTATCGATGTCGAGTCGAATGAATCAAACCGCATTGCAATGGGACCCAGAGAACTCGAGTTAGCTGCAAAATCCGTTAGTTCCACCGCCAGGGGACGTACTCCGTTCTATACAAACATAGCTGAAATCTTAGAGGCTGTCGATTTCAAATCGAATGAACCATACCTCGTCGTGATGGGACCAATAAATCTTGAGTAAGCTGCAAAATCTGTTAGTTCCATCTTCCACCACCAGAGGGCACACTCTGGTCTGTACAGACATAGCTGAAATCTTTGAGGATGTCGATTTCGAGTCGAATGAGCCATACCTCATAATGATGGGACCCATAGAACCCGAGATAGGAAAGCGTCCCCTGGTGGTGAGACTTGAGACTAAAATCGATATATCCTGTCGATGTCGAGTTGAATGAATTAAAGTGCATTGTGATGGGACCCATAGAACTCAAGTTAGCTGAAAAATCCTTTAGTTCCACGTTTCACCGCGAGGGGGCGCACTCTGTTCTATACGAACATAACCGAAATCTGTAAAGCTATCGAAATCCAGTTGAATGCGACAATTTTTGTCGTAATCGGGCCCATAGAACACGAGATACGAAAGCGCCCCCTGGTGGCAAAACTTGGAACTAAAATCGATATATCCTGTCGATGTCGATTGAATCAAACTGCATTGTGATGGGATCCATAGAACTCGAGTTAGCAGCAAAATCTGTTAGTTCCATCTTCCACCACCAGGCGGTGCACTCTGTTCTATACAGACATAGCTGAAATCTTTGAGGCTGTTGATTTTGAGTCGAGTGAGCCATACCTCGTAATGATGGGGCCCATAGAACCCGAGATAGGAAAGCACCTCTGGTGGTGAGACTTGAGACTAAAATCGATATATCCTGTCGATGTCGAGTTGAATGAATTAAAGTGCATTGTGATGGGACCCATAGAACTCAAGTTAGCTGAAAAATCCTTTAGTTCCAAGTTCCACCGCCAGGGGGCGCACTCTGTTCTATACGAACATAACCGAAATCTGTAAAGCTATCGAAATCCAGTTGAATGAGCCAAACTTTGTCGTAATCGGGCCCATAGAACCCGAGATAGGAAAGCGACCCCTGGTGGTAAAACTTGGAACTAAATCGATATTTCCTGTTGATGTTGAGTCTAATAAATCAAACTGCATTGTGATGGGACCCATAGAACTCGAGTTAGCTGCAAAATCTGTTAGTTCCATCTTCCACCACCAGGGGCGCACTCTGTTATATACAGACATAACTGAAATCTTTGAGGCTGTCGATTTCGAGTCGAATGAGCCATACCTCGTAATGATGGGGCCCATAGAACCGGAGATAGGAAAGCGCCCCCTGGTGGTGAAACTTGTACCTACAATCGATAAGTCCTGTCGATGTCGAGTCGAATGAATCAAACCGCATCGTGAAGGTACCCATAGAACTCGAGTTAGCTGCAAAATCCGTTAGTTCCATCTTCCACTGCCAGGGGGCGCAATCTTTTCTATACGATCATAACTGAAATTTTTGAGGCTGTCGATTTTGAGTCGAATGAGCCATATCTCGTCGCGATTGGGCCCATATAACCATAGATAAGAAAGCACTTCTGGTGGTGAAACTCTGAACTAAACTCGGTAAGTTTTATTGATATCGAGTCGAATAAGCCAAACTGCGTCGCGATTTGGGATGCACAACCTGTGGCCCGCGGGCTAAACGTGGCCTGTGATGGGTAACTCGTTGCCCGCGGAGACCATACATGCCAACATATCCAGAAATTTCAATTTCCTTAATAATTCGTGAAAAATTGCAAATTTTGTCCATTGTAGGAAAACATCATGAATTTCGTCAATCAGGTGCATGAAATCATGAATTGCGTCGACTGGATGCAAATTTTGTTGAATGGGCATGGAAAAATTAAAAATTTCTCTATTTTATCGCAAGAAAAAAAAAAACCCGCAAATTTCAATAATCGATCTACAGAAACCAGAGATGCCAAAATCGGAAATTCCGGAGTTGTGAATTTTCTCAATCACGCAAAAA